>JAFNEN010000682.1:10000-330392 GCA_019343175.1 Oedothorax gibbosus | reverse complement strand
TGCATGACAAAAAAAAAAAATACGTAGCACAACAACTTGATAGCGAAGGAAAAATGATATAAGAATAAGTTAAAGGTTACAGCGCTCGCTATCTACATTTTTCATTGGTTGGTAGGAAAAACAACGCCATCTACATCTATGCTCTTTGGATGATAGTCATATGTCATCGGGTTTGTATATGAAACCTTTGGCACCTACGTGACTGTGATTCTAGAGATTATCTTAATTGCTGTGTAACCATACATTCACTAAAATCTATGATATATATCTAAAGTATTCATACTAAGTGTCTCCATTTAGACATGTGCAATGGCAATTATTTCAATGTCAATCAGATATTACTGATTATCTTAATTATTAAGTAAATATGCTACAAAAGTATCTTGAGTATGTGTCACCATTTAGACAGGCCTAATATTAAATGAAATATTTTATACTAGATGGCATTGCGAGTATAGAAACTGTAAATCAAATCTTAAAACTCAACAAGATGAGATAAAAATGTTTGGTTTTAGTGATTACAACTGAAATCACCCCACGAGTGTACTGTAGGAAAAAAAAGATAAGGAGTTGCGATTATCTACATAAGGGAAGTAATAGTGTGTTTTAATTAGTTTGAGTTTTACTAAAAATTGATTTTTACATTAAGTTGTGAAAATATATAAGTATTGTATTCCAAAAAGTTTAATAATTTATTTTTTTTACTTTCTTCCGAGTAATTGTATTAACTAACAAAGGTGAATCTTTTAATAACTTTTATTGAAGTATTCCAAATTGTAGCATAAGTTTAGATATTCAATTAATTTTTTTTTCATCGCTTATAAAAAGTTTTATTCATAAAAATAAATTCATTCTTGTTATAATTTAAAATAAAGTAATAATTTTATTCAAAACCTAGTCAGATTTTAAAAATTTTTGATATGTATCATTTTAATTATCAAAAATATTTGCTTTGGTAATTAAAAACTTAAATATTGAAAAGTAACAAATGTAAAGAAAAATAGATTTTAAAAAAAAATTAATTTTATAATTATAAAATATTAACTAAATAACCAGCATGATGATTCTTTATCATTCTCTAAATTTATGAGAAGAAAAATAATTGAATCTTTGAAGAACAAATTCAAGCGTTTTTTTACATTTTCTAAGAAATTCAAACAACCGAAAAGTATATTAAAATATTTTTGTAAGAGATCGGGGGTTCAAATCGTCAAAAACTCACTTTTTATTATTTTTCGCGCTAAAATTTATTTATTTTCACCTTATTTTACATTAAAATCATTTATTTCTTCACCGGTAGATGGCGGATTTCTCGACTGTGAATATCTTTTGTCAGAGATCGGGGGGTTCAAAACCCCACGTATTTTTTAGCTTTAAAACCTTATTTTTCGCGCTAAAATCATATTTTTCTCGGTATTTCTTAATAAAAACAAATCATTTATTTTCTCACTGATAGATGGCGCCACTGGCTGGGAGAGGGTTTGGATCGGGCTCAGTTGTTTTCGTGGCCAGCAATGGCTACTCGCGTGGCCGCTCAGCTGTCGTAGTGGCCAGCGATGGATGCTTGGGTGGCTTCTCCTCAGCTGTCGAAGCGGCCAACAATTGACGCTCGGGTGGCTGCTCGGCTGTCGAAGTGGCCAGCAATGGATGCTCGGGTGTCGAAGTGGTCAGCAATGGATGCTCGGGAGGCTGCTCAGCTATCGTAGTGGCCAGCGTCGTCCGTCGGCGTGGACTGGTTGGAGCTTGGGCGTCGTCCGTCGACGTGGACTGGTTGGAGCTTGGGCGTCGTCCGTCGACGTGGACTGGTTGGTGGAGATTCTTGAGAGGCCTGTTGAGTGTTGAGGTCGGGTTGCATCTCGTGATGGGCGTTTAGACCTAGCAGAACAGTGGGAAAATCTCTGTCCACCCCTCAGTCATACGGATTCGAGCGGATTCGAGCGTTTGGTGCTTGTTTGTGTTCGAAAAGGCCTTATGCCTAAGTGTTGAAAAAAAACTGAGAGTGCGTTCGCGGTGCGCCTAAAAGTTTGCTTTGCAGCCAAAGGTCGTCGGTCCGAAGAGTTACTGTGTGTCTGTTGTGTCGCTGTGCGTTGTTGCTACGTGCAAGTAACGTGTGTTGCATTAGCAGCGAGTGTGCGGCCGTGTTGCGCGTCTTGTTGTGGCAGGAGTCATGAATGACCGTGGTGCGCCGTCGGGAAAAGCAGGAGTCTCGGAGTGAATGACCATGGCGGCAAGGAGCAGTGTTTGGCGGTGCATGCGCTGTTGGGTGCGGTGTGGCATGCGTTTGAATGAGGGGTGGCATGCGTTTGAATGCGGTGTGGCATGCGAGTGTAAGTTTGCGAATAGCCTCGTGATTGTCGTTTTCAAGCGGGCTACCCCAGCTAAGAAAAGCAGCAAAAAACCTTGAAAAAAAATTGAAGGAAAGCTGCAAAAAAACTGCAGGTATTTGGAACCAAAAACCTTCATCAAAAAACCTTTATTTTCCCTTCATTCGAAAACCTGCAGGATAAGTGAAGGTTTTAGGTTCCAAATACCTCCATTTTTCCTTAACCAAAAAACCTTTATATTTCCTTCATTAAAAAACCTTTATAAAAACTGCAGGATAAGTGAAGTTTTAGGTACCAAGTTCCTTCACTTTTCCTTCATCAAAAGCCTCCATTTTCCCTTCATCAAAAAACCTTAATATTTTCTTCATTGGAAAAACATTAAAAAAACTGCAGGATAAGTGAAGATTTTGAAGTTGAGTTGTATTTATACCCAAGTAGGAAGGCAGGAGCACGGGATCTGATCTGGGGGTATTTGTGTAGCTGTTCAGCGCGCTACCAACTGCGCTATTGGAGCTTGCAAAATGGAGCGCGTTTTAAAATTAGGAATGGTATATCTTATAATTAGAACATACACAAAATTACACACTCCATGGATTCGATTATAGTCAATAAATTTGATTCATGATTTTGAGTACAATTTGTCTATGATTTTTATTTAAAAATATTTAAATTAGATTTAATTAATTGTTCGAAGGTGGTAATAAATAAATTGGATGCAAATTTTGTGAGTTAGAAAAAAGATATCTTAAGAATTCCTTTAAGATTAATTTATTTTTAAATTTTCTATAAAAATGTGAGAGCAAAGCTATTGAGCAAACTGAAATATTAAGCAAATAATTTTTAAATCTGCTTTTTTTTCGTTTAAATTTTACTGTCTCTTTATATAGGTGGCATTATTTTCTTCTTTTTTGCAAAATCAAATCAAAAACGTCCATGGAAATTGGAAAAAAGAATTTGAATCGCCAATTATAGCTTTGATATCGTTTCTGAATTTTTAGAAGTTACAGATTAACAAAATCTAGATCTGCGATTTGAACATATTAAGCTAATTTGCTGCAAAATTTGCTAATAAACTGCAAATGTTTACATTAAAAATTAACTGTTTTTCCGCGAAAAATTCCAATAATTTTTAGCTGGGATACAATAACTACAAGTGTAAAATATCAAAACTAATTTCAAAAATAAAGAGCAGTTTTAAGATAAAGATTCACTACAAAAAAATTTACAGTATGTTTGGGGTTAACGCACACATTATTTTTTAAAAATAACTTCAAATAAACTCACAACTGGTCAACCCATTTGATACATATTTTCAATGACGCTTCATTAGAGTCGTCAAAAAAAAAAAGTTTACACTGGTATGATAATGCAGCACCATGGAAGTTATTGGTTTGTAATTTCCCTTGAGCAGCAACCAACTTGTCGACATTGTTGCAGAAAACAATTTTGGCCCCTGCAGGCTTTATGTGTAACTATGCTATAAAGAATTATGCACATGTTGTATTAATTCTCTGCAGAAAGTTTTTTAGACAAAATACTTTGCTTGAAATATTGTCCTTATTTTCTCAGAAAGTTTAGATAATTTTTTGCATAAAATTGTACATTAAGTGCTATTGAAATGTGAGTTTAAAGATAAAACAGTATTTTAAGTGTACTTTAAAATATTGGTTAAAAATTAAACTCTAAAAAAAGGTAATAAAAAGTATAAGGATAAATAAAGGTATTTTTCAGCATAAAATTTTAAGAGAAATTGCTGTTTTCATGTAGAACTGAAACGGCTAATTCTTTGTTCTTTTAGGATGAATCCTTCAGAAAAATGGCAGTTTTTTTTAAGAATAAAAAAAATCACCTTAAAAAAGTTTTACAAACATGCAGTTCTCCAGCTGAAACTCAGTAGCTGAATTTCTTAGTACAATACCTTTAAAAAAACATTTTCCCGGCATAAAACCTTCATCTCTCTTCAAAAGCATTGTTTTTTTGCTGAAATTTAGTTGCTGAATTTTTCATCACAATACCCTTAAAAGTACTGCAAGTTTAATGCTGAAAACAATTCCCTGCATTAAATCTTTATCTCTCGTCCGAAAGAAGCAGTTTTTGTGTTGAAATTTAGTTGCTGAATTTTTCATCATAATACCTGTAAAAGTACTGCAGGTTTTATGCTGAAAACATTTTCCTACATAAAAGCTTTATCTCTCATACAAAACATGCAGTTTTCCTGCTGAAATTTATTTGCTGAATCTTTCATCACCGTACCCATATAAATACTGCAGGTTAAATGCTGAAAACATTTCCCTTCATAAAACCTTCATTTCTCTTCAAAAAACCTGCATTTCTGCATTTTCCATGCAGTTTTTTGCTGATTTTTTTTAGCTGGGACGATCGATGCGTGAGAGACAATCGAAATTTGAAAAGAAAACCATTGCTGTGTAATAATTGGTTGTAATCATCGAGACGAATTGCCGTTGTGTCGTGGTCGAAATGGAAAAGTGAAATTCTATGTTCAAAAAATGTATTCCCGTAAATGTAGGACGCGTACGAAAAACGTGCCAATTAGAATGAAGCGTGGGCCGGTAGGCCTAACACTGTGCGCGGCGTACGAAAAAGTTATGACTGAGAGAATTGATGGACTAGGAGACATACCCAGTTTACTGCGTGGTGCAGGATCGGACGGGCCGTAGTTCCAGCTGGCTGCATAGTCAAGCATCGGGCGGCAAACGGGACTGGTTCCGGGCAGCGTGGGTAGGGGCAGTTGGTTCCGGGCAGCGATCGGGTCTCCAGTGTACCGACGGGAAGGGGCATCGTCCGTCGGTGGCTTGTGCTCTATGCGTCGCTATCGCCTAACGATCTGTACGGTAGTTGTAATTAAATAAATAAATCATTTTTTGCTAATTAACGTATCTGTAAAATTTAATTACGTGTTAATACAAAGGAATTATGATTTATTGCAAATAATAAATGGTAACCCTTTAGTAATTATTGCAACTAAAAATAATCAATTTTTATGAATTGAAAACAATTATTCTCAGATGCAAGTTTATTCAAATGTCGCAGCAATCTGTAGGCATTTGAAGATCATTTTAAAGAAAATTGATTGTAAAATGCATATTCTTGATGGTAGCACTAATTTCATCAAAAACAAAGTAAATTTATGATTCAGTAAAATATTATTTATATAGAAATACACTTTAAATCACAATAAATATTGTATAGTTCTCAAAAAACCTACTTGTCGAAGAAATTAAAAAAAAAAAATCTTAAACATTCACGTTTGTACCTGATGAAGTCATCTAAGAACAGGAATTTTACATTCTACCTTTGTCAGATTTGGAATTATATATTTTTTCTTTAGAAAAACAGATTGTATATCATGGTAACACAGAAGGCAGCGCAAAATATTGCTTGGATTTGATAATAGTGGTGAATATGGTTTGGAAGAATTTTTTAATAATTTTCTTATACTGTCATTCATATTTTTAATTGTATACCCTTTTTTAAAAAGATTTTTTTATATTTTTAGTTCAGCTAAATATAGCTTTGTAATTTTCTGAATTTTATGCTTTCTAAAGACTTCAAAATGTAAAGAATTACGCATCTACTATCTATTCTATCAAAGGTGGTGCTTCATTGCTTAAGCCAATTTAAATATTCTTTAAATTAAAACAAATTACAAATAATTGAAGAGCTTGGTTAAAGAACTTGCAATGGGACATTTTTGAGAAAAAAGAATTGAGATTTTTGCGTCAATGAAACATTACATTACCTTTTTCAAAGATAACAAGGTCACTCTCCCCCCTCCCCACCTCCATAAACTTTAAGTTAAGTATATTTTCTACCTTTCTAACGTATCTAAGAATAAATGTAAATACAGCTCCTTTTATTGTTTTCATCTTTCTGTCACTTAGCACTTTCTTCCACTAAGCTCTTCAATATTCATACAAATTTATTGTAACCAGTATCTTTAAAACAAATTCGATTATATATCAAAAATACATCAATCATTCAATTAAATCATCTCCTTCTGTTTATACCGGTCTTCTGACCACTTTTGTTCCCCTTGAATCGTTTCGCCCCTTTTTGGGACTACTTCGATGTGTAGTAAGGACGCTTCGCGTCGAGACTACGAAATGCTATTTCGATCTCCATTCAATTAAAATTGTCTGAGTATCTTCCGAAAGAGTACTAGACTTTGATATATAAAATTGCAGTCTATTTTGAAATTACAGAGGAGGATGTGTCCGCTACCAAAGCGTCCTTGAATGAGAGAAAATTCTACTACCAAGCGTGTCAGATGGGGGAAAAAAGCATTAGGTTGGTAGAATCCAGACAGTTTGCTAGATGGCGCTTTTTCCAAACCCTCCATCGTTTTTTTACCTTTTTGTTTTCGATTGATCGTACGTTCCTTGTCGTCAAAAATCGTTGTTAACTCAGTGAATTATATAAATGTCGACGCTGATTTTTTGGAGAGCATGGTTTACTGTTGTGTGCCTCGGTGCAAAGAAAAAAGGAAAGTTAAAGGCCTTTCTTTTCACGAATTCCCGTCAAATACAGATTTGAGATCGAGATGGCTTGCCGCCATATCAAGGAAAGACTTTCAAATTAATAGTAATTCCCCGTCATCTGTTGTTTGTGAAAAGCATTTTAAAAGCACAGATTACGTTAAAACATTGAAAAATAAACGTTTAAAGCCCGGTGCTGTGCCCTCAGTTTTTGAAAATTATCCGAAGTACATGCAAAAAGTGTCACCCAAAAAACGTCAGGAGAACAAACTGGAAAACATTCATGAGGGTCATGTGACATCTGCAGCTTCAACCCCAGATCTTGCCAGCCATGACTTAGAACAAAATGTTAACGAAAAAAAATGATACTGATCACATCCAAGGGCTGAAAAAAAAGATCAAACGTCTTCATTCAGACTTATGGAAAAAAGACAAGGCTTTACAAGAATTACAAGCAAAGTATGACAAATCGAGGGAGGAACTTCAGCAACTAAAAAACAATTATTTGTTCAAAAGTGCTGAAAAAATTTCCAAGGATGCATCAGATCCAAAAGCACAGTTTTTAACTGACTGCATAGTGAACTACGGCAAGAAGCACTGTAAATGGACAGAACCCACTATCAGAGAGTGCATATTGTTACAACACTTATCGTTTATTGTTGTTGCTTATTGTTTTTTAATTTCTATTCTTCATATGTGTATAAAACATTTGAGTGTTTGATCTTAATTCTTTTATAATTATGATAAATATACTTTATAAATTTTGTTTCATAAAAATATAATTTTGAATGTTTTCCCAGCTACAAAATATTTTGTTTTTTAATTTCTATTCTTCATATGTGTATAAAACATTTGAGTGTTTGATCTTAATTCTTTTATAATTATGATAAATATACTTTATAAATTTTGTTTCATAAAAATATAATTTTGAATGTTTTCCCAGCTACAAAATATTTTGTTTTTTAATTTCTATTCCTCATATGTGTATAAACATTGAGTGTTTGATCTAATTCTTTTAAATTATATAAATATACTTTAAAATTTGTTTCATAAAATATATTTTGATGTTCCAGCTACAAAATATTTTGTTTAATTTCTATTCTCATATGTGTATAAACATTTGAGTGTTCGCTCTTAATTTCTTATAATTATGATAAATATACTTTATAATTTTGTTCATAAAAATATAATTTTGAATGTTTTCCAGCTACAAAATATTTTGTCTTTTAATTTCTTTTCGTCATATGTGTCTTAAAAATAAATGTATTAAAATGGCCTGATTCTGATTTATATTTCACATAAATTGAACATGGTTCATTTGCAGATTTAAAGTATTTTAATTTTAAAAAAAATTTCGTAAGTTTGTGAAAATAATTAAAATATAGATTATTTTCTGAACAAAAAAGAATTGCGGAAAAATAAGTAAACGATTAAGAACAAATTTAAAAATTAATATTTCAAACGTTCATGCTTATCAATCTAGTAATCCCGGTTTTTTATTCTCCCTTTTTTCTTCAACATTCGTCCTTTCAATCCATTTTTATATAATTATCAATTTTAAATTAGTTAAAAAAGCGCTATCGCAGTATGCAATAGCATCATTACGAGGGTTTGGAAAACGCGCCATCTAGTGGCAGCTGTTAATTCCGAAACTAACTGCTGTGTGACACGCTTGACAGTATAAATTTTTCCCTCTCAATCAAGGACGCTTTGCCGCTACAGAGTAACTAGACCTGTTATAGAAGCCTTAGCTTATCCCTTTGCCGCCAACTTTCACACCCGAACCACGTATAGTATCTGCGTTTAACACAAAATGGAATTTTTTTTTACGCCACGTTATCCAGGCTGTATTAAATATTTTTACAAACGTTTTATTATTATTATTTTTTATGATTAATGTAGTTGGCTTACAGGGATTCTAAAATCCCACTTTTAGAAATTGGTTCGAATATTTTGTTGTAAAATCATTTATTGAAAATAGATTTTTTTAATTAATATATAATAATAGCAAATAACTAATAAAAAAATTGTTCGACGATTATAACGAAAGTCGATTGGTGAACTCCAGCATTAATGGTTTTGACTTAGGACAGTGAATAATTGATGCGAATTTGCATACATCTGTTGTTTAGAATGACGTTAATTCTATGTATGAGTTGGTTTGAGATTTATAAAAAGTTTATAAATGATCTTTCACGTTTTAGGCGACTAAAATTCTTTTCTATTTCTAAATTTACTACCCATTGTACTTCTTTATTGTTAAATGGAACGATTTTCTGATATTGGTGTACAGTTGAACGTCCCTTTTAAAAACCCTTATTGGATTAAATATTTATGAAGAAATACTCTTCAAATACAATTTTTTTTTGTATATTTATCAAAAAACCTACATTTTAAAGAAAACATTTTTAAAAAAAAACCTTGAAAAGTTTCCGTTTCTACCGAACAAAATCGTCTAAGTATAGGAAAGTAGTGTTTACGTTATACCGTATATCTGAGTAAATAAAGCATAATATATGGTTTGGATTACCCCTTGCAGATGTTAGGGTCAAAAACTAAAAATTAATCATATTTTCCCTAAGTATTACACAAAGGCTTTTTGCAATATATTGCTGCTTTATTTTTAGCTTCCACACTACGTTTATAACGTAAAAAGTGGGTGATATTATAATCGTTCAGTCCGTCTGTCCGTCACCCACTTTCATAGCCCAAACTGCAAATGCTACGGACAAGTGTGATACGTCAAAAAATTCAGCGCATCGAAATTAGAATACATTGGAAATTTCAGAAAAGAATTCGAATTCGATGTACTTCAATTATTTAAAAAAAACTGCAAAATTTAATGCTCATTTAAAAAGCATAGGAAGCCGTTTTTATTAGAATAAAACACAATTGCCATTGCAACAATCGCTCGACAAACTTTAATTCTTTTAGATCATAAATTAAAATAATTCTTTTTTTGCGACATCGATCAGTTTTAAATGACGTCAAATATATTTTACTACGAGATTCTTTGTATGTTAATTTGAAATATTTTCATTCTATTTAAAAAGCGAGGGAATATTACATATTTATTCTTTGAAATATAAATTAATTTTTGCAAACGATAAGTAATAATTATTGAAATTTTGAAATAAAATAAATAAAACTAGCCTCTTTTTTTGCAGCATCATTTTAGTAATTATTTATTTTTCGAACTGTAAATTAATTTAACAAACGATAAATAATAATTGAATTTTTGGAAGAAAGTTAATGTTAATGGGAAATTGTGGAGACTCAAAGATATTTATTAAAAAAATTACATCATTATTCTTCGAACTTCAAACAAATTTAGCAAACGATAGAGACTAATTATTAAATCTGAGAAAGAAGATGAATGAAAATCGTTAATTTTGGCGTTTAAAAATGTGAATTAAACTAGCTAAAAGCCCTGTTTGAAGAATTTATTTCTAAGGTGTACAAATAGTTTGTTTCCTGCCGAGCACAATTGTCGTGTGAAAGCGGTTTAAGTGACAGATTCTGTAACAAACCTACTTGTTCTTTCACACAAAGTTCCTTTGTCTCAGATAAAAATGTTATTTTAATTCACAGAATACTATTTTATCTTCCCCCTTTAACAGTGGTTACTCTTTTATTTCATTACCACTATTTACATTTATAATAACGTAAATAGTTTTTATCTGATCATCAATGTCAAAATGTTCCCGTATCATCAAAAATCTAAAGGTATAAGATAATTTCTTAAAACAAACTTCTGGTAGTAATGAAAGAGAAAAAAAATAAGACATTTGGATTGATCGAGAAATAACCTAAAAAAAAAGTTTTCGTAACATAATGAAAAACCTGAAAATCATCAATTCATTGGTTTTTCTTCATAAAATTACACAATTTTTATAAAAAGAATTTGCGATAGTTTTGTGAATGGGTAATTTTATTCGATATGTTCAAGTATTGCAATTTATATGCTGTTTTAAAAGACATAAAATTTTTTGTTGAAGCTTAGAAAAACTTAAACTTAACACATAGTTCCGAAAAATTTCTTATCATTATAATATGATGGAGGATCGGTACCGAAATAAGTCATTTTTTTCTCATTTAAATTTTAAGCACAAAAAAAATAGGCTGGTTAAAGCGGAGTTCCGATTAAACGGAGTCCGATTAAAAGGGAGCCTACTGTAAATAACTTATCTAGAAAGTTTTGATGGGTGTGCTTTTACCTTGTGGCGCGACGCAGTAAAATTTTCAAATAAAAATCAGAAATATTGTTCCTACTTGATAATATTTAAAAGTAAACAAGAAGGATCAAATGCATCAGTTTACTTTGGATTCTTGCGCATGTAAAGGCCGTTTGCTGCGAATTGACGCCACGGTCCTCGAATTCGGCCGGAGATCGTTTTGGGGGCGAGGCTTAAAATTAAATTTTCAATTGCGCATTTTCTGTTTCTAAAGGGTCCATTTCAAGTGATGATTCCTATTGCTAATTCGATATCTGATAAATAATTGTCGTACAATAACACCAGAATATATATTTAAAATATATATAAATAAGTTAAATTTAATCATATTTGTAAGTCCCGTGTTTTGGCGCCAAAATATCTTTAAAACATCGTGTGGCATGTTAAATATTGCCATGCGAGTTGTGTGAAGCACCTGAAGGTTCAAAACTCGCATTTTTTAAATGGAATGACACAAAATATAAAAGACATAAAATATTTTAAAACCTTTGAAGCTTCAGTAACGACTGGCGAAGAGAATATACGTGTTAGCTTTCTCGGTGTGGTGGGGTAGGATATGTGACAAAAATATTTGAAAGCTTAATTGTTTTTGTTGGATTTTTTTTCACACGGTCACTTTTGGGTTTGATTCTGTGGAATGAAAAAAAAAGCATAACATATCAATCTGTGCAATAGTTGGTATTGCTGCTGCCATACCAATTCCGGCACCTCTGAAAAAGCTGGTATGGCAACTGCCATACCGGTTCCGGCGCCACTGGCGGGATGTGTTTATTTTACGCTCACTTATTTAATCTTCTACGCTGATCGGTGTTTCCACGTGGATATAGTGCCTTCTGCTACAAGCTACAAGTGTGGATGGAACGTTGTCAATATAGTGCGGGAGATCCAGAAGTAGATAAGAGACTAGGGGTCCCCCATCTGAATGTGGGACCCCTTAGGAAATGACCCCATCGGAAATGAATGAAACAAAATCTCCATTCTCAGACTTGGTCGTCCATCATGCTCTAAAAAAAATTGCTGGTCTGCCGTCTGCCCGCAGAACAGAAAAACGGCCTTTCTCTTCATTTTACGGAGTCTACAGAAAAGTGATTAACTGGATATTTTTTTAATGAAATATATTGCATTAAAAATCTATTTTTTACTATTTTCGGTGCACTAATATTTTGTAAAAACCCTATTTGAATCAATTTTTTCCAGAAACCCCATAAGTCATAATTGAATTGAAACAATTATTGAAAAAACTGTGACAAATCAAAAAATACTATATATTACGGAAATATAGTGTTACAGTATTTCATTTTTATTCTTATTACGTCCCGAAATACAAAAGAAAAAGACACAATTGGGAAGCAGTGTGATTTTTTAACACTCATTTTGTGACATTAAAACTGCAATTGTCCTACCATTTATTATTACAAATATTTGTTTTACACATTTAGAAAATGAGAAGTGGTCTTTCCCTAATAATAAATGTTACTTAAGTGACATAGGGGCCCCCTCTTGTTGAATATTTTTAATTAATTTTGCTTATCAAGTTATCTTTAAAAAAAATTTAAAATTATTGAAAAGTCACGAATATTGCAATAATGCTAACAAAAAATTAATCAAACTTTTATGCAAATTTCTTTTTGTAATGAAATGCAATTTTAGGTCCTACCTACTAGGGGCCCTAATCCTGGGCATTAGGGGCCCAATGTTAATTTCGAAAGTAATAAATATTTTAGTGATTAGCGAATATTTTTTTTTATTTATAATTTTTTTCAAGAAACAGGGGCTGGCCCTTTAACTTTTCACGGGCCCCTATGCAATGCATAGTTACCCTCTCTCTCCCCCCCCCCCCCCCCCCCTTGTCGGCAGCTCTGTATACAACTGAAGATCGTGCGAGGAGACGATTATTAGAACCACGCGCGATTGACGAAAAACTGCGTCCACAAAATTTTGTTATTCTTACAATCAGGCCCTTTTGTATAAAGATCTTGAATTATAATTACTGTACAATTACATCCCTTATCGCAATCTTTCCTGAGTGAGAGTAGAAATTGAAGCAACGTTAATTATAAAATTAAGTGTAATTGAAAAGACAAGGGGTGCGATAATCGAGATGGCATTAAAGAGGTTCTATGTAAAAAATATTACAGCAATTGAAAAAAGTTAACTATTTAATGAAAAAATGTTTGATTCTCCCAGATTTCCCTAGATCTACACGAGGGCTATTGGCGGTGGGCGTCGCAATTTAGAACCAAGAAATCTAGAAGGATTATGCGGGGACAGATAACATAGCTCCAACGATTTTTTTTCATTTGTTGTATTGAATTACTTTTGTTTTGGTACTCGAAAAATTGTTTTCTAAGAATATTTTACTTATTGAATATTTTAAATGTTAACTTCTTGCTGTATGCAGAAAAATGAAAACAAGAACATTCCCATTGCTATGAATAAAAAAAATATCAACTAGAATTTAAAGATAAACATTTCTTTAATAATAATTATGAATCAGTAAGCACTTGTTAACCAATGGCCACGTTCCAGGTCGTGTGTGGCAACAGAAATGCCGAATGCAAATAAATTCTGTCTCGAGCCCAATTGAAGGAACTGCAGGATTGAAAGCCGAGAGAAATACGTTATTTAAAACAACCTAATGGACAACTAAGACTATGAATAAAATTGTAATGTTTTGTCAAAAGTGATTTAGTGTTAAACTAGTTTTTAAAAAAAATTATTGAATGAAAAAATTCTATAAATGTTCGATAACTCAAATTCGGTTTAAAACTAGAGGCGAGTGTGTAACACTACATAGGGTAATGAGTACAGTGATTGGCACCCTCACAGTGATTGGCCTCCTCATTCCTTATTGAAAATAATAAGATGTTAAAGCCCAAAACAGGTGTGACAAAGGTTTTTAAAATTCCCGCCATTAACGTTTGTCATGTTGGCAACAACATTTTGGGCTTTACCATCTTATTATTTTCAATAATGAATGAGGGGGCCAATCACTGTACTCGTTACCCTACATGACTTTTAATTTATCGCTCAAAAAAATCAATGCACATACATTAAATTCAATTATATACTTATAAGGTGATGTCAATAACCTTTAAACCAAAAACATTCTATGGCAGCTACCCCTTGCGCAATTTTCTCAAAAACCTTATTATGACGTCCGACAGGTACTAGGAACCAGGGGTGCCGATCCCCCCCCAGAGCTAACGACGCACCCCCCCCCCCCCAAACTTAGGCTTCGACCCCCCTGTAAAAAATCTATTTAAAGGGGAATGGGCGGGCTGGACCGCGGGTCTCCAAAGCAATGCGCATCAGTGTTAATCCAATGGAGAAAAAAAATATTTTCTCTGCCGGCATTGTTGTTCTCCGGCTGTATTGAATATTTTTACAAATGCATAAAAATGCTTCTCTTCGTATAGCTTTTTGTCTAATAAACCATATTTTTACATTATTAAATAAATCAAAATAATTTTTAATGTTTATTAGCGATAGTTTCAATTAAAACAGTTACTATTTTTTAATATATTAAAATTAAAGATAAAAAGTTAAACAAAATTCTTACCGAGAAACTCGAAATTGAGCTACTTAAGACTACATTCAATCGCTCATATATTAAACCAACCACAAGAAACAAGTAACTTACAAGTTCTTTTTCTTACGCAATCATTTAGTTAGATTCACCAGTCTAATTTGGCGGGAAAAGGTCAAATATTATCCGAAGGTCATTAATTCATTGAAATTGAAATAGTATACAAAATTCGATGCCAACTGCAAAATATGGCGGGTGGCGGGAATATCTCATGGATATGATTGACAACGAAATGCGAACGTCAACAATTCATCGAAATATTTTATAAACTGTGTGAAGTTTATGAGTCTACTGTAATTGTTTAAACTTTATAAGAGAGTAGGATTAGGATAGGAATAGGATATGAAAAATTGTCGGAAATATTCGTCTGGTAGACGCCATCGAACATAATTTAGATCCTCTTTTTTCTTTCTTAGTGTCGTTCTGGATTACGGTTACCCATTCATATTCTTTATAGTCAAAAGAGAGATTGAAGCCACTTGTGAATTTCTTGCCAACTGTCCTTGTCTTATGTTAAACCAAATAAAAAATTCTCCAGAACACTGGTTCTGCTGGCCCTACACAATCCCCCCCCCCTCGGTTACCAGGGGGGCGGGGGAGACTCTGTGAAAGAATAAGAATTTCTTGAGTTTGTTTAGTCAAAATAGTTTTTAAAATTTTTTTTTAAAAAATCACCCCCCCCCCCCCTTATAGGAACTCGTATACCAAATTTGAAGTTAGTATTCAATCTTTTAGTTTGAGGTGTAGAGTGGTTTTAGACAGATGGACCAATATTCAAAAACCACTTTTAATCGGCACCATCCAAAACCTAGAACACAAAACCTCCAGTTCGGTTTTTCAAACAAAAATCGCAACATTTTATATTACCTTAATTTTATGTAAGAAATGAAAGTAGAAAATAAATTGATTTTATATATACAGTTTAATATAACCCCTCAACCCAAATGAAATAAGTCACTGAACTCATTTTAGCTTTTACTTTATTTTCTTTCTAAATACATACAGAATATTGCAACATTTTTTCAATACATTTCATAAACAATAAAATAAAGATTTCAGTCTTATTTTGAAAAGATCTGTGCACCAATTCTCCTTCCTCACACACTTTTGACTAACTGAACACATTTTTAAAACACTTCCAATATGAATTTTAAAATTCGCAAGGCGAAATTAATTTACAACTAAAAACCCAAAATGAGGCATAGGATATTTAAAATTGCCTATAGGAAAGATTACATTATTAATGATTATTCCAATACAAATCTTGATAGACTGGTGTATAGTTCATTTTTGTAAACTAGATGATATAGAAATTCAGATTGAATATGAAGTTATTTTGCGTTGGTGAAGAATATATTTTGTCATATCACAAAAATGTTGCATTTTTTAATGTTTTAAAAATTGAGATTCCTTATAAAGTTTGCAGAAACCAGTAGTTCATATTAATTTAAATACCAACCCCAAATAGATAAAACACAATTTTAGAAATACATTGAATTATTTACTTGGGTACAAAACAAATTAATTAGTATATACTTCAATATTATTAAAATTAATACTGTAATTAGGAGTTATTAATATTTGTTAAATACCTCGGTATTAGGTTGCATTTAAAATTTTACCTAAAATTCAGCGTTTTCATTTAAAAAGTCTTATGAATTGCAATATTTCCCAATTTTCCCCTGTTTAAAACTTATGTAAGTTTTTTACTAAGTCCAGGATTCTTAGGAGGTACATAAAATTAAAAAGAACCACTGATTTCAACTAAAATTGTCACACAGAAAAAAAGTTTAGATCTGGCAAAAAGAAACCCTAATCACTTCAATTTTACATTTAAAACAACACAAACATAGGAGGATTTTAAAAAAAGAAATACAGTGTGCATTTTTTAGCACCAACAGTTATAACACAGAACAAGGTAACCCACAAAGTATAAATGCTGAAATTTCAAGGCTTTAACATTTAATTTTAAGAAAATTAAGGACCTTAAAGGATTCATTTTCTAAATATAGAGAAACAAGGACTTATTTTAGTAAAATTTCCAGGTTTCAACAAATTTAATTTCCTGGAAATTAAGGAACAATTTGTCAAAAATAGACAAATTTAGGGATTTAGAAACACGACTTACAAAAGAAAATACTTTCAAAACCTTGGATGTTTAAGAACTATTAACTTTTTTTTACTTCATTTATAAACCATTATGGGTGAATAGTTTATTTCTTGCTTCAATTACAAAGTTTTAGGTAAAAGTATTTTTTAATATTATCACAGGGGCAAAATAGCAATTGAACTATAGAACAAGTTAATTTCAGAAATAGCTAAACAAAAATTTGTTCAGTTTTCACTATTTACAAGACAGTCTATTACTTAACAATATTATGTCATGCATAAAAGTAAACTAACTATCCACTTGGAACTGGAAGCTTCTTTTTTACTAATATTTCCAACATTGAAATAGTAATTATGTAGTAAAACCAATAGGTGTTTAAAATACAAATCTAAATAGAATCTAAATAAATCTGTGCAAACAGAAACACTAATAGTTAAAAAGCACAAGCTAATTAAAATAAACTAATTAATATAACCATGGAAAACAAGTCTTAAAATATGACAATTATGGCTCGAAACAAGGTTAAAATTTTTAAACTATAATATGTCCAACAATGCAATGATATGTGTATGTATGCAACAAAATCTGTAAGGTAGCCCTCATATACATTGGCCTAACAAAACTAAACAATTAAAACAATGCCACATTACAAAGGGATAAAAATAGCATACCTGCCCAATTTACAAAGACTGACATTGTGTATTAACCAATAACATTTCAATATATTTGGCAAACCTTAAGTATTAAAATACCAAAATGCTACCAAATGAACGGATTATTATATTACTCTTGATTCAACAATTGATTAGTCAAATTATTTTATTACAGTAATATTAAATCAGATTTTGTGATAACGACACATTCAATTAGCAGAGTCTACTGTAAAATTCAGCTCCTCAATTATAGTTTAACAAAACTCAAGGTGAAATTATCAATGACTTAAGCCGAAATATTAACGGAATTACAAACTATGTTGATGTCAATCTAAGTTTGACAGGTACAAGAAGTTTGACTATTATAAGCAGTGGTCCACTTAAAAAGGTGCAAGTTAGGTAGAAAATCCCACTGTGCTCCACGTATGCACACGCAAATGAGAAATGAAATACACGTGAACGGAACACAGACTATGTTTCCCCTGCTTTGTGTACGGCTACCTCCTAGATCAAGGCAGACCACTGACGAATAAACGGAGTACGGAAAGTCGGAACTATTGCCACTCTAAACGGCTAAATCTATCGCTAAATGCACAGTTACCAAATGTAATTGCCAGGGTTGCCACTAACTTTCTTTACCCGTAGTTTTTACGGGAGCATTAAATAGGAAAAAGCTTTTTACTGCACAACTTAGTTAGAAATAAATGGAAATCAATGTTAAAATTATTTTTGAAAAAGTTTTAGTTGATTTGTTAACTGTTTACAGAGATTCAAGTTCAAGTTATTGGTTGGTTTGAATTAATGGTTAAAAGCCAGCAACGGCTATACTGTGCCAATGTTATTTGGTTGATCAAATATAGCCCTAGATATATGATTAAAAACTTTGAAATATGCTTATCAGTTTCTTTTAACATTTCCCTAGCAAATGGCAACCCTGAAAGCGCTGCCCTACAAAAATCAATTATGGAAAATTACCAAAGACAACCGCTGGCCTCAAATAAAACATTTGGCATCGCAGTATTTCATAAATACTTTTAATTCGTCTATAAAAGGTTAACACCATATAATTTTTTTTCACACATTTAACACTATATTTAATATCCAAACATGTAAAGCTTATGTGCATCTCATCTGTACGCACACACTCGGAAATGGGGTTAGCGGCGATACACGGTTCAGTTGTAGACAACCTACTAATAACAGAAAGTACTAGAACTGAATGATAGAAAAAATGCAAGAATAAGTGAAAGATAGAGAGTGACGTAACATTCTCGGTAGAGGTGTGCAATATGATGAGGCATTTCTGAAAAATTCTTCAGGCTGTGATATATGTACCAACATTTATCACAGTAATGTCATGTTTTAACCACGCAAGAAAGGTTGGCCTTCATAACATTTTGTTAATAAATATCATTAACTCCAAAATTTTAATAACATAATTTTATCGGGAGAAAGAAAACAGCTATTACTGTTTACCTTATTCATGCAAAGTAAAGGCATTTTTTTAAAAAATGTTCATGAATGATATATGTGCCAATGAAGGAAGCTGCCATTAAAACATTGAGACTTCGGTGACTTAAAAATTTTTGTTTCTGATAAAATTCCAGACTATATTGCACACCTCTAACGACATTCTCCTTTTCCAGGCAGTAGAGAAGAGATGATTTCGACACAGGACAAGATTGCACCACGGAATATTTTTGCAGGCGCTTGGTTTTCTGGAAGGCATGCGCTGTATTTGTATAATTTTTTACACTCGTAAGAGTAAAGTAACATTAACACATCGTAAGAGTAACATTAAAGTTAACATTTGACACACTGTTAACTTAAAGAATGACAGGGTATTGAAGCTTGATAGTTTCAAATATGACTGTCATGCAAGACTTTGTCGCAAAAAGTTGAAGTTCATAAATTCCAAAAGTTGGTTTATCCACAAGGGAACCTCAAAGGTAGAATACACTTTCATTAAATTAGTGAAATTCAATAAACACACAATTATTTTAGTAAAATTTGAACAAGGACAAAAATAAAACAGCCGTAACTATCAAATGCCACCCCCAAACTAAAAAACCCATAACTCCAACTCTTAAAAGCATTCCTCCAGTATCAAATTCACCATCTATCTTCAAACCTTACGGCATTTGACAGCTTAAGCATAAAACCAAATATCGCAGCAAGCCAAAACCCTCCCTCCTTCATTACGACCTTCAACAGCAAATTTCAAATTCCAACAGCCTGTACAAAAACATCCCGTGTCGCCAACCTGCCCAAACCAGTCCTCGCTTCAGGCGCTCTAATCCACCAGCAATTCCAGATGGACGCTGCCCAGCCGGTCACCCCGGTCGAAACCAATGTTCTTGGCCCAGGCTCGGCACTCGACGTTGACCAGCACACCCTTGGCTATGTTGGAGAACTGGACAAAGACAAAGGGGGACAGGTAGCCTGGTTGGTTGGTGAAGGGGAAGTACATGAAAGGGATCCCTTGGGAGGGCCTGTATTCCACCTCGCCAATGTTGTCTTTGTCGGCAGAGTTCTAGAAGGGAAAAAAGGATTTATTTTAGGCATCCGACAAAAACTTAATAAATTTGTGTGTTCTAGATTTCTAAAACCAGATATTCATTTGAATAGATGTTTTGAGTTTCTGTTCTTGAAAATATATTTTGAAATTTAAGAACTAAAACTTCAGAACTTTTGCATAGAAAAAACAGGGATTAGATTAGAGTAACACGTTACTTGTAACAGTTACCTTTTTCAGGTAACGCCATTTATAGCACACAAAGTTTTTTTTATATAATGTAAATAATAGTATATGCGAGTCAATGATGAATATAATTTTATGAAATAACTTTAGGGCTTAAAAATGTGATCCAGTATTGAATTAAGATTTGAATGCATTTTCTTTTTAAACTGTATCTGAAAACTACAAAACCAAATTATGATGTTAGAACAATAATAAACTAATAAATTTTAATTTGAAAAGTGAATGAAGTCCATACCTCCCCAGAGCAGGTGATGTAAACTTGGTCCCTTTCAAATTCTTCAGTCAATTTGCTGGTCAGATCTGCTGGGGGCTCTTCAAAATTTTCGGGCACCCAGTCGTAAATCTGCAAAAAATGAACAATATTAGAGAAATCATTTAAATAAAGTAGAGACCTAGTAGAGAATATTCTTAATATATGATTGCCTTTCAACCCTCACATTCTAGCCAAATCCTAAAATCCAATTTTCGAAAGGAGAAGAAGAGTATTTCTTGTTAACGAGAATTTTTAAGGACTCTTCATACAAATTAAAGCTTTTTAGATGGTTAAGATTTAAGGGGATTTTCAGAAACCCTTTTAACCTTTCCTAAACTTAAGAGCTTCTCAGAGGGTGCGGAAATCTTGAAGTAAGACTGCAATTACAAATGTAGCATGTCTGGCTACTTATACATTTCGGGCTTACCCTATTCATCTTGATGAGGATGCATGGCTTTCCCTCTGGGAAGCCATACTGCCGTTCTGAGGAACAGGGGTGCTGGGTACCAGAAATGAGTGGGATGTGGCAAAACAAATCTTGCACACATCATACTAACAATAACATAAGGCAACAAATTAAGTCCTGAACATGTCATCTCTTGCAGGGTGGTAACAAAATCCTTTAAAAAAAACTTCATGATATTTCCCTGATACTTTCATAAAAAAATTCCCTGATACTACAAGTTTTAGTTTAGTTTAGTTTGAATTATTGTCATACTAGAGCTACACGAGGGCTATTGGCGACGGGCGTCGTAATTTAGAACCACAGTCAAGTGACGAGCTGAACACCCGAGTAGCACCCAACGCAACCGTTAAGGGCGACATCATACACAGCGTTGTGACTTTGTAGCATAATTGGCGTTTGATAATGATTGACAGTTTTTTGCCTCTGCATGATAGGAAGATAGTTGAGTTTACTTTCGTAGGTCTGGTTCAGGACAATTGGACCAACCAGAATATTTTCCATTGATCAAGATTTGTCCGCTAGTATAGTGATCACAAGAACAACTTAAACCTACTATTGTCTAAATAATCCAAATGGAAAAATTCCCTGATATTTAGCGAAATTTGAAAAATTCCCTGATATTTCCAGAATTAAAAATTTCCCTGAGAATTCCCCGATTTCCAGGTTCTGTTACCACCCTGTCTTGCCTCTGACCACCTTGGTGAGAATACAACAAATTAGTGAGCCCCCCCCCCCCCCCTTTCAAGATCTTTATTCGGACAACTGCCTTCCTTTCAGATTGCTGAGGCTATGTGGACTATGCATGGCCTTATTTGACCATTAGAATTTCTATAAAAATTCCCAGTTTACGGGGCTCACCCTGTTCATCTTGACGAGGATGCATGGCTTTCCCTCTGGGAAGCCAAACTGCCTTTCTGGGGAACAGGGGTGCTGGGTCCCGGTCATCAGTGGGATGTGGCAAACGCGGTCTTTGGAGGCAGTCTGCTCCTTGGTGCAGGTTTGGACCTTGAAACCGGTATCATGCATCTTGTAAGCTGCAAGGGGAATGATGGGGTTTTAGAGTCAGTTATAAATGCATTTTTTTAAGCTTAAATATCTTAATGGGGAAACAGTATAACCATTAAATATACATTTTTAAATAAAGTATCTTTGAGGGCCATAACAAGAATAATGTAATACGTGAAACATGAACTGACTGTGCAGCAAACAACAGACCATAGCACTCCTAGTAACTAACCTAATCAATTTCGAAAGCTTTTTTTGTTTCAAAACTCATAAAAAAGATTTTTAAAAAATTCAATGATAAGTATGAGCTAATATAGAAAATAGTCCCAAATCTAGTAAAAAATAAATAACTAAATAATAACCTCAAATAAAAATAATTACAAAAAATGACCTGGAAACAAGGTTACCATACCAAGGGTTTTTAGTTAACAGAACCTATAAATTCACAGACGACTTTACCATGCTATTCCTGTTCAGGGTAGCATGGGGGTTTAAACTGGTTCTTAACCACCCTGGTTAATATTAATTATTTTGACCAGATTTGACCACTGAAATTCACCATTCCATTTATTTTGTGCTAATTGAATATCTTATAACCATTAAACACCAAATAAGAACGTTCTAACGTATGACATGACAGTTAATTAGATTACAATTCAACACATTTTATGTCTTTAATCTTTTTAAAAACCAGTAGTTGGAGTTATAAAACTCATGAATTGCACGTTTTACAAGTTGAAGTGTTGATACGTTCACGGCATTTTAGGAATTTGTTTAAAATTTTAACTATATTTTTTTAATCAAGAACATAAAATTAGTAGTTGCAGTTCAAAACATAATTTTGACTACTTGTGATCGATTTTGATGGTTAAACCCAATCTTTAACCAGTGTCTCAGTCAAAATTAGTTTTAACCGGCCAAAATTACAAACCGGTTGTTTAACCATTTGTAATGAAATCCAAGAGGCCCAGTGGCTTAGTGGTAGTGCTTCGCATAGCCATGCCACAGATCCGGGGATTGAGAGGTTGACTCATCCTTTCATCCCTTAAGTGGATCGATAAAATGAGGACCAAGCACGACTAGGAACTAAATGCTAGGGGTTCCGCGTGAGATTGAACACCTAACCGGGACACGCCTAGCACCCTTGGTCACACAAGCTGAAATGGGCACGGCCTGCCTTGGCTAACTAATGGGCTGTCGTGCCAAGGAGTTTAGTTTTGCTAGTTTTAATGAAACTCTAACTTACGCTTCAGGTAGTCATTGAGATTCTTGACCCAATGGTCAGTGGTTTCGTTTCGGGTGGCATTGAACCAGATGAGAGTGCTGTCAATGTTGGCATCAGGTGGGGAAGGGCGGAAGCCAAGGCCTGGAGAGAAACATTTAAAAAAATCTTTAATTGGGAAAAAGCATAGACTTTATTTTAAAGACGTAACAAATTTAACTATACAACATATACGTTTAAAGTAAGTAAAATGTTTATGTAAGCAGAAAGAAATTTTTCAAGACTTCAATAGCAAAAATATAAGAACAATTGGTACAATATTTTTACAGAAAAAAAAGCAAAATCTTTTTCTTAAAACAATAAAAACTATGTAGTACATTACGAGCACTACTGACTGTGCTGTTGGCTAATGAAGGAAATTTATTTCTAAAAACGAACTTTTGGTGTTTTTTTTAATATTTTTTTTTAATAAAAATAGGCAAATTTGGTCTATTTTGGCCAATGTCTTTTACCATTTCTAGTCCAAAAAACACTCGTGATGGAATACTTTGTAGCAACTTGTCTTTCCGCTTTTTTTTAATTGCTTAATTTTAAAGTTATCTTTTTAATTGTGGTCAAAATCGATGTCAGATATTTTCAGTACAGCATTTGTTTGAACACAATAATTATTTTGATAAGTATTTATAGTTTGATCTTAACGTATTAAGGTAATGTACCTTAATGCCTTTTGTCTTAGCGTCTTATTTGGTTTATGTATTGATACATATTTAAAGTACTTAACTCAACTTTTAATGTTAATACATACCAGGACTAGATCCTATTCTGCTACTGTCTAGTTTCCACTTAGGTTGATCGTTTTCTAGAGTTTGGTAGAAAACTACAAGCATGCAAGTCCAAAAGGCGGCCAGGCACGCATAGAAAACAATGTAGAAGAGTGTGATCTTGACTGAAAGAGCAAAAATATTTGTAAGCTTGCACTTTCTAAACTCAAACACTAGAAAAGAAATAAACAGTTCAAATTGGTTCAGCTTTCTTAGTTTGGGAACCTGATTCGATATTGTACTGCAATTTTTAAAGCCTAGCATATACTGAAGGATAAGACATGTCAATAGGCAAAACATAGCCACTCTTCCTTCAAGATGTTACTGAAAACATTTTCATTTGTCAGCGATTGGTTTTGCCTGTCACATGGGCATACAAAACCAATCACTGATGGGTAAAAATGCTTTCGCTAACACCTTGGAAGAAAAGTGACCATGTTTGGTGAAGGTTCACATGTTCCGTCCCTCTGTGTATACTTAGCTTTACAGGGTCGGATTTGAAGGTATGTTACCTATAAGCTTATGTCCATTTTCAAAATCATTTATTTTTATAGTTTATACCGTCAGTCAAATGACAAAATCACAAATGTGCAAATTCGTAGGATTGGCGGTTTTTGAAAACTAGCTAAACAGTCTCAAGTTTTCAAATGTTTTGATTTTGTCATTTTGACCGACGATATGCTTAATTTTTTTTAATAAAAACAAAAGAGTTCATTGGTATTTAGATCCTTGTTTAAACATGAAGATTACTTAGTTTGGATAAAACTAAAATTTTAATAGTTTATATAATAAATTATATAATATGGTTAACGATCGCGATTAAAATTTTGCTTAGCAAGGGAATGAATGCCAACCTCATTCTTGCAAGTCAATCCTAAAATCAGGTCTTATAAAGCAATTTAAGCATTATATTATAATTTTGAAATGTAAGCTATGTAGGACTAAAATATATTTTTTACATCACATTTATTCTTAAATTTATTTTTTAAAAAATTAATTATGACAGTCATTTTAAATAAATTTTCAAACTGCTATCACTGAAAATAAGCTGTGACAGGCTGCAGCGTTAGAACAGTAATAGGGCCATCATTTTTAGCCTAATTTTTTTAATTCGAAAGAATTAATAAATAAAAAGTAGGTATTGACATGCGGTCAATGTCTGTATGTCTGTACCCCCCTACCAAAATCAGTTCTATCCATCGGATCTTAAAAATTCTTTTTGTTTTGTTAGAACGCTATGACATCAGAGACCCAACTTTTATACTTTTTGTCCGCCTGTCTGTACGTCCGGACGGACATAAATCTACAATCTGTCAGCAAATTTCCCATTGAATTAGCATTAACATTCAATTTTAAGTCATTTAAATCACTGTTGCAAAATCAACATTGGCATGAAAAACTATTTAAAAACATTTAAAGCAAAATAATTTTTTCATGAATCAGTTTGGAATGACGTCATAAAATGTAGCACAATGCAATTCTTTGATTTTTCATTAATTGTTTACCAAGAAAGCACCAAGGCATATTTTTGCATACAATTCTGCTAGTTTTAACTTGCATTTCTTATTTTTAATGCAGTTCGGAGTAGTTTCATTACTTTTGTAATTAATAAACATTTAATTATTCTCCGAACTACAAATAAATCGAGCAGACGATAAATATTAAGTTAATTTGCGAAAGAATATTAAGGAAAATAGTTGATTTTTGGCATTTAGAAGTTTAAATTATAGCTGGATGCTCTGTTTAGCGACTTTTTTCTGATGTGTATAAATCTTGTGTAGAAACGGTTATTGATATTTACTTTTAGGAACCTAGTTGTTTCCCGATTAGAATTTCAGTAAGTATTTAAGTAACAGAAAAGTAGGCTATTTTAGTTCTTTAAGAACTTCTTGTTTAGTTTATGGACTGGTACTAAGAAACTACACTGGAAAAATAGCGAAATTACTAAGTTAAAATTTATTACCCCAACTGCAACCAGAATTAATTACGGAGTCTTAACTTACCACAAGACATTTTTAAAATATATTTTGTATTTAATTATTTTTTTTATATTTTGTATTTTTGATACAATAAAATGCCCGGTATTAATATCATTCTTTTAACATTTTATAATGTCTTTTTAATACCAAATCTGATGTAGCATATCCATTCTGTGCAATTAAATTACCCTTAATTTTTTTTTTACGATTGTGCCTTATACCCCAAAATCTGTAAAGAGTATTCCCAAGTTGAGTAGACATTTGGCTGGATCAGATTTACTGTACGGTCCCCCTTGGCGCGATGTTTTCGGATTTGGCAATAAATAATTTTTTCTGGCAAGCTGTCCTGTCTGACTTCGACTGAAGTTTCGAATTCTATGACTTCGCACCCATGACGTTTTCCGGCAACCCTTTTGGACCGTTGGTTGAGACATACGATCTTTTCTTTGAATTGTGGTTTTTAAAAAAAGTCGCCAAAATACGGACTTTTGGCGCGATTTTGGAAAGTTCGCCAAGGGGGACCGTACAGTAAATCTCTACCATTTGGCTTTCTACCGAATTTAAACCTTTAAATGCACATTAAATCCATAGGAAAAGGCACTCTTGCCTCAACATCAAACAACTGTTCTTTTTACTGAGATATCAATGTTTCAAATATGTTTTTGTTTTTCAAACATTTTTTTAAAATCAAACCCAAATGAACAGTCAGCTTTGAAAAGGAAGAATTATAATTCAACCCTCTGAGGGATACAGACATGTAAACGCATATCAGCTGACTGTCAGGTTTTCCCAGCAACAAACATAATCTATAAAATTTAAAATTTTACCAAATTTTAAAGAATAGAGGTGTAAATAACCATCAGTTACAGAAATCAAAATTTTAAAAGAAATTCAACTTAGTTAAAAATTTATATGAATTAATCTTATGCATTGAAAACAAGTTTAAACTTCAGACAATTTGTGTATCCCTTAGAGCAATTTGTTAAACAATAATTTGTTGAAATGATGATATACCAGGCAAGTTTTTTTATTAAGTATTTTTAAATAAAGTATTTTTCCAAGTTAAAATGCCAAGGAGTTATGTTATTCTTAGTTACTTTTATCTTAATAACTAAAAATACCTTTTTATCTACCTTAAGCTAATGAATTAAACTTATAATTGAACTTATGGAATTGCTTTACATAACATATAAAAATTGTGCAAGTAATTTATTTTAATGCTTAAATAAACTAGTTTTCAAAAATTAGAAAAATACAAAAAATAGGTTTAATTATGCCAAAGTTCATCGAAATAATAACACCCAAATAGATTGAATTTATTAACCCGAATAAAAAAAATTAAAACTTTATAAAGAAAAGGAGTTGTGCATATGCTTTTACAATGCAAAAGTAGTAAAACTTATGCTTAATGTTTTATATTAAAAAAATCCGGAAATTGTGTTCAATAATATTAACAGTTTAATATAAATAATATCACAAGTATTGAAATCTTGTTAGGCAATGTGTATCAATTTATTACTATAATAAAATGTTAAATTTTATAAATAAATCTAATTGCAATAAACATAAAAGTACCGAAAGAGATTATTTTATCTTTTGTTTAGATATAAAAGGAAATTTGATTTACATTCTTCAGCGATCCATAAAATTTTTTAGTGATAATGATATAAAAACTAGATCGATGTGATAAGATTGTTAGGTTCAGTTTATACTAAAATAAATACTAAAGATATGTTTGCGTTTTACATTGAATATCGCTTAATATAATACTGAATATCAGGAATTTACAAATATAAAAACTTATTTTGCATTAATCCGAAACTTAATTCAACCCATTTCAAATTTAACTGGGGCATGGCTGGTTCTTACGACGTTTCTAGGAAACAGGCGCATATGCAACACGCCTTAGAATTGACACAAAATACTCTTATGCAAAGAAAAATAGCAGACGATAATGATATTATGCAGTGGATTATTATACGAAAAGAATAGCGGTTAAATATTCACAGATATCGTCGGAAACATCCCAATACTTACACCAACTTAGTCCAGTTCTCCCCAGGCATTCTTTCGTTTCGGAATTCCAGATCATTTTCTTAAATCCCTGCCACTTAGTCTCCTCTACGTTGCCTTTGTAATAATCTTCGCCCTTGTCTGCCATATCGAAGGGAGCTGGAAATTTTAATTAATAGAATTATTACTTTCTATTCTAAATCGTCTGCAAACACCCTTGGCCGATTCGGAAGGTGATCCTAAAATGAAGCTGGCAATGCGCTTGCGCAATGTAACGGACAGGGGCGCTCTCTGGTGCTTGAAATGGACACTACCTATTATGAAAATTGATAATGCTTTTTTAACGGGATTTTTTTCTTTTGTTCCGTTATTAGACCGTTGCGGTTTTGTGCAACTGCATTAAACGCATTGTAGCTTAGCTAAACTTGCATTCATAAAATGGATACATTGAGAATAAAATTAAAGATTTTTTCTTTTATTATTGAACTGGAAATATTCTATTCCAGACAATGTAAATTATACAATTTATTTTTTAACAAAAAAATCATTCATAATTTGTTTTAACTTAATTTTTTTAGACTCATTAACATATTAAAAAATATAAAAATATATATATTTATTAACTAGTTTTAAAAGAAATTATAAACAAATCCTCTACTTTTTAAAGAGTAAAATTTTTTCTCTGAAAAATTTATTAAAATAACTCGTCATTTTTTAAAAGGGCTTCCACGCTGCGTGATATTTTTTTAAACTTAAATATTAATGAATCCTAAAATACTTTAGTTTAATAAATCAATTTTAACGTAATCACATTTTAAGGGTAGCTCTAAATTTAGAAGCTTTCGGTAGAAAACTATCCATTGTGTAATGTGTATTATAAATGAAAATCAAACAAAAAAGGTTTTAAAACAAGAAGTTCATAAAGAACTAAAATAGCCTACTTTCCTGTTACTTAAATACTTACTGAAGTTCTAATCGGGAAAAAAACTAGGTTCCTAAAGTAAATATCATCAACAGCCGTTTCTACACTAGATTTATACACATTAGAAAAAAAATCGAAACCAGCACCCAGCTATAATTTAAACTTCTAAAAGCCAAAATCAACTATTTTCCTTAATATTCTTTCGTAAATTAATTAAATATTATTTATCATCTGCTCGTTATATTTGTAGTTCGAAGAATAATTAATATTTTTTGATAACAAAAGTAATGAAACTACTCCGAACTGCATTAAAAAATAAGAAATGTAAATTAAAACTAAGCATAATTGCATGCAAAAGTATGCCTTGCCGATTTTTTGGTAGATAATTAATGAATAATCAAAGAATCAAATTGTGCTACATTTATGACGTCATTCCAAACTGATTCATGAAAATATTATTTTGCTCCAAATATTTTTAAATAAATAAAGTTTCTCATGCCATTGTTGATTTGGCAACAGTGATTTAAATGACTCAAAATGAATTTCAATGCTAATTCAATGGGAAATTCGCCGAAGATAGTAGATTTATGTCCGTCCGGACGTACAGACAGACGGACAAAAAGTATGAAAGTTGGGTATCTGAGGTCATAGCTTTCTAACAAAAAAAGAATTTTTAAGATCCGATGGATAGAACCGATTTGGAAGGGGAGTACGGACAGACAGACAGACAGACGGACAGACAGACAGACGGAAAGACAGACAGACATACGAACAGACAGACAGATGAACATCAACCGCATTTCAATACCTACAGTCATTTAAATGACTCAAAATTGAATTTCAATGATAATTCAATGGGAAATTCGCCGACAGATAGTAGATTTATGTCCGTCCGGACGTACAGACAGACGGACAAAAAGTATGAAAGTTGGGTATCTGAGGTCATAGCTTTCTAACAAAAAAAGAATTTTAAGATCCGATGGATAGAACCGATTTTGGAAGGGGGGTACGACAGACAGACAGACAGACGGACATCGACCGCATGTCAATACCTACTTTTTCATTTTTTTAATTCTTTCGAATTAAAAAAAGAAAAGTAGGCTAAAAAATGCACTATCATTTAGAAGTTGTGGTGTTGACCTTATTATTTCCATAGTGTTAATTTACATTTATTACGTTCGACAGTCGATCTTTATTTACAAAATGCATTGGAAAACTTCTGATTATTGTTTCCCAATAGAATATCGATTGTAAATTCATTTCACAACTTCGAAGAAGAACCAATCAACCCAAAAAGGCTTAGTATTTGAGCTTTTGCTTTCCAAAGCAATCAACCCAAAAAGATCATACAAAGACGATTACGTTATTTTCTTTTAAGAATCTATAACAACCAATAAAATATGTATTAAAACAAATAAATTGCTTAGGGACAAAACCGTATTAATTGGTTGGTTCAGTAAGCATTTAAAACAAAGTCTTTTTTCTTTATTTAGGTAGCCGTATACTTTTTAAGGATTAATTTTTTTAAATAATTAAAATTAACTTTTTAAAAGTTTTATGATTTCCTTTTAAGTTAAAAAGTTGCAGAATGGACAAAAAATTTAAATTTAAAATTTTCATTTATGATTTTTTTAAGGATTATAATCAAAATTTTGTCTAAAACGGCCTTTGACCAAAACACGATAACTAAAAAATTTACCGAGATATTTAAATTCTGTAAATTGGAAACTAGAAACTAATAAGTGTGTTATCATGAACCACTCTTAGATGTGTGTGATAAAAAATATATGCCCCATTAGCATTTAAAGTCAAAATATCAAGGTTAGCTGCAGGGCCGTGTGGTACATTTTTTTCATATGATGCAAGTCTTTAAAATGCCGCCCTTGATTTTTTTATTGCTTTCATAATAACTCTATGTTTTCACCCAAAACTGGAACAATTTCTGTCCACCTGTGTCCGTTCGTCAAAATAATAATAATTATCGTTGTCAGTCGCTGCCTTTAATTTGAAGATTAAAACGATAACAAGAATGATAAACGCAACTTTAAACACAAGGCCGCCATCTTTTATTAAAATCCCATCATGATATTCCAAACATATACAATATTAATTCACACAGCTTACAGAAAGAACAGGCGCTCTCGTGCGGAGCAAGGAATTTAACAAAGTAGGAGCGCGTGCATTAATTAAATATGAACAATTATATTAGAAACCTTACAATCGTGATGACAACGCACGCATGTTTTTATTTAGATTTTTCTTAAATTTGAAATTTATAATTAGAGTTTATGTACGTACGTCTATACAATAGATATTTAATATTATTAATATGAATCCCAATCAAAATCAATAATGAAAAATCCGATATAAATTGTTCGATTACACAATTTCTTTGTTTCTTGTCTCCATTTATAATTAAATATGCATTCAAATTTCTACTATTTGAAATAATTATTGAGGCAGTGACGGACAGACAAACAAATCTAGCCTTTATAAAATATGCCACTCTTTACGTTAAAAACGCAATATTGAAGTAAAAATGGCATGGTCAAATTTTCTCTTGTTTCAATATATAAGTAAGTGTTTGGATAAATGGTTTAAGTAATTTTTTTAGGTAAGGGGTATAGCTGATAAAAATAGCTTTATTTCAATTTCAAATGCAGACAAAATCAAACTATTACAAGATATGCGTTTGACCAAGGTCCAAAACCATCATTTACTTTCTGAGTATATGTAAAACTGAGTACATTGAACTAAGGTTTTTTTTCTGCATATAAAAAGAAACTATATTTAAGTTTTAATATATGCATCATAAGAACATAAGAAACCATAAAAATGAACGATGATTCAATCATAAAATATATCGCTGATATACAATTTAATTATTTTTATTGTGTGGATAGAAAAAAAATAGTGTCTAGTGTTTGCGGTTATAATTTTTTTTAATTAAAGTTTTTTAAGTAGACGAGTTTACTATAGTCTCTCTACCATTATTTTATCTCAAGTTTGATTTCAATAGCCAGCGAAAGCACTACACAAAGGAATTATTAAAATGGAATATGCACATTACACATGCATACTATAAATACAATACGACGATCATTTAAACGTACTTTTCCGTTTTAGGATTATTATCAATCTTCGTTGTTCCAAAATAGACGCGAACGGATATGACATAGAACGGTCGTGTCATGTCAACACCGTCATGTTTAAAAAAAAAAAACGCTCGTGGTATCATACATTTAAACACCTAACTACTAACTAATTTAAACTTAAAAGTGATAAGTTTAATCATTTTTCCGTTGTCTAAAACTTCGTTTGCTGTTAATTTTATTTTCCGTTTGCTCGAAATTATGGTTTGGAATTTATCGACCTTTTTCATTTCGGTAATTCCGTAAATTTGTACCACAAAACCGGTTTATCCGGTAAATTTCCGTTAATTTCTATTATTTTCATTTAAGTTTTTAACTGAATTGTGTGCAGTTTCTAATGGCGTGAAAAATTAAATGTAGTTGTGTATCTATTTAATTTTAAAGCAATTTAGTTTAGCTATTTTTGTATTTTTATCTTTAGGACATTGATAATAATTGCATTATAATATATAGGGCATAGCAAAATATTTTTTTGCAGAAGAATATAAAGAACGTTGTATTAAACTGAAAACAACAGTAAAAGACAAGGAATTACACAAATAAAAATGTTGTAAGAGGTAAGAGGTGCTAAGTGAAAAATTTGTTGTTGACTAGAAAAGGGTAATGTTTAAAAAAAGTAAAATCTTTAATCTATTAGTTAGAAGTTTTAAACCCATCTATGTTTTATAAAGTTACTAGATTTATAAACCCAGCGTTGCACGGGTGTACCCCCTTAATAACGGTGATTGATGTTTTTTATGTGAACATTTATTTTATACCAATTGATCCCTTGTCCACTGGTCAGCACTCCATCGGTATATTATAATTTCCCTCCATTCTAATATCAGCATTAATTTGAAAAAAGAAATCCGATTGTATCCAGGCCCTTCTAGAAGTTAGAGGGCTTTCCCATAGACCATGTTTAAATTGCCAGAATATAGCTGTGATATAATGACACCCGAACCCTCCTACACCCGAAAATGCCCAACCCGACGCTGCGTACGATGTAAAAGTTGCATTGGGTGGTGCCTACTAGGTGTCGGCTCGTCACATGACTGTGGTTCTAAATTAAGACGCCCGTGGCCAATATATCCCTCTTGTATAGCTCTAGTGCTACGATATTTCAAACTAACCCTACCTCATACAACTGGATGCGAATAGCTACCCTACGTTAAATTTTTAACTTCGCCAAAAGCCGCCAATGCCAAAATTCAATCGGCCATTGTATCATTAGCTGTACCAAATTGACAGTCTCCTAAACCGAAAGTTTGTACGCTATATACGTAGAGGGAATTAACATTTCTCAGAAGTATTCATCGGATCTAGAATAGTCATCGCCTTTACTGACATGATACATTGTAGCAATATCTTCTCACTTCTTACCATTTCTAAACATCAATTGGATTAAATTCGGAAAAATCAAAAGATTTAAATTCAAAAAATAAAATAAAGATATTCAAATAACAATCCTACAAGTTAAACTCACGTGCTCTTACGTGCTTACACTTAATTTTCGTTCACGATGAACGCGCTAAAATTTCTATATTAAAAAAAAAGTAAGCTCTTTTAAAGTGTACGGAACCATAACAGCATGAAATATTCATCTTATAAGTCCATTCTTTTTCTGGAATGTGTCTCTCCCTTGTACCTCGATGCGGGTTTTTTTCAAATTCCCAATTAGTTTTTTTAATTAAAAATAAAAATTAGTCTCTCTCTATGTTAAAGTATAGGTTTTTAAAGTGTCCGGAACCATAACAGCATGAAATATTCATCTTATAAGTCCATTCTTTTTCTGGAATGTGTCTCTCCCTTATAACTCGATGCGGTTTTTTTTTCAAATTTCCAATTAGTTTTTTTTAATTAAAAATAAAAATTAGTCTCTCTCTATGTTAAAGTATAGGCTTTTAAAGTGTCCGGAGCCATAACAGCATGAAATATTCATCTTAGAAGTCCAAAATTTTTCTGGAATGTGTATCTCCCTTATACCTCGATGCGATTTTTTTCAAATTTCCAATTAGTTTTTTAATTAAAAATTATAATAAGTTTGACGAAATCGAAATCGTGGTTCTTTTCTGAATAACACCACGGGGAAAAAAGATCAGAAATGGGTGATTTTGTTACGTTCTTTTTAAAGAACAGTTGCTTTCTGGTATGTTCTTTTAAAAAGAACAGTTCTTTAACCTGTTCTTTTTACAAAAAATGCTTTACACGCGGAAGAATTAAGGCGAATATAAATAAAATTTTTAAAGTAATATTTATTACTTAAAAAAGGAAAGTTGAATCACTAAATTTCCCTTTTTTTACAAAACACGAACATAAGATTACGAAGGGTTTTTTTATTTTCAGAACTGATAAGAAATATCACGTTGTTATTAAAACAAAAATTAATTGATCAATTTCCCTTATACTGTAATGTAATTAACTTTTAAAAGGGTTTTATTACCATTAGTTTTTACCCCAGATTAGTATAAATTGTGGCAGCATAACCAAATATTACTTAATTAAAAGTTTAGCGCGCCCTACTTAGGGGAAAGATACTTTTTCAAAAAATAGGTTATTTTTAAAAAAGATATTTAGGTATCCCAAAAATAATAAAATAATGTATACAGATTTGCTTGAGGCCACATTCCCGATTGCAATAACAACTGGTAGAAATATCTATCTGTTATTATCGTTTTAATTTTCTGCTGCTTCGACTTTTGAGCTTGAATAAATTTTTTAGCAGACATGGGATCGGTGGGGACTTTTGATATTTTACTTATAACTATTACAACTAGGGGGCTGCGCACCCTGCTCGCCATTTCGCATAAAGCGGCCATTTCCATTGAATTATTCATCACAAGCCATTATTGCTGTTTTTGATCGTTCTAGAAGCCGTAAAATATGCATAAATATACACAAATGCACATAAAGTAAAAAGTTACTAAACATATCTTTTAATAATGTGACATTCTTTAATCCAGTGATGTTTGCCGTCATTCTGATCTAATAGACTAATAGAGGAACCGTTCACCAGCGAGTCGGCCGCGAAGCGGCCAATGGGAATTGCGCAGCAATTCTCGTATTACTTAAAAAAGTAATACAACTTAAAAACTTTAGAATAATTTATGACAAAACTACTTTAAAATCTTCGGATACCGCTCACACCCTTAAAAATACAGAGGGTAGTAACTGAGAAAAAATTGAAAGGTAGAACATCAAATGCTTCTGCATAGCAACACGAGGGGGAGGGGGAGGCGCGCGACTTTTGACCTTGAAGAAATTTTTTAGCAGACATGGGATCGGTGGGGACTTTTGATATTTTACTTATAACTATTATAACTACTTGTAACTATTATAACGGGGGTTGGCGAGCGATAGCGAGCAGGGGGCGGAGCCCCCTAGTCTTTTAAATTGAAATAAAAAGTATAAATTCTAATCTTACAATGCTATTCCTGGGGAGAAATCGGCTCACGTTTTGCACTGCTACACCGGTTTGGGTTCGAATTTCGAACAATTGCTTCTTAAATGACGCCTACGATATAAAAAGAATATTTTCCTAAAATTTGGTTGCTGTACCTCCAGTAGTTTGGGCTGGGCGTTGACACGTGAGACCGTCAGGACTTTGCCTTATATATAAATAATAAATTCGGAACGAAGCATTTAAAAAATGCTTTCAAATCAGGAACTGCTATCTATCTTAAATTTTGGCTTATTTTATCTGTTACAATCATTTAAAATATCACCACTCACAATTTATCAAAATTGTCACACTGCGAATTTTTATTCATTTCTACAGAACAGCCAGTATCATCGGAAATGGATAAAAGATTATATTTACGAACAACTTATCATACAATCAAACAGTATATGGAAATTTCTTCATTTGCACGTGCACACTTCACTAACTAACCCATTGTATTTCTTTTCATGTATAACTATTATGCATCAGTTTGTTATATACATAGAGTGGAGAATGTGAATTTTGCATGCAGACCCTTCATTACATACAAGTATTTGAATCGATTATTTAAATTACAATTTTTCAAGGAAATACTAGTATCTCAGTTTTTCCTTTCTTCGCCATATTTTATTCCCATGTCGATGGTCGTTTAACATAGTTGTAATGGACACCCTTAGCTGATTTCGAGTATAATAATTTTTGAAAATAAGAATTGTATGTAATGGTTTGTTCGATGTAATAGTTTGTTCGAATAGTGTCGTATCCAGAATTTGTTTTGATTTTCAACCCTTTAAATTAATGAAGGTAATTAATTATTCATAAAAAGTAAGTAATTATTCATCAAATGTAATTAATTATTCATCAAATGTAATTAATTATTCATTAAAAGTAATTTAAATTCATACATTTTTGATTAAATGGTACTCATTATAAATTTTAATTCAATAAAATCCATCTCTTATGCATGTTTTAATTCCTATATCCATCTGTATATCTATTATCCATTTATTATAAATGGATAACAGATATATACCAGATTTCTAAAACCAGAAACCAGGATATTCGATTTCTACCCTCCCCTCACAAAACAATTAATCAGATTATTATATCCCTCCTCCTTATTTAATAATCCCCCCCCCCCCTCCCACTCTTAAATTTCAACAAACGGTATAACTACTAATAAAAAATTGAAAACCGAGAAATAACTACTAGTTAGTAATATCCTTATAAATAATTAATCACCATCATGCAAAATTTTGCCAACATTTGACCATCTCTTCCCCTACACGTGAGATTCGGTGACATTCAGTTCAAGCCCCCTAGGCCTAGGGTACGCGATTTATGGACGTCCCCTAGGGTTTTATCAGCGCTTACTTGGAAGATTTGTTTAATAATTGTTTTGACTGAAACTAAACGAGAGGTCCTGCATGCTAAAAAGGAACCTATGGCACATCTTCAACGACTAGCGAGCCTAAATCAAAGAACGAACTTGTACTTCGTACAAACAATATCCGTTCGTTGTATATGTGGCGGTTCACTACCCCACACGCAACCTCAATATGCCATGAACAACTAGGTGACGCTGATTTACCATCTCGTTCCTACCACCATTCTTGATTACAACGTTTATAGTAGTATATAACACGAAGTAACTCATCTCCACCTTGAGGATCCTTTTGGTAGACTGTGGGTTACTGAGGCAGCTACAGTGGTGACCCGGACGTGATCATCACCCACTCCAACGACGCTCCTGCTACGATGCGCTCAACCACGGTTAGCTACTCGCTGCTAATGAACTCAACGCTGCACGCAACTCAACGGCCAACGCTGGCACACAACTTGACGGCTGGCACGCAACTCGACTGCAACTCAACGCACAGCGAAGCAACCTCCACACGGTTACTTACCTCGTTTCTAGGAGCAGAGTAGTGTGGCGGCTCACCACACACGCAACCTCAATATGCCATCAACAACTAGGTGGCGCTGATTTACCATCTCGTTCCTATCACTATTCTTGATTACAACGTTTATAGTAGTATATAAGCCGAAGTAACTCATCTCCACCTTGAGCATCCTTTTGGTAGACTGTGGGTTACTGAGGTCGCTACATATACTTTATTTATATTAGGCACGCTACCAACGACAGTCCTAACAATTTGAATAAACGTCATTTACATCTGTGTCAACCCTTCAAAGCGATTAGTAAAGCGGCACGAGATGACACGACCTTCAATCCTTTTGTTCCTTTATTGAAAAATGCCACAGAATGAATTCGAAAGATTTTCAATAGTTTCTTGTCTCTGTCATTCTCTAACCTTGGGGCGATTTTTTTTTCGAAACTTCATAGCGTACACTCTACTTCTACAATTTTATTATTATTTTTAATTGTTTAATATTGAAATGCAAGGTAAGGAAAGTATTGCGATGCGGTCGAAAATCCGAAATGAGAGATTTTGTGTTTTCTTCGCGTTTTTGGAGGGTGATGATTCCAAAAATGTAGTTTTTGAACATTGATCCGTGTGTCAGACTGTCTGCCACTGCCTGCAGTCAGAACAGTAGTACGATTTCATGAAATCACTCTACACCCGAGAGGGTATCTAAGGCTGCATCGTACTTGGCGTTGTGCCGGATTAAAAAACCCAGGGCCCCTAGGCACTTGACATTTGCGCCCCCCCCCCCACCACCATCTCGAAGCTACTTTGGAAATTTAGCAAATTAAATACACTAGTACAGAACATAAAATTTGTATTCGATTTTGATAAACATCAAAATTATACAGTATGTTACTATAGTTATTCTATAAAATTTATAAAATCACACGGCGAACTTTCTTCTGTGCAAAAGAACGAATGACGTCATCATAGTCACCTGACGTCATTGACTGCAGTATTTCTGACTCTATGTACATTAATAAATGAGAGTGAGTTGAGCCTGTGTTCTCTTCTATGTTAGATCTTAAGTAATTCTTTACTCTCTTTAGCGCTGAAAACGATCATTCTGCTGAGCAGTTTGACGCGATTTTCAATTTTTTAGGCGATTTTAGCTTTTTAAGGGCCCCCTTCCTGAATGGGCCCGTAGGCCTAGGCAGAAATACGGCACTGGTTAGGAAAATGGACAACGGCGGAAATACCGTGCCCTAGTCCCTTACTCCCTTTACAATGGTAATTAACTAATTATAGTTTGATTTTGTGCCACTAACCTCATTTATGGGATATAGCAATGGATAAGACCGTATTCAAACTCTATTTACTAATTAAATATTATTCTATGACTTTTTAAAAAGGAAATATCACTAATTATTAATATGCACATTTCTTTTATTTTTTTTTAATATTAAAATATATAGCCAATAACCAACAAGGGCACAAGCAGTTATACAAACTTTCCAATTTTTTAATTCCAATTTCACAATAAATTGGAAAGACAAACAAACATGTAAGTAAAAAGTTTGAAAATATTACAAGCATTAATCAGAAATTCAGGGTCCGTTTTTCATTTCTATTGACGTAATACACACGGGACATTGACGTAAATAGTTCTTCAAGAGGTCAGGCGCATGCGCAAGGTATTTCCTTTTGGTCAAGAAAAATAAATTAATCTTTTGGTTAACACATTCAGAACAGTGCCAGTCGGCTTTGGAAAAAACGCAATAATAGCCTTAATCTTTTGGGCCGATTAACTATTTGCTATACATTTACATCAAATAAAAGGAGACATTTTTAGAACTTAAAAATCAGTTATTCAAAATTATAGTATGAAACTGTGTTTAAGATTAAAAAATATTTTGAGTCAAAGTCAGGAAATTTACAACTGTATTAATGTATTTACAGTTTGTTTGCCAACTGTTCAATCTTTGGTAAATTTAAAGTTAATTTAACTTTTGAAATGTTAAAACTAACTATAAAAAATACTTTTAAACTAACTAAAACGTAATGGGGTTGTTTCATGTAGTGGATGGTAACAGCTCCAACGGTTTTGTTTTCATTTGTTTTCTGGAATTACTTTTGTTTTGGTATTCTATAAGGAGTTTTCTAAGAATATTTTACTTATTGAATTTTTAAATGCCAACTTCTTGCTGTGGTGTTGGATGTTCAAAACATTTTTAAAGACAGCTTGCATCGAAAGAAAAGTTTCTTTTCATCCATGACGGTCATTTTTAGAGTGAAACCAAAACAATAAGTGAAATCGCAGGACACGGAAAAATGAAAACAAGAGCGCTACATCATCTAAAACATTCCCATTCAACTTTTGAAATTTTAAAACTAATTTAAAAACATTCAAGCTAACTTGAACGTAATTTGAAACAGAATAACAAATCAAATATTGGAATCTGTCGGAAGTGGCGAAAAATTATTTTATCGATAAAACTATTGTGACAACTCTCAGTCAAACGTTCTGTACTTTTAAAAACAATACCAGGAAAAATAGCTACTAAATATTCATTACAATACAAAAGAGAATGCGATTTCAGAATCATGTACTACAAAAACAGCTGCAATTTACGTTATTGAGAACCGTTTGTTTAAACATTCCAGCGTTATCATTTATCAACATTTAATGAATGAAACTGTCAGCATTATCTCATAGTTTACGTCTAGAGTAATCTATGAATTCACATCGTAAAAACTCGGATTTAGAATTCAAATTGCGATAAAAGTAGATATTAAACTCGTAAATGAATACCATTAAAATTAAATTCATGTGATGTGCTACTTTTTTCCCGTTTCCTAACTTGTAGGTCAAATTTATAAAATTTTAGTTGATATGTGTATGAATGTATATGAAGATATTGTCTTAATAATTATTAGACCAAACCTAGTGGCAAAACAAAACACGAAAATGGTCATAAACGTCGAACCTTGATCATGATCAACAAAAGTTTTCAGACAAACAATATTTTAAGTGATATTTAATTTGATTTTTCAGTTGGACTGCATAAGTGGGATGGCTTAGACTTTAGGGCGTTAATTCTTAAACCTTCCTTTGAAAACTCAAAAAATATGTCTAAATAGTATTCTTTGCCTACTTTCATTTTTTTTTTAATTCGAAACAATTAAACGAATGAAAGTAGGTATAACATGCTGGATATGCCCGTCTGTCCGTACTTCCCTTATTCCCAATTCGGTTCTATCTTTCGGTTGCTACTTTTTTGGGGACTCGAGTAAAATCTGTGTTTGTTTTATAAAGAATGTATAATTTTAAATTCAAGCACAAGATCTAGGCAGTAATTTTTTAAAAGGGATTTTGTGTTACACCTTGACACCTTTTAAATTATTTGTGGTGAGCTGTTTGATTTTCACGCAATGGTCTCTCAATCAAATTAATTCGTTTACATATACACTACTCTACTAGGAATGAGTATTTTTCAGGTCTTGAGTGGCAACAGAATGCTGGAATGAAACTAAATTCTTTCTCTAGCCTTAATGGGAATATTTCTTATGATGTCACGCTCTCCAATGCTGCGATTTCCTTGGCTGTTTTTGTTTTCTTTGACAAAGTGTTGAAACATGCCCATTGTTGAATCAATATCAACGTGGGAACATAGCACCAATAAAAGGAAATTTAAAACAAACCAGAAATGGCGACTATAATTACAGTAACAGGTTAATAATTATAGTACAGAACCAACTGAAAAAAAACTCCTTGGAAATCAACTTTCCTGCTAGTACTATAAATTTCTTCCTCTTTCAGATACCACTGAAATATTCAAAGAAAAAAAAAGTTCTCTCGTAGAAGCAGTTTATTCGAAACAGCCGTGAGTTTCACCACAACGCCAGTGACCTGAAAGTCTCGTGACGTCGAATCACGTGATAAGGCCTGACGTCACACACGTGACATCACAAATATCACAGCTGAATCCTTCCGGTAATAAAAACATCACTTTGCTAATGATGCTGGCTCAGTTTTTATAAGGTATTATTTAGAGTACTTTTGAAAAGCAGTTCTTTCATATTAAAACTAAACAGTGATATCTAAAAACTTGGCAGCTTAAATCCAAAGAGTTACGAAGAAGAACTTAACGTGCACCAGTGCCCCATATATAAGGTAGTCTAAATTGAATGTACAACTTCAAAACGCTGTAAAAAAAGAACCACTGTTTAGAATGACTTCAAATTTCAGGGAAATATTATGGTAGCAGCATAGTAGAAGGGAAAATAATTAAAAGTTTTTCCGGCAGGTGGCGCTGTAAGCATCACAATTTGAAATTGGACAAATGATAAATGTATCGTAAAACAACGAAAGAGAAAGTTACACATCAAACCAACTGTTTCGGTGTGCATGACTGTACAAGTTTAACATGTTATTTACGTAGCTCATTCGCAACCGCCAATATCCCATCGAATGAGAAAAATCTGTTTTTAATTGTGCTACAGCCACAAAAACAAAAAAATCAGCCTTTAAATTTAAGAATTTAAGTACAGTTTAGAAAAACAAGTTTTACTTGCACTTTAGCCATATTGTTTTACATTTTTACGAGTCATTCGTCATTTGTACTCGAACCCTTAAAAATGATAATGCTTACAGCGCCATAGGTCGCAATCATTCTGGTCCACTTCTTTAGCTCAGTGTTCTGGTCAGTGATTATTTTTTTTAATAGTATTTTGAAGAATTTAACTTTGTGGCCTCTTTATATGGAGCACTGGTGCACGTTAAATCTGTGTTGATCAATCCCTGTGCATGAAAATATCGTTTTGTGGGATATTTTTAGGTTTTTTTTGTTATTTGTTTAGAGAATGGATGGACGATGGCAGAACCTAAAAAGGTACACATAGTCGTGACAACCATGGCAATATGGCAACTACCGTTCATCAAAGTCAACAATCTGGTGAACGCACAGCCAATCGCTATATTAGGTGACAGGGCACTAAATTACCTCGAGCGGCGAAAAGGAAGCATTCACCAACTCGCCAAAACTACGAGTCGTCTTAGCTCTATATGCATATCTGTTCAAGTCGATATATTGTCGACAAGTTATTCTAGCTCATCTTGATTTATATTTCAACCACGACCTCTACAGCATTTAATGTATAGGTGCGTTATGGCGTGTAGGTGGTTGGTGTCCCAAGATCGCCGGTTCGAGCCCCGGCTGAGTAGTCGGATTTTCTGGATGGGAAAATCTTGGGCACGCATGTCATATGATTATGTTGCATGTAAAAGATCCCTGGAGGGCCCATTTGGCTTGGGTTCTCTCGGCAAAATTAAATCTCGGCATAGTTTAACATCCACAAAGAGCTCAGATTCATTGTAATCTGCGCGTCAAAATTGGTAGCGAGAGCTGCCTATATGGTGCCACTAAAAAATGGCTCTCAGTTCTGGGGAATATGCCGAGTCTGCAAAGGCTTGACCTCCAATGTTGCAGCCCATTAGAGAAAAAAAAATTTCGCTCTTCGGTCATACTCTCGAAGCAAACGCAGAGCCACAGTCAAGTAATGCGCACACTATAAGGAGATGAATAATGAATATAGCCAACCAACCTACCAATGATTTGTTCATCTTTTTTGATAAATATGAGGCTACTGCGAAATAATTTAAAAGTAACGCGTAAGTGCCAAACAGCCCAGTGCCAAAAGTATCTTTGCCACAAGGCAGAGGACCGGCGCGCGTGTAAAAGATGGTTTCGCACTGACTCAAAAATGTATTATAAAAATACATATTAAATGAAGAGTACAGGGGAAGAACCCTTTCATTGCATAGGCATATGTCTGCATCAGGCCTGCTTGACGAAGATAGCTAATCATCGCCTAAACTGATGTGAGGAAACCAGTTTTGCCTTGGTTTACATCGCGCGGCACACAGGTTTACTATCTCTATGATCGAGATTCACGCCAGATAACAGTCTGAAGCTTGAACCGCGGAAAAAGAACCAAAGGAGAAAAGACAGCTTCCCTGTCGATGAAGGGTTTTTCCCTTGTACTTTTACATATGGATAGATTTTAAAAAAAAATTAAAGTAATTTTTTTTACGAGATGTTTTGCCTATTCTTGAAAGTATAAGTACAAGTCGATATTGTGTTGTGTTGAGTGACTCACACAAACCAGCCGCTATTTACAATACAAGTTCCGGATCAATTCGAATGAAGACTGAAAACATGATATACGATTTACCGCTATTCTTCCTTTTATTTATATTTCTAAAATACTAAAGAACAGTTCTTTAAGAATAAAAAAAAAGGTTCCTTTCTTCCAACTCTTTCCTCCAGTAACCATATAGCGGTTTCAATGAGATGCGGATATTTGGCGAAGAAAAAAATGAAGCCGTCTGAAAGTCGCCAAATTGATTTGATAGGCCCGTACAAACCACACAACACAACTATCAGAAGCTCTCTGGGGATATTCTTTTATGAAACGTCTCATTTTATGATTAAAAAAAGCATCAATTGTCTTTTTAACATATTAAAATATTTTTTATTCAATATGTCTCGGTTATTTATTTAAGAATCGGTAATTTAAACTCGTAAAAGTTCTTTTTTGCACCGCTTTAGGATACGTACGAGGTAAACTTTTATGAAACATTCCATTTCATGATTTAAAAAAAGCATAAACTGTTATTTTAACATATTAAAATATTTTTTATTCAATGTCTCATTTATTTATTGAGAAGCGGTAATTTATACTCGTAAAAGTACTTTTTGACTCGGATTACCAAACCTGTTGCACATTTAAAAGGTTCTTATGAAACTTCCAGCTAAATATTGGTTTCCCGTTCTACAGCTCAACCTGGAGATTCACATTAAAACAACTCATTTTGTAATTGGCCTTAAAATGTGAAACATCATTCTTCATCTAAGAATCAGCAATTTATTCCTAGAACACAACTTCCTCTTTTTGTTTCTCACATCCTGTGTTACGTATCAATGCCATGAAGGGTAGAATAAGATTGAGATGCTGTTTGGTCAAAAACCTATGCAAAAAGGGTTACTCATGTAAAGCTATAATCGCTTCCAAAATACGCCCACGGCTAATTAATTTTATTTATAAACTTTTGATTTCTTTTTTTAAAGTAAACGATTTTTTAAAAAGCAAATGATCTCCCATCAAGGGGTACTAGCAAAATAATGCCCGTTCTTCGCATGGGATAAAAAATAAATCTCAAATTGTATTCGAGGATGTAATTATTTACTATTAAGTCAAATTCTCAATTAGGATGTAAAAAACACATTTCGTAGTATTTTTTTGGCGACTGTTTCTTTGGCGAAATTTTTTTATAACTAAAGAGCGTTTTTATAATGAATAAAACTTTCTATTTACAGTAGAACTCAAGTTATCCGAAGCATTGCTAACTATCCGAATTTCTGAAAAAAATACCAGGCATGACATCAATAACAAACATCGTAACAAATAACGCAGAGTTTAAAAGTTTACATGGTCACATATAAACTTTTATGAAACCAAGACTCTTTCCACTAATATAAAGAAAAATTATCACAAAAAGCCCTGTAACTCAAACTGCAAATACAGCACCTTAGACTTTGGTTTTCTTGGGTTGATTACTACCAAAACTTGAACTACGCATGATCTCACAACCCAATAACACTTAGAGTAATTTATTTAATATATCCTTTTTTTCCCCAATTAACTCTAATAGGGTACGTGACTGTATCGCTAAAATACCTTCCAAATTAAATTAATTATAGTTTGAACCCAAAAATAAAAAACGTATATATTTTTTTTGCAAAATAAATCTTTAAATAATTAATAAAAATAATTTTCAAATGGCTTTTTTTTCATCGCACGTCACGTGATCACAAACGCACGTCGATTTGGCTGACGTCACTAGTATGTATAAACAAACCGGTGTGTGATGTTTTTAGTTTGTAATTAAACTGGTTTTAATCTAATTTACTATTAAAATAAGAATTATATAGATAATGGGTGGAGGTTTTACAGAAGCGGATAGTTCAAATTTGCTTAAAGTAGATTCCAAAATGGTGTTTCATAGTTTGTTAGTGACATCAGATACCACGTGACAGCCACACGTTTTCGGGAGTGATTTTTCGTCCTAATTTTGAAATTCGTTTTTTTCCCTTTCTATGTGGTATTTGAAAAAAAGAAAAAATACGGGTCTAATATTTTTGGCATAAAAATATTTTAAGCCAATAATTTTTAGTCAAGTACCCTATTGTTGAGCTGAACAGATAATCTTTCCCAATCCGAGATTGGGGTCTCGGGATCCCAGTCGGTTAAGGCGGTCGCCTTGCATGCATAATGTCCCAGGTTCGGGTCCGAGTATAGCCAAAATTTTTACTGCCGACCTATAAACGCCCTCGTGTAGCTCTAGTGCGACGATATTTCAAACTAACCCAACCTAATCCGAGATTTAAACATCATCCAACCCTTACATATATCCTTGTAAATAATACATGGTGATGGCCTTTTCATCTAGAAAATATACTAGATTTCGTGACTGATACACAGTCATTATACGAAGATGATACTAATAAAAAGCATGAATAATTGAAAATGCAACCTGACGAGGTATTGATTATTTGCGGGTTTGTATATATTTATAGAAGAGAAATATGTCTCAAGGGAGGGGCGTGTATCATTGCTTTCAGACAATAATAGGAGTAAAACTATAAATAGTAGGAAAATTAACTCTTAACTTTAAAAAAAAGTACTTTTTAATTTTTTTTATAATTGAAAAAAAATTAACTCTTAATTTTATTAAGTTACTAGATTCTACTTTAGTACACAGACAACTTGGCAAAGAAAATTTGTAGAAAAGACGTTCACTAGCAGCTTATCACGACGGATTGGTTTTGGCCCAGAGTTGCCTCGGGTGGTGAAAGGAATCGTTCCTTAAAACTCGCCGAAACATAGAGTTGTCGTAACTCTTCTATACCTTCTAATACAAGACATATTTTAGCACCCTTGATACGGCGTAGATTGATAGAGCGTCAGTGTTATGAGGGTTTAATATTATGTAGCATGTATTTTCTTTTTTATATTTAAAACTTTTAATTTCTTAAGAATGGAATCATAAATTACTGCTAGTGTTTTCTGAAATATTACATGCACAATAGAACTAACGCGATATTTTATTCAATGCATTAAAATAATAAGTTAATACCGTTTAAAAATTGTAAGCTTTGCAAAATGCCACATAGCTCCGCCATTTTTTTTAACCAGTATCACATGGAAATCAAAAACAATATTTTTTTTAGATATATTTTTACACTTTAAAGATGAAAATATTCGGCCGGTTAAAACAGAAATCCGATTAAACGGAGTTCGGATAAGAGGGAGCCTACTGTACGTAGGGTTGACACTTTTAATAGAGACTCCAAAACGTAAGTTAAGCGAGTGTTGGGGCCTGTTTAAAAAGTGCCATCCTGCAAATAGGACACATAGCTTCCACACTACGTTTATAACGTAAAAAGTGGAAGGTATTATAATCGTTCAGTCCGTCTGTCTTTCACCCACTTTCATAGACCAAACTACAATTGCTACGGACAAGTGTGATCCGTTAAAAAATTCAGCGCATCAAAATTAGAATACATTGAAAATTTCAGAGAAGAATTCGAAGTACTTCAATTATTTAAAAAACTGCAAAATTTAATGCTCATTTAAAAAGCATAAGAAGCAATTTTTATTCTAGAATTAAATCACCATTGCCATTCGCAACAATCGCTCGAGAAACTGTAATTCTTTTAGACAATAAATTCAAAAAAATTATTTTTGCGACATCAATCAGTTTGAAATGACGTCAAATATATTTCACTACGAGATACTTTGTATGTTGATATGAAATATTTTCATTCTATTTAAAAGCCATTAATATTACACATTTATTCTTTGAAATATAAATTAATTTTTGCAAACGATAAGTAATAATTATTGAATTTTCGAAATAAATTAAAAGAAACTAGCCATATTTAGCATGTAGATGTTTAATATAGAATTAATGCTGTGTTTTCGCCTTTTTACCTGTTAAACACAACTGTTGTGTGGAAGTGACAGATTCTGTTTTACAAACCTACTTGTTTTAACTAGTTGAATTTTCGTAACCTTGATGTTTCGCTTTGCGACACCATATTACGTTCTGTACTGTATAATTAAGGGCAGTTTACAAAATAAATTAACCTTCCTTAGCCAGTTTTTAAAAGCATAAGCCAGTTGTTGGATAAATGACTCCTTCCATAGTGTTTCAAGGAAATAATTAAACTATAATTAAAGTTTTATTTCCAAAATGTATGTAAAATGAAAACCACTGCACAAGGTGATGAAAGATTTGAAGCAATAGAATTTTTTTTGTTTTCGTTACTTTTGCTGGTATAAATTGAGTTTTCTAAGAATATTTAGTGTATTTGTTTAATTCCAACTTTTAATGAAGTTTCTGTAAGATTAAACACGCACAGAAGAATAGTATTTAAAAACAACTAAAAGTAACATTCTTAGAAACTATTCGATATCACAAAAGCTTTCGAGAAAATGAAACAAGACCACAGACTGTTGCATCAGTCCAGTACAACCATAGATTTTTGGTTTAAAATATGAGCACGAACTCTTCCTACTCAATAAAGAGATACGGACTTCATTGGTATTGAGATACCTTCATATCCTAATAAAGTTTTCGAGAATAAAGCTCATGCACAAAGGTAGTAGCTACCCCCCCCCCCCCCAAATAGGTATTGCTGAACATCGAAAAGATCTTTAAACTTCAAAAATGGTTTACAAATTCTTAGTACCAGTCGGACTTCGCAATAAGGTTTTAGAGAAAATCGTACATGCGCAAAAGGTATATGCAACTTTTTTAGGTTTTGAAGTTATTGAAATTTGATGGTATATAATTACCTTTAAATGTATTAATTTATTGAGTGATAATTGCAAGTCGTGTGGTGTAAAAGTTACAAGCCTCTAGTTTTTTAAAAATATGATTTATTATTTATCTTTCCGATGCTTTCGATCCGATCCGATCGACACAAAAAGCGCGGTTAGACTATACTAAGCCAATAATCAACATGACAAATTGACAACAAAAAACCTTAATAACCACAAATACACAATCATGCTGTTAATATGGAGGTTGAATTTGAATAGCTAAATTATTAAAAAGTAGCATTTGATTACGATTTTTTTTTCTTGAGAAAGTTATTTTTGATGAAAGTGAAATTAGTTGCCGACCTATATGTATGTTTGATTCAATTGCTCTTCACGCTTAGCCAAGCATGACATTTTATTTGTTCGAATGAAACAATATTTTAAATGGAACAAAATTTATTCGAAACATGATTTGGTTATTTTTACATGGATGTTTTATTTAGTTATATTTAGAATTTAGTAAAGTAATTTAGTACGCAACAGAAATACCTTTTTACGCTATTTTGTTTTAAAATATTGTTAGCACACCCAGAAATAAATAAGTTGTTCATTGATAATTAACCCTCCGATCGGCGTTTTCCGTATTTTGTGAGTTTTTCTTATAATAATCTTAAATTTAAAATTTTATAATTTACAAATTTTTATTCATAATTTATTTTTTTCATCTGGAAATGATTTTAAGATCATCTCTTTCAAAATACACCCGATTCTAATTTTTAAAAATATATTTTATTTGAAATAAATTAAATTTAAAATTTATGCAGTGAAAACAACCATACATATTTGCCCATTTCCTGGCCGTTCGGGAGGTTAAAAATATATTTTTAGTACACCCAGTATCAGTTGTTCATTGGTAATGTAATCATAATAAACTAAATGAAAACATTAATAATTGAAAAATGACGATTAGTAATTCTAAAATTAAAACGGTAATAATTGTAAATTCCTGATTAAAAAAACCTCTGTAATTCATATATTTTTGGTATAATGTAGTTGTATATAACATGTTTAAATAATAATTGTAAAAAACAACAACCAAGAACTCGTAAATCCTATTTACAATCAAATGTAACATACAAACCTTTTTTTTTATTACAGCACAATATTTGTATACCCAAATTTTTTTTTTCTTCTATCAATTGCTTTAACATTTCAGTACTCATTCTTGGATATTAAATCACTCTGTTTTCAAAACATTTATGCATTAAAAGTCAATTATAATACAGCTTTGAAAAAAAAAGGAATAAAAGCATTCAAATATCTAGATATTAAAGATGAGTGACAGGACAGTTGTTAGTCTACTTACAACCAAACACATGTTTTAAGCTTTGTACCGTTCTGTTGAAAAAATTGAATTTTTAAGATAAGGAAAATAATAAGAATGTATGAACTTAAAAAATAAAATTTTTATCTGAAAATTGTTAATTGTTTTCTACAACTTCATGTGTAGCATTTAGTTCTATTGTGCTAAAAGTAATTTTATTGGCATTATAAAAATTTCACAATAAGACATCTTGCTTTGAACAAAATTTATTGCAATTAAAATTAACATCACATACGTTGGAAAAAAAAGACAAGTCACAAACTTATGCAATTAGTTCAAAGAAAAAATTAACAAAATACATCATACATAGCAAAAAATTACATTTACTCATAACACTTTTTAAAAAAGGTGTAAGCTTCGAAAACTTTTGTGTTAAAATTGCAAGAGCCAAATCTGGCTATTATTGAAAATAAAGATCTTAGAAAGATTAGATTAGAGAAATTATATCATAGTATTATATTTTATTTAATACAATGACTTTTAAACAAATTAATGGGGGAATTAACTTTTTGAGTGAACTATTTTGAGTGTTGCCAAAAAGTTAATTTGTAATGGAGTTTTGTCTAAAACTATAATAGTAAAAAATATATATATTTATTGATTAGTTAAAAGTTTTCCAGAAATTCAAATAGAATTTTGCACAAATTATTAAAAATTAAGATTAAATAATGACTCAAAAGTTTTGACACTCTTCAAGAGAAAAACTGTTATACATATTTTAAGAATTCAAATAACATTTCAAACAAAAATAAACTTTCTATTAAAATACAAAGATGATTTAGGCCAATTTTGCATATATATCTGTTAATTTCATCGTAATTGGCCCCCTTAAAACTAACACCTTTAACTAGCTTTATTTTGCAAAAATAACTGTATCCAGCAGGCTTTATCAATAGAGGAAATATTTCAAATTTATCACGCATTGTGTTTTATTATATACATTTTATAATGCCTGACAACATTTAGGGCTTCTAATTCACTTGGGTTCATACAAAACAAAAAATAACTGTCTAGATTAGGCATTAAGTAAATAGAAACCAAGGTCTATTAAAAACACTTAAAAACAAACGATTTTGAAAAGTATATTAAAAACACAATTTACTTTTATCAATCGACACAATAAAAGCATTTGATTATTAATAAATCAACATAATTAAGTAATTTGGTTTTTTAAGGTGACATAAGTTTCAAGTTTTCATTTTTGATCTACCGTGATTTCATTCATTGTTTTGGTTTTACTCTCAATACGAGGTAAAAACCACCTATATTTAGGATACTTTATATTTAAATAAAACTATTCTACAGATTACAGTACAATAAATTACGCAGCCTAAAAAGAACAACGAGAAAAGAAGGACGACGAAACAAGAGAAAATAAAATCATGATGAAAACTTACACAGTTCAAAATTACTATAATATTTTCATATTAAATTGAAATAATTAGATCAAAATATCACTTTTAACAAATGTAATTCCAGAAGAACCAAAAATGAAAACGATACAGCTGGAATTGTTGCCACCCATGATGAGAAACATGCAGATTAACAGTTTGTTGGAATGAAATGAGTATTTTGTTAGCATATTTCTCAACTAGTGCAAAATGTTACTGAATATTGCCTTTTAGAAAGTTTGTTCAAGCTTATGGAAATGGTATAATGTCAGCAAAAACAGTGAAAGCAAATTTTCAGGTGTTTTCATAAAATTTCCTTGCTTTTTTATAAGTTTTCTTTAATATTAATTTTTTAAAAAAATTTTTAATAAGAAATAAGCCAAGGATAATATATCAGTAAATGAAAAAATGATCAAATATTTAATTAAGGCTAACAAACAATCTTTAATAATCAAAAGAGGAACAAAACTAACTTTTCCCAATAAAATGGAAAACTTGTTTAACCCTCCGTGAGATACAAACATATAAACCTGTCACCTGACTGTCATGTTTTCCAGCAACACTCATAACTTTAATATATTTCTAAATTTTGGAATTTTAATATATTTTTTAATTCATTGTACTGTATTTATAATCATCTCCTATAGAAATACAATATTTTTTTTTAATTAAAATTCAATTTTAACCTCATCCAGGGAATTTTTTTTCATACTTCCAAATTGTTTATTCCTCAGAGCAGGGTTCATACTCTATCTATGATAGTGAATTTCAAGAGTTTCTAAGGAGTTTATCAGGAGTGCAGCAATGTAAAATTCAGGAAGTAACAAGGAATAAAATTGAATGTTTGTTTATTATCATATTAGTCTAGTGACTTCACTGCACTTCAAATGAAGAAACAGAATAGAAAAAAAATCTTCGGAAGAGTTGTGCGGTGCATTCCGGGACATTAACTATTATCACAATGTCTGAACTATTTTCTACTGTGCATGAGCAGTAGACTTATTCCGAATAAAGTGAAGTATTCCGAAAAAAGAAATTTGTCTATTTTTTCATGAGATGGGGAAAAAATATCAGGAGATGAGACACAAATTTCAGGAGTTATAAGGGCCCTTAGAAGAAAAAATTGAAATTCAGGAGTTTTTCAGGCATTCCAGGAGGCGTACGAACCCTGTCAGTGGGTTAAAGATTCCTTTAATCAATATAAAAAATTCCAAAAATACATCTTATGTGAATTACTAGCACAAGTTGGCACGCAGTACACTTACAAGTCACTTATTCCAGAGAGAAATTTTGCGTGTAGTCGTACTCTATCGTCGGTATGACAGCCTGCATGAATTTCAAGAAGATTATAAGGTACATGTGAACTCCTAATTCTCCGCCGCCTTCAGTAACAGTATGGATGATCTTTTTCATTACTTCAGCATGCCTGCAACGAAAGCATTCTAAGTAGTTATCAATGTTATGGTAAGATGGAAAGTTTTTTGTAATAAATTACAATCTATGATTTTTAATCTGAAGTAGCACTTCCAAATTGAAAAAAACTTTGGGATTACAGTGGAGCTCCAATTCACCAAACTTCAATCATCAGAAGCGTTGCTAATTATCCGAATTTCAGGATAAAAGTCCAACCGGCTATCTGTTACTGTTCCTTTTCGTTGGATGTCATGACAAGTAATTCTTTTCAGGTTGGTCCAAAGAAAAGAAATTACTAGGCATGACATCCAACAAAGACAAACAATAAGAGATACACCAGGTATAAAAGTTTATACATTGAATGTAAACTTCTGTAACAACTGTAACTGCTTTTATTTATGTAAATTATTCACTATGGCTTCTAAAAGAAGCCAACAATCTAACATATTTTGAATAAAAACTATTACAGAAATTTGAAACTGAAACTGCTGTACGGCACCTTAAACTTTGGTTGATGGCAATCGAGACTAGACCTACATGATCTCACACCCCCAACAATACACTAAGTAATTGATTAAAATATATCTGCTTTCCGATTAACTTCGATTATCGGACTGTGGTTAGGTCTCAATTGCTTCAGATAATTGGAGTTCTACTGTACCAAGAAAGGGTTGGCTGTCTTTGAATTGTTTTTATTCTAGTTAATTTCACACTTACATCAGATTCCCTAGTTTACTAGAAATTTAACATACAAAGTTCTAAGGTAATTCAACAACTATGTTAATCTTAATGATGGAAATGAGAGACACAATAATGATTTATACAATACTAAGAACAGAAAATTGCAAATAATCAATTTTCATTGAATCCATATGCACATACTATAAAACAAACAATTCATTTAAACAACCATTTTCAATCTTAAAGATTATTCAATATTAAAAAATATTGCAAAAGCAAAACAAGTTGTGTAACAATATGGTCTATCTATAATAATAAAAGAAAGAGTCTGTCTGCGTGTCTGTGGATCGTAAAAGACCTACTTATACTGCCCTCAGAAATTCGAAATTTTTAAGATAGATTCCCTTTAATACCAACATGTGCACCTGAGGCTTAGTTTTTTCATATGTGTTCCATTTTTAGAGAAAATTCGAATTTTCTGAAAAAAATACACCACTTTCGCTCAAATCTGATCTTTTTTCTCTTTCGTGTTGCCATTCGACAGAAGAAATTAAAATAAACACAAAAATTAATTAACATTGAAATTGCTTTTATTTTCTTGCCATTACCTTCAGAAACTAAACTAATAATGATTTGAAAAATAATTGAACGTGCCAATGAGCTAAATGTTTTTAAAAAAAATCCAGAGTGGAGATTTGACGTGAAATAACATTGTTATACAATTATGGTTAATTTTGAATTTATCAGGAAAATTGCGATGACAGTAAGTTCAAATTGAGAAAGATTTTTTTGTGATATGAGGATGTGCATTTATAGTGATGTATTTTTATTTTGGAATTTTAAAGCAATATAAGTAACGGGATTTTATTCTTTATAATGAACGGGAACAAAGGCAAAGCTTATTATCCTATAGTAAATTAAATGACACATATACTTAGATAGATTTGATATTCTTGTAGTCCGTGCGAAGAACGGGTATTTATTTGCTAGTGGGGTATAAAGGAACCAACCCTTAGTGGGTGAAGAAACAATTTGATATAAAGTTAATTTAACTCTACTTATACTTTTAATTATTTATTACAGTATAGTTTACAAAAAAGTACTTACTTGCAAGGATGTACTGATGCCCTGGGGGGACCAGGTAAATGGGGATGGTTTTCCATGGTAACGGTTTTCTTAGCATGGTCTTGGCTTATGTCATCATACATTTCTTCGATAGTTAGGGGTTTGCGATTCTGAAAAAGAAATATAAAGTGAAATCGCAAAAGACAACTGGCACAAACTTAGCAAAGAACCAGACCCAGAAATCAGAACACCAGCATTATCGATCACCAAAAAACCTATTTAAATTATCTAGAATAAAAGTATTATTAGACGTAGATGATCTTTAGTAAGAAATTTGAATGCTGGATGATAAAAACATATTGTGCCACAAATGGCAAATAGATCTATTAGTAACTTGATAATCTTTTAAGAGAATGAGTTGAAGTTTTGCATTTTGGTGGCACAACAGTATGCGAAAATGTTGGATTTAATAATTGTAGTACAACTGTTGCACCAGTAAAGACTCACATCAAAGCATATGAAGAATGTAGTTGCAAAATACAAATTCCTTAAAGTGTAATTAAGGTATGGGGTCTGGCCTGTTCAGTGGCGACTTCATCCAACTGAATTTACCATAATCAAAAGTCACTAATGAAAGAACTGAACCCTATATCTTAGTTATAGTTTGGAGAATATGAGTTTTGCAACTACACCCTTCATATTTAGTATATAGCGATTCAAAATCTTTCATGTTTCAGTTACAATGTCTTTACTTAAGTAGACAAACACAAGGCAACCCTGTCGATATAACAACCCCTGTTCACCAAGGTTAACATACTGATGAATGCATAGCAAATCGGTATTGGTCCACTGATCCTATATTTAAATTTAACTTTGGAGAATGTGAGAGAGTTTTGCAACTACCCCCTTCAGTTACTTTGACCTTATTAACAAATGTCAATAAGTTGGCTTCACAGGCTAATAAACAAGTTAAATTACCAAAGAGTGCTAATCTGACAAGCACACACTCACAAAATCTTTTGCGCAGCATTCTTACAGATAATATCGAACAATTTTATTTACATAGAAAACCAAATATTTGGAATTCTTATTCAACTAAACTCGTTAACTATAAAGTAAAACAGGTAATTATATATTATAATTAACTGAAGCAGCACATTTACATAATACTTATAGAAGTATTATTCATCAAAAAGTAGCATAAAGCATTTGGAATTCTGAACACATAATTCTTATTAAGTTTTGCAAAAAGTTGTTTTACAATGATGGTATTGCCAATTTTTCTTACAAAGGTTGTCTAACATAATTATTTATTCATTCACCCCTTTCCCTCTTATTTATCACAAACATAACTAAATTCTAATATTTGAGAAGGGGATGAAGTAAATAATTATGCTAGGCAACCTTTGTAAACAATTGGCAACACCATCATTGTAAAACAGCTTTTGGCAACACTTTCTAAGAATTATGTGTTTAGAATTTCAAATGCTTCTATAAGTAGTATTATGTAAATTGTAAAAATGCACCGTTCTATTTACATTACAATATCTTCAGCATTCAAGAACTTCCAAAGGCTAGAAATCGACAGAACAAGACTTTTTTACCATATTTCGAGTCATGGTAATCAAAGAATAATTCCGAAACTCACTTCATCGTATCCAAAGAGCCACAGCCTGGGTGTCTGATAGTACTTGTCATAGGTTATGTTCAAGTCGTAAGTTCTCGTTGGCACAATGCCACCATCTGCCCCAGTCAGAGAACTGGCCTCTTGACCTTCAGTTGGGTTGGAAAGAGCATTGACGTCTAGGGTGGCCTGAAACAAGATATTTTAATGAATATGTACACTTCAAATACAGTATAACCCAAATATAGCATCATTCAAGGGACCACGATGTTTATGACGTTATAAAAAAGTAACATTTAAGCACAGTTGAATATTAAAGGTAGGAAATCATGTAAAATGCATATTACGTACTTATATTATATAATGTTTTAAAATGACATATCTTGAATAATTTTTAACTCTGTATGCTATTAGTAGTTTAATTTATCCTACTATGGTTAATAGCTTTTTTTTTACACGGGAAATAAATTTTAAATTTACCAACTTTTGGCATCCTTTGGCGAAAAAAAAATTAAATGGTGAAAACGCAATTTTAAAATTTTGATTCCTTAGGAAGGCAATTTGGATGTTATATAAACATAGATTTTTAGCGTTAAAATTGAGGAGTTAATTACAAATTGTCCTAATCAGCAAGACCGTTAAGGTCAATATGAAATTCTAGGTATATATATATTGGTGGTGTTATAAACGAGTTGAACTCTATTGTATAAAAGTTAAAAAACTTTATTAAACAAGCTGTTTGTAATATTTTAATTTTCCAAGGAATTAAAACCACAAATTTGAGCAACAATACACGTTAGAAATCATTTCTACAAATAACTAAAATATCCGACTACTTAGCAAATACAAGAAGATTCAAAGAGACTGACCTTATCTGTGTTTTCCATCATTCCACTCTGCATAAAGTCATCCATGTCGAGGGCTTCCTCTTCATCTTCGTCATCATCTTCATCATCATCTACTGGTTTGGCAGTGGGTTTAGGAGCTGATACCTAAGTAATTATTTCAATTGAATTAGAAATATATTTATTATAGATTCATTAGTTGACTATTATTATGGATACAGTATTTGAAAATGTTATTTTTTTTAAATAAATAAAAAGCAGGGATCAGCCGTTACTTTTAGAAACTTCAAGTTATAACAAAAATTGCAATTTAACTATCTTACTGCTTTTCAAAGAAAACCAAAATTAAAGAAATAGTGATAATTGGTAAAATGTAAAAAACAAAAATTCAACGGTATGACGTTACATTTTAAATAATTATGCCGAACACTGAATAGTTTTGAAAATATCAGTGAAGAGGGCCATGAGAAGCAACGAAAAAGTAGTAAAAGTAATGAAAATTTTAATTACTTCGTTATTGCTAAAAGAAACTAAGTAACAGTTACTTTCTGAAAACTTAACAGTGTTACTCAGCATTACCTAAAAAAGCAGCGGTTACAAGTAACATGTTACTCCAATCCCCAATAAAAAGTAGTACTGTAGCTTGCTCTAATTATATAGTCATAGTTTAAATTATTAACGATATTGTAACACCAGAATTATGTACACACATACTGGATTTTTGTTAAAAGGTTTTGTACAGGCATTAAAAGTTGAACAACTTAGACTATAAAGTAACAGTAAAATAGTTTGAGGCCATAGAAAATCTAATTCTTCATTTACAAAATTGATTTTTAGCAAAAGGAGCTTCAGTACTTGACCGATTTTGTTCCCATATCTCTATGTTTTGTGGTTCAGATGGAGATAAATTTCAAACAGACAGATACACATTAATATCATCCATAATATATTAATAGTTTGAGTGAATGTTATGTGCTTAATTAAGAAGATTATCTAAGATCGCTTACGTTTGGTTGAACTGCCATTTCATGAACTTGATCTGCTAATGCAGCAACTGCACTGTCTGCAATAGAATTACAATAATTTGAACATATTTTATTAAGATATACAAATCCAGAGATACTACTTAGGAAATAATATCAAATGAATATCATAAATTGGTTTTTTTGGTAAAAAAATTGTAGGACTTTAGCAATAAGTAATAAAGTTAAGATTAAAAAAGGAATAGACAACTAAAATTTTTACTATTCATATACACATGTGTCACACACGCTGCCCCAAACACAGTATTCCTACACAAGGGGAGGGTTACATGATCGGGGTTAAGTTGGGGCTGTTTACATCAGTGCCTTCTGTTGGTGCTAGGGGGTTTAAAGTTAAAGGGGTTACGTTAATCCTACAAACATAACATAAAAACCTCCAATATCATAACTCTACCCAAATTGATGCTTTATAACCATAGATATCATAGTTAAAGTATTAGATTGGCAGATCACGTGACCTCCAATACTAATGACGGGACGCACATGGAGGCCAAAAAGGAGGGCAAAATGGCCAGTGTTGCTGCCACTTTAAGGAGAAAAATACCATTTAATTCTAAAATTACAAAAAAAAAATACTAGAAAAGAATTTAAAGTCACTAAAAATATTCCAAAATGCAGTTAGTATTTTATGATATTTTTTTGTAATTTTAGAATTAAATGGTATTTTTTTGTACTATTTTTCTCCTTAAAGTGGTGACAACACTGGCCATTTTGCCCTCTTATTTTGGCATCCATGCGTGTCCCATCGTTAGCATTGGAGATCACGTGATCTGCCAATCTAATACTTTAACTATGATATCTATGTTTATAACTCACCTGTGTAGTGATGCGTGTCCACCCAACCACCGTCATCGTCGTCTGTTTCAAGAAGTTCCTCATGGTGTTCCACATTTTCCATTTCTTTGCAACGCTTGTAACATGGAACTAGAGTAGAATACAAAGATTAACATCAACAACAAAACAAGCACACATTTCAAACCGTTTAAGGCAGTGGTTCTCAACCTTTTAAAAGCTACCGCCCCCCTAAGGATTGAAAAAAATTTCACCGCCCCCTCTGTGAAAATCTTGTAAATTTCTAAGGTATATGGAATAAGATTACTGAATTATAAAGGCCAAACTTTTGAGTAATTTTTTCACACCAAATTTGTTTGAGGATAATAACATTACTTTTTTTAAATTAAAATGACAAGCAAAACAAATGCTTTAAATGTGATTTTATGTTTTAAAAGTATGAACACTTTATTATATAATTGAAGACAAATACAGCAAAAAAATAACGCACTACAAAAGGAATATCAATCAAGAACATTAGTGAGATGGTTGTGCTTGATGGTAGCAGCCGGAATAACCGATCGTTGAGAGCATTGCTGTCTGTGTATTTTGTTTACAGCGGAAATGATATATTGTAAAGACTGATGCAAACGGTCGCTAAGGGTTTTTGCAACCAAATACTGTCTGTGAATCACGCAGTGAACAGCTAATGTGCCTGGGACTTATTTCTCCAAATAAGAGATAAATCCACGATGACGAACAACCATCGCAAGGGCTCCATCGGTGGCAACAGATATAATGTTCCCAAGAGGAATATTTTTTTCTTGAAAACCATCTTTGACAGTATTAAAAATAGACTGACCTTTAGTATCGGCAATCAAGCTTCTGGCAAAAGGCATCTCCTGAATAATTTTCCCTTCCTTCACAAACCGAACATATTTTAACAATCAAGTCTCGTTAGCTGGGTGGTGCAAAACCGTTCATTATCACGAAAAAGAACTAAGAATGCACTTGCCAGATGGGCCAAATAAAAATACTTAGGACGCCGGAAAAACGAACGAACATTTTAATTTTTAATAATACGAACAAGAATACACGAATTGAATAAACAAGAAGCATTACAGGACAAGCGTGAAGCACTGAAGATGGCACGGACAACAAGTGAGTTACAAAGAAAGCGGGGCTTGTATGATATTTTTAACAATGGTAACCGGGTAATCAATGGTATATTTTCTTTTGGGACTTTTAAAATTAAGTTTGAATTCCCAAAATATGCTAATCGCCCCCCTACCGCCCAAAACATACCCACCGCCCAAAACATTCCCACTGCCCCTTACCAGCCTCCAACAGCCCCCTGGGGGGCGGTAGCGCCCCCGTTGAGAACCACTGGTTTAAGGGATAAGCAAATTGGCAGAAGTGTAAACTTGATTTCACTGCATTAAAATAAAACCTTTGGATTGAAAACTTAATTATTTTTTAAATTATATTTCTATAGCAGTTGATTATAAATGATTCCTCCATATTTTAAATTTCAAAATTGAGTACCATTATATAACTTATAATTTTTTTTAAATTATAGGGTGACATGGGGTAATTATTGGACAAAAATCGAAATTTTACCATAGCTCCCACATTTATGTAATTTTCTAACCAGTAATTTTTTCGTAATGACTATTAGATATATAAGTCGGGTATCATAGTTGAAATTTACTATTTCCTCTGTAGAAGTTGGAAAAAAATAAACATGTGTCCAAAAATTACCCCACCAATTGGGATAATTATTGGACAATGGTTTTCAAACTGCTCTGCACAGTATTTAGACCAGCTACAAGGGGTAAATTGTGTGATATGATGTGCACTATAGTACTGTGTATTGGATAATTATTTAACACCACATGGCTTCTGTAAAAAATGTATAACAGTGAAATCTAGAAAAAATTACCAAACATTTAAATTTCTTCTTTTTCCAAAGTTCAAATATTGTGCAGATGGTGTTTCTTAACCATACAAATTATATCAAGTAAATTTAAGCATATTGCCATGCTGTCTGTCTTGCCCCATAGCATTTCCAACAATTTTCCCACTTTGTCCAATAATTACCCCATAACTAAACATGCATGACATAATGTTACTATTCATCCTACAAAAGTGTTTTTCAGCACAAACCACCTTCATAAACATATCTAAGACTGGGCATTACAAAATTCAAGATCACGTAAAAGAAAACCAAATATACACAATTTGGCATATTTTTTGGCAAAAGTTTTCGATTAAACAAAAGTTTAAACTATTTTTTTCAAGCGCTTTGGATTATTAATATACTTTTTGAGGAAAAAGTACTAATCCGAATCTAGTAATTAATCAGAGCATTGCAGGATATGCAATTAACAAATTGTGCTTTGTTAGACGCAATAAATTATGATGTATTATGGTTGTTGGGCCCAGTCCACTAATTACCCCGATTTTTCGTGTCCAATAATTACTCCGGGTCACCCTATGTGTTGCTTGTAAACCTAAAGAGGTTTATACGTCTGTACCCTAGAGGGTTAATCTGCTGCTTCTTTGGCACACATTTGAGCTATTTTTTAAAGTTTCTTTTAGAAAAAAAGTTTATTTAGCCAAAAAAATAAAACCTAATGCTAGTATAAAGATAAGTTTGTTGCTTAATAATTAATACAGAAAGATGTAATGGTGATTTTCCAATCTTCACTATTTCTTTAATAATAAATAAGGACTAATTAATGACTCATTATAACTACAACAGGAAAAAGTCCTACCATAAACCAATATTACAAAAGGACATAGGCTGGATTTTAGATATTTGATAATAATCATTGAGAAAATATGCGTAGTTAATACTATTGACATTTTGTTTCTGGAAATCTAATAGTAAATCAGCAAGGTGTTTTAGGTTTGCTTTTGATCTTTTCACATTGTGGTCTGTTCAATGAATAACAAATTTAAAATAGTAAAATAAAAAAATAATAAGACTATAGCACCAACATTAAAGCCCTTTTAAAAGTCTCAAAAATCAGTTTAAAAAAAAATAAGTAGTTTCTAATACTTTTTAAAGACCCTATAAAGCCACTGTCTCTCACCCTACAACGTATATTAAAGTTATTTCAACCACATTTTTCTTACAATCCATGTTCTTAATGTTTGTTTAAGGGTCCTATTAAGCTTAGTTGCTAACAATATTTATTATGTTACTTCACATTGACTAAAATTTTAGTCTCAACGACTACATTAGATAGAGAGTTATTCAACTTAACAAAGTCCAATTTTGTATCTATACTAAAATTACTTTCCGATACTAATGATTGCTTTGTTGAAGAAAAAATTGCCTCCAAGACTACATTAGCTATTCAACTACATATTGTATTATTATTTTCAGATACTTGAATATGTAAGCTTTGTTTAAAACAGGCCAACACTATATTATTTTGAAATGGACACGTAACTTTTTAGAGTTGAAAAGTCGAATTCAAAAGGCTATTTTCAAATTTTCAAAGTGTTGTCATACACTATTTTTTATAATAACGTGCAAAAAAAGTATTTATTAAATTGGCATTTATTGATTAGCTTATTAATTATTTTATTATCAGGTTAAAATTATTTGAAGGTGATTATTTATATTAATGATTTTAAAATCACGTGCAAAAAGTATTTCTTAGATTGGCGTTGGAAATAAGACGCCAAATAAAGAATCATGTTCAAATAAAGAGTTTTCCCCCAATCACAAAGACGCCGAATAAAATATCATGCTCAAATAAAGAATTTTACACCAATCAGATGCTCTTATTTACTTTGTCGCACTAGTGCGCAAAAGAAACTTTGAAACACGATTTTGTTAAAAGCATCACTTTTGCCACGATTATTGATTTGAAAAAGTTAGTTTTTTTGCACAATATTATAAAAAGGTATTTTTTGTTCCTCATGGGAAATTTAACTACAGTAAATTTCCATTACAACGAATTCCAAGGGACCAGAAAAGTTCTTCGTTATAGTGGATTGTTCGTTAAAACGGAATTGCATTAAAAAATAACATTTTGTTAAATTTGAAATGCTACAGAAAACTCAAAAATATGCAATAATTTCCTTAATAGACAAGTTATAATATTTATACTTTCAATAAACAAGTACTAAATAATATAACTAAGTATTACAAGTTTGAAGATGGCTGTGTCCACATCTTGAAACTGTGCAGTCAATATTCTTTACCTAGTCAGCCCAATCACCGACAACTGCAATTGTGCTTCTATTTTATTTAAGTCTTTCAAAAAGGTTGATAAAGTTGAAGAAGAGATAATTTTTTTTTGCAACAACTGATTTTTTTTTAATCCCTTATCAACATCCATTATTATGGTCATCTTTTCCTCTAAGGAAAAATGTTCTCGTTTGGTGGTTGCCATTTTTAGAATGAGACAGAGTAAGGCAACCACAACCAACACTAAAGAGAATAGAAGTGAAGAAAAATACAGAACGAATGAGTCCACCCTTTTCCCTATGGTTACAAAGGTTGAGTATGGAACGAACCGTTAGTCTTTCGGGCTTTATTGGGGAGGGGCGTTTTAGCAAAAGAATAGAGGTAAGGTGATCCTCCTTTGTTATTTGAAAAAATCCTTTTTGTTATAATGAAACTTTGAGTTTTAGTAATTTCGTTAAAATGGGAATTTTAAATTATTATTCTTATGGGATATGGGATTTATTTTGTTATACTGGATATTTCGTTGTAATGATATTCGTTATAAAGAAAATTTACTGTAGTGTGTACTCTTAAGGGGGAATGGGAGTGATAGCCAGATCTCTAAACCAAAGTCTTCTCTCTGTGTTAATCCAAAATTATTTTCTAAGCTTCTGGCTGTATAGAATATTTTTATAAACAGTTTTTTTATATGATAAATGTAACTGCCGTACAGAGCTTGATAATTCCACTTTTGAAATTAAATATTAAATATATATATATATATATATAATATATCTATATATATATATATTATATATTATATATGATAATATATTAATCATATATTACTATATATAATAATATATACTATATATATATATGATACAATATAGATCATATGAATAATTATTTAAATTATAAATTTAAAATATATATTTTAAATTTAAATATATTTTAATATAAATATATATATCTTATATATATAATTATATATTATATAAATATAAATATATATATTATGATTTACAAATAATTTCAGAATGCCAATGAATAAACAGGTTATTTCAAAACAGGTTACTGAATTCACAGGTTTTTATTACAATTAATTATATCTATCTTTTGAAAATTTACCAAGATAGATTTTAGGATTGAACAGATACAAATATCTTAAGACCTAAGTAATTTTTTTAAAATAAGAACAAATATCTTACTTCATCAGGAGTAATAACGCCAGTCTCTTTGAACTTGGATTCCTAGTAACACAAAAAAATAAAATTAGGTGATATAATTTTTTTTTTACTTGGTGAATAACATAAGGTCAAACAACTCATTGAGACAAGTTCTATGTAATTAACTCTTGGCTAAAGTTATCAATAAGATTTATTTTATTTTGTAAAAAAGAAACTAATAATGAAAATAAATTTCAAATTTTTACAGCAGCTTAAATTGTTATTTTTAAATGTGGTCGTGTTATAACTTTTATTCGTTTACTATGCCATTTTCGTACTGAATTGAATTATTTATCCCAATCCTCTTATTTCTTTAGATGCTTTCCACTTTTGAGATTTTTTAAAAATATAATGTTAGTTGCTTTCATTTGGCCAAATTATTAGTTGTAGCCTAGCTTATTGTGCAACAGCTCCAATGCAACATACCCATCCATATTTATCCTTAGATATAAAGACATTCATAAAAAATTATGTTTTATTTATTCATAACATCTAACTCATTGGTGGTTAGAGGTACTTGCAGCCAAAATGTGGACATTCCTGGTTGATGAATATAAACAATGCATTTATGTGATATAATTAATGAATAAGTAACATATAACTGCCGTCACTTTTAAATTTCATTAATAAATGATCAAAAAGTAAGCTTATAAGTTAAAGCTTCCAGAAAGTGAAACTATTTCACATTAATATACCATAAAAAAGTTCAAAAGAACATTACCTTGAGAACTGGAGTGAAAAATTCTGCGACATTCAATGCCCTTCCTTTTACGTTGTTTATAACGCTTTGCATGACTTGAATTAAATTATTTTATTACAAAAGAATCAATAAATCCAAAAATTGCTTAATTAAAAGGTCCCGTGACAGTTATCTGTTTCCGGAGGTGTTTACTGTTTATTACTTTTTTTTTGTTGATGGCTGGTTAGTTGGATGGTTGGTAGACATATATTTTCAGGCTTGTGTTTGGTCACAAAGACCCGCTTATAAACGGTGCGAAAGAAGGTCTTCAAGAAGGACGGACACAGACATACCACCAATAGACAGATGCTGCATCTATCGCACCTCCACAATTTAGACATTCCCTGAGGGAGGGTGGAACTGCGCAATGACCGCCACAGACTTTCGGACCCAACAGATTTAACGAGCACGTACTCCGCATATATTGTGACCCAACACTCCATGCCTTACGGATTCGAGCCCGAACCAGACGCTTCAAAGGCTAGCTCCCTAACCGTTGCGCCGCCATTGTCAGCATTTCTTTTGTTGACATTATTGGGTGCACAAATTTAGAAGTTGTAGTTTATTACTGTTTTAAAAGTGGTTTTTAAGTTCTAAACCTAAGAACGATTGAAACTTGAAAATCGTGTTTAACTAAAGCTACCATCGAATAATTTTAAATTTAAATGATTTTATTTCAATACTATTTTGATAAAATTTCATAAATTTTACTACAGCTGTTCCAGAAAAAATTAGCATATGTTTGGATTTTTTTTATTGGCTACCGCTTTCAATTTCTAAACCAATCAGCTTTCTCTTCACTGTTAGTCCACTTTTTCGAAGTTTAGAAACGTCAGCAAAATATAATTTAAAACTGCTTGCTAAATGTGAATAACTTTTTATAAAATTTACTGTTAATCATATAATCTGAAAGTAGGTTTTATATATAGTTATTGTATGAATTCGCTTATGTTTCTTAAATAGGTTTTAATTTAGAAGTAGAGTTGTGCCGGTATCTTATTGTAACGTGTTTATGTTTGCAAATGAGTTTACTTCTATGTCCTTAATTATTTACTTAGCTTTGTAATATCTAAGGTTTTAAGATATGTAGAGCAAGAATTCATATAATTGGTAACATGTATTAGAGTTTTAGCAATTTGTTATGTGCGAGAAAACTAGAGTGGCTTTTGTTTACGCGGTAAAATGCAACCGAACAGTCTATAGTCTTATTTCGCGTAAAAGTCTTCGAATTGTATCTTATGTTAATAGTAATGTAATAATTCTAAGAGTGAGTCACAAGCTAACGAATTTAAAGTATTTTCTAACGTTATCTCTTATCTTGCCATTGCGCGGGTAAATACGTTGGTATGTGATTACTCATGCCCGCATTGTATTCATTTAATTTTTAGTAATATATTTTTATCATTAGTTATTAAATATGAGCTTCAAAGTTAGTTATTACAAAGGTTTAGCTAGTTTTACAAGTGATAAAACTTAAAATTAGTTGAGTTTGTGTAGCTGTGCAAATGTAAACAAAGTTTTGGCTTGTGTTATATAATATTCATAAGTTTACGTCGCTATTTAGTCTTGTTTTCTTTTTACTTATTTTTTCAAAATGCCTTGGGCTTAGTTCGTAAATAAAGTTTTAAACCTAGGCTTAATATAGTCCTAATTGCAGGAATGTGCGAAGATTCAAATGTATATTTTTCTGTTCTAGCATTTCAGTCATGGAATCTATTGCAAACAGTCTGAGAAGTGCTAAACTCCTTCAGGTATTTATTTTCTTGCTTTTAATTCAAGTTTATATTTTGATAATTATACATTCTGCTAGTAATGAAATATTTTCATTTTTTAGGGATACTGTATTGGGTTATTTGTACAGTTAATATAATCTCTTAATGGTTATTTCTAATTTGGTCCCTATTGCAGAATGGGCTAAATAAAATCACTAATATTAATACCCTTAGTTTTAAAGTTTATGTACTTTAGGAATAACTTAATTCCTATTAATGATGTAGTGCCCCCCCCCCCCCCCTAGATTTGCATTATGTTGCCCAACAGCAAAAATGTCCAAATGTAAAAGTGGATATGGATGGGTATAGACAACCCTATTTTAAAGCTTGCCCATGAACAGACAGCCATTATATCATACCTATACCACACTATGACTTTAAATTATTCTGAGTTTTTAGACTTTTGGATGTATAGTTCCTTAAAACTCATTATTCTAGAGAAAATTTGAAATTAGAAGTTTAAGAAAGTGTCCCCTAATCTGTTTTTATTGGTAGATCTTTTAAAATACGACTGAAGCGGTTTTATTTGTGATGTTAGCTTACTGCACTATTAATTATCAAATTTTTATCTATAATCTCTTTGCTCGAGAGGTACACATACATGGACCTTTGTAGAATTCAATTCACGGCTTCAGCTTACAATTTTCTTGACACTAACTTATTATAGACTAATTTTCCAGCTTTCAAAATATACCGGAACAGAAGCGGCTTATTAATTGTTTTGATAAATGATGTACCGAGAGGGTCAAGCAGATTTTGGAGATTTAGGGGGAAAACTACATTTTTTTCTGCGAATTTATCTGACATTTAGGATTAAAATTTAAAACGAGTTTAAATGGTCTATTAATCACAAAAAAAAACTCATAGGGCTTGTTTATTCATAGCACACCGAAAATGTATTTTTAATCCTTGAAATTTCAAATTCCGCTACATGACTTGACCTTCAGCAAATGTTAAACACATTTTTTCGAACTTTCTTCCAAACATTCTTTGAAATAAATAGTTTAAAAAATTTATATAAAAAGTATTCATAGGATTCTTTCGGGAGTAAAGAGTTTATATTGAATTTTGTAAAAATAAATCATCTACTTCCAGGAGAACAGCCACAAATTGGTATCAAAGGACGCTTCGAAACGTCTAGGTGACGCTTTGCCTGATACCCGTGTCAGCAAACGCACTCTTGGCGACATTACGAATAGAACCTTTGTGACCAGCAACGCTAACAAAGGGAAACAAGCTAAAACAACCACTAAAGCCGGTGTCAAAACCAAGGCAAGCCAAGTGTCGCAAAGTGTGAGCGAAAATGAGAAACCGATTACCAGAGAAACTAGGGCTAAGAGCGAAAGTGCTAAGAGTTCGTCAGGAAGCGAGTCTTCGATGTATCTTACGGCTATGGAAATTAATGACAGGTAATTATATGTTTTTATGGTGGTGTAGTTTTATAGTAAATGGTTTTTTCTGGGTGGTAAATTGTCTGTTGAGTTAGTGGTTTTTCTTAAAAACCTCTTGGTTTTTTTTCTTTTGAATCAACTTGAACAGTTAAGATGTGTCAGGGTGGCAGTAGCTGAAGTTATTCAGATATACTGTTTTAAATCGTTCTCATTTAAAAAAGTTTTGTAATCGGTGATTCAGAAAAAACTATCTTATATGGATGTCTGTCCTGTAACTAAATGACTTAAATTTTAATTACCTAATATGAAATATAAAGTAATGTAAATATTGTGATGGCTGAAAATCCAAAGAGCTATTTTGTGTTCTACACATTTTCGAGGGTGCAGACTCTGAAAAAGTGGATTTTGAATATTAGTCCTTCATCTGTTTGAAACCACTCTATAGCTCGACCTAAGAGCTGTGGACTTTGAATTTTGTACAGGAGTTACTAGTATCTGTTGAACATTATAAGGTTTTTAGAAAATCATGCATGTACAAAAGTAGGTACCATAGGACATACGTTATTGAAATTACCTTTAAATGTGTATTGCTTTATTGAGTTTTAATAGAAAATCGTGTAGTGTTCACAACTAGTTTTTAATTAAAAATGGCTTTTCACATAAATTTTTTTAACTAAAAGCTTAAGACAACTTAATAAGATGCAATAAATTTTTGCAGTGCATAATTTCTAACTGATAAAAAAATATATTTCAGTGCTATTGAAATGGATGTAAGCAATATAAAAGAACTTGATGTTATACAAAAGGATGAAGTAGTTAAGCCTGTCTTGCCAAAAGGTGTTGAAGATTATGATGCAACTTGCACAGAAGACATATACAGTGTTGCTGAATACGTTTCTCACATTTTTAAATACTACAGAGAAAGAGAGGTAACTTTTTATTTGATAGAACATTGAATGATGTAATTTAGAATGTTTTGTTAGTTTGGTTTTGTTTGTAATGTTATGCTATCTTGGGTTATCCAGTCATTAGATACTATATCTGTAAGTTTTTTTATTTACTTTTCTAAAAGGATGTTTATCTAAGATTCTTCATGTCTTATCTTATTGTACTGTGTAAAAGGTTCTTGCATACCCTTTAAAAGAACAACAAACTATCAAATTGTTTAGATGGTTCTAAATGGCCAAGGTGTAGGAGAAGCCATAATAGGCATGCTTTAGATGTTGAGTGGCATGGTGACAGAAATGCCGAATAGATATAAATTCTTTCAAGCCTCGATTCGTAAATGAATGTCTTGTAGGAACAAATTACCGATCGAGGGAAAATAGGAATGAAAGCTAAAAGGCATCTAAAACAAGCCTATTGCAGTTTGTGGCCAAAAAACAATGTAATAAATTTTCAGGATTAGAAATTTTTTACAATAGAATAATTAAAATTATATGATACTGAAATATCTTTTTATAAGTAGTTACAAAAAGAAACTGTAAGAGGGATGATTTGGAAAATGTAATACATAGTCTTTTTACAGAAATCAAACTTTATAGTTTTCAGTTATATCGACATTATAACTAATCCAACATAATCTCTTCTCTTGCAGAAGCTGTTCGTAGTCAAGAAATACCTTGACCATCAACCTGACATCACTCGATCCATGCGCTCCATACTTGTTGATTGGATGGTGGAAGTCCAAGAATCTTTCGAACTCAACCACGAAACTCTGTACTTGGCTGTAAAGTTGGTTGATTTCTACCTCATGAGCCAGACCAGTGTGAAAAAGGCAAAATTGCAGCTAGTTGGGGCTACAGCTGTGTTCATTGCTGCCAAGTTTGATGTAAGGGTCCGTTTGTGATTTTATAAAAATATTATTAACTTATTTTTATAAAAACTAAACTAAAACTCCTTGGAGTAACAGCCCTTTAGTGGGCAAAGGCCTCTGTTGCCTATTTCAGCTTACTTGACCAAGGGCTCTGGCCAAGAGCCATTCAGCGACCTGAGAAATAAGAGGGTTAACAGTTCCTTATTTTTAAAAATCCTATGTATTCGTGATGCTGATTTAGGTCATTGCAACTTTTGAGCTCAATCGTGAGACACTGTACTAAGCTGTAAGCTAGAAGACTTTTATTACATTTAAAGTTTCTGTAACAGATGCTTCAGACCAGAGTAAATTATTATAATAAAAAAATTTCCTCAGCCTAGGTCTAGTAGCCCTTGTTTCTTTGTTATGTCAATTCAACTTGAATCAAATACAACATATCTGTCCAATATACATTAAGTTTGCTAAGTAATTGTAACTTTTAAAAAATTGTTAAATGTATTTTTTTTTCATAGGAACGGATGCCACCTCTTGTTGATGACTTTCTATTTATTTGTGATGACAGCTACACAAGACAAGAGTTGCTAGACACTGAAGTGAAAATCCTGAGAACAGTTAATTTTGATTTAGGCATTCCATTGTCTTATAGATTTCTAAGGAGATATGCTAGAGTAAGTATATTTTTGATTGCATTTCTAAGTTTTAGAAGAATGTCAGAGGTTTATTAGTTTAATTTTTTTTAAGTATTATTAGTGTAACAAATTGACCTGTTGCTGAAATGAATTTAATTTTCAATTCGTCAATTCAGTGTAGAATGACTCTCTTATAGAGCTAGACCTATAAAAACTAGTTAAAAAATAACTTCATGCCCCATTACTTATGTCTGGCCAAACTCCCTAATTACTAAATGAATAAAACACTTCTTAAAATTTTAAATTAGTAGGGTCGCGGTTAAATCTTATTTCAGTTTTCGTACGTGATAACAGAATTTCATTATTTTGGTTTTTCCCATCCATAAAGACCAATGGAAAAAATAATCACCACATCAATCAATTTAACTTTTGAACAATCGTCGCTTGTTCAAAAAGCGACATCGTCCTAGCCAATATATTCTAGTTTATGTACATAAGTGATAAATTAAATGAACACGTAAAACACTAATAAAAAAAACAATACTGCCTCCTTAATATTTTACTTTTTATTTAGAAGAAAATTTAATTTATTTAAAAATTTGAGTAGAAATCCTGTTTCAGGTCAAGGTGATTAGTTAATTTATTAAATTCTAATATGTATTCTATTTCTAGTGTTCCCGAATCTCTATGGAAATGCTGACGTTAGCAAGGTTTATTTTGGAAACTTCTCTCATGGATTACGATCAGATCGAAGTTGCAGACTCGAAAATAGCAGCTGCTTCGTTGCTTCTGGCTCTGAGAATGAAGAATCAGACATGGGTAAGCGTGTGCACTTTAAAATTAAGTTTGTGTGAGTGGATCTTTTTAACTTGATATATTTAGATCCAAGTATGGATGTATTGTATTACCGCTTCTGAGCATCCAGGAAAGTGCAATACTGGATGTACGGATGAAACCAATCCATATTAAATGGATACTATATTGAGTTAGACAGTACATTAAAATTGGAAACCAGTGTAAAGATAGGAACTTATAAAGGGAAATGTGAAAGTTGATGAGGATGTCATTTTAAGTTCTGATTTATTATTAAAACTAGTAATAGCTGTAATATAGAGGGAGGTGATTTTGGACTTGGTTGTTTTGTCAACAAAAATTTCATGACTTAATAAAAATACCCATAGCATTATTTCTATACAGCTTGATAAATGTATCAGCGTTATTTTCCTCCAAAGAACCAATCAATATCAAATAATGATCTGGCTTTATGTATTAAAGCTGTGCCTTCTGCTAACAGTAAATTGGCAAGTTTGGATTAGCTCTAGTATCACACAAGTTTAGAATGGTGATTTGATAATGCTGTGTCTATGGGTTGTCAATTTTCTTTGAAATTAACAATTTACCTTTCAGAGTCCAACTCTGGAATACTACACAGGCTATAGAGAAGCTGAACTGGAAGATGTTCTATTTAGCTTGAACCAAAACATCTCTGGCCCTCCCAACAAACATTTACAGACCATACGCACAAAATATTCTCATCCGTAAGTATTAGCTTCAACTTATGGTTGGATGGTATTTCTATTTTAATATAATTTAATATTTCAATTTTATAGCTACCAAAACCTTACATCTTCATCTGAAAACTAGCTAAAATTATTGCTCGATTCCATATGTACAAGAAATGTTTAAAATATTTGAAATATGAAATTGTAAGAAAAGCTTGTTAACTTCTACCAGTGAAGAGTAAATTGTGTCCAAGATTCAATCCAGTACATTATCCCAAATTAAAAAAAATTTGTGGTCTTTTTATTTATATTTACTTTATAGGTTTAGTATAAAATTAAAGAATAACTTAATTATTAAATTTTCAAAACCATTAGTATTTTAGTTGACTAAGTTTTTGTTTTGAAACAAAGTGTAATAAATAACCTTTATTTCAGAATTTTCTTTGAAGTTGCAAAGGTTCCAGCTTTAAAACTGCCAAAAAGAGAAGTCAAAATAAATGTTTTATAGATTAATAATTAAGGAAATCATTGTTAAGTTATAGGAGTGAATGCACTTGTAAATTTATTCATCATTGTACATATTTTTAAGTAGAACTTAAGATTAGAACGTGTGTGATGTTTTAAGTATGAAAGATTGTCTAGTTTTATATTTGCGATTTATTGCTTATTTTTATTGTCATTTTAATCAAGTCGGCTTGAAAGTCAAAACAGATTGAATGCAGTTTTGTACATTCATGCAATGTTGAATTCATGATTTTTAGTTATTTTCTGATGTACATGTGACAAGATTTTTATATGGTGTTTGGTGTTATGTCTATGACAAGCTAAATTTCCTAGTGTAAGATTATTTTATAAATAAAAATCACAATTGGATAAATTATCTTGATGACATAGTTCCTATGCATTCTAAAACTGTTTTTCCTTTATGGGTCCCATTTTAATATTGCCTTGGATTTAATTGAAACTTCAAAAGGTATATCTGCAATCCAATATCTAAAAGATATAAAATAAAATGGCTTTACTTAAAAAAGTTTTATCACGCGAGGAGCCAGTTTTGCTTTTTGAAGACTTAATGTTGGACTATTTCGCAGAAAAATTCCCAGAATTTATAATTCCAAAATTTGTAGGAACCTTATTTTCAAATTGATTATTAAGATTGTTTTTATCCAATTAAAAAAATTTATTTTATGCTTGTATCGTATTTAAACTTCTATAGCAATTGTAATGAGCCTTCAAGTCTTAAAAGCCAAAAGGAATGGTATTTTGTTACTAGGACAAAACTTCAATCAAGCCACACATGACATGTAATAGTGTAACTTTTGGTTATTTGAAATGTGGCATATTTTTAAGGCTTGTTTTTGAAGACTATGCATTCTTTGTTAAACTAGTAATCAGTTTAAGTAATTGTTTGTCTTAAAGAAACGTTTGATAAGCAACGAAATTTCATTTTAGGCAAAAATTTGTATATGCATGCCATTTTTAATATTTTAAAATGAAGTTGTAATATAATTTTATTGAATAAACACATGAAAAATGTAGTTCTAGTGTTCATACTTAAGAAATTGATAGATTATTTATAATATTAATAGTCTCTTGATTTTTTATTACCTTGGTGGTAAATGTTTGGGAAAATTGACAGAAGTAAACAAAAAGTTGTGTTCATTGATACTCAACTGTTATACAGTAACCCCTCGCAATATCGCACACTTCGATATATCACCTTGTATCATGTCTCCCGATTTTTTTTTTCAATCTGTACTTTCCTTAAAATCGACATGAGGCATATGGACAAGATAGGATAATAATCTAATTTTGGTAAGATGCAGTTCATACAATTTAGTTCTTTGATATATTCCTAAAAACGGAATTTACAAGGGGGGGGAGATCCAGCTGTTAACGTAAAATGTGTTGACATTCATTTTAATGAGATTTGGTAATAACTTTGAACTATTTTTTAAAGATATATTCACTTATTTTTAACTAGTTCGTACTGGGGCTGAGTTGGTGACACTATCAATTGCGCAAGTTTAATTTTTATGGAGTTTTTCAAATCTTTTAGAACGTCAGCATTTTACTATTTTCAAGTCTCAGCGAATTATGATGGGTTTTATCATTGGAGTTATAATTTTGCAGAATGTTAAAAATTTTTTTGTCTCTGTAGCTCTTGCCTGTAAGTCTTTTTAAATACAAGTGCCCTCTAAGAGAAGTTTGAAATACAAACAGTAATGACAGATATACAATTTAGAGAGCAAGAAATAAGCGTTAAACTAATTAAAAAAATCCATTAAAGTGTTATTGCCTACATTTGTTTTACATAAGCAAAGATTGTTTCACTTTATTAATATAAAGCATTTTAAAGTCATTTTATAATGCAACCAAGCACATTGCATATCAGATTAAGCCAATATGAAAATTGTCCACACAAACATTAATTTTCTCCTAAGTGTTACTAAATTTTGTATTGTGTTAATTTGATTTTTTTCTAATTTGGTATAAGAGATTAATGGATTTGCTACTTTACATTTTACCAAAAACCCTGTAAAATAACCATATGATACTCTTCAGTGTGACGATTATTCAACACAACTAATTTTATTTTGCTGATATGACTATTTTCATGCATGGTGAAAATGGGCTAACACAACAAAGCAATACGCTACGTTCACAGAAGTCGGGATTTCAAAACGAATGCATTGGCTTTATAAGACAGACCATCTTTCTTAAGAATTCTAAAATTTTGTTGATTGTATAAGGTGTATGAAACCTTGTAGTAAGAAAATGTACAGATTAGTTTTATAATCTAATTAATAAAGATATTAAAATCTACATAATACATTTTTATTTAGTAGCAATTTAAAAATAGTTTTCATAAGGTATACCATTAAATTCCTTGTTTAAATTTTATGTTTAGGTTTGCTGAACTTGCTTTGGATGTAAACTCTGGGTACACATATACTTTCTTTATGATTGACAGTTTCTCTTGATACATATTTGTTGACTACTATTTCATATCCTGCATCTTCAGCTAACTTCCCAAGATATTCTGAAATAAATTTATAAAATAATTTTGCATGGCTTTTGAGTTAATGATATTAATTTTAAAACTATTAAATATATTAATAATTAACTCTTATAAAGAATTTATTAGTATTAGGGGCACGCCCCCTGCTTGCTATCGCTCGCCAACCCCCTGAGAACTGCTTGCACGGTTGCCTTTGGATCTCTTCGCTCGCTAACCGTTCATTGAAATATTTTTGTCTAGCCTTTAGTATGCTTATAAAATTTTCTTTAATGTGATGTATCCAACTTTTTTTTTGGATTTTACGTGGAATGACTCAGATGAATGTTAAGTTATTGAAATTTATGTCAAGATGTCTTTATGTTTGCTTGCTTCTGAGTTTCACTTCTTCTTGCAATTCTCCAGCTAAGATTATTGTGAAAATATTTAGCTGCTTGACTAAGATACATTTGTAACTAAATTGGAAACCTGTGGTAGCTGTCAACGCTTAGAAACTGTTTAAAAACAATTAGAATTTTTCTTTTTCAACTATGAAATAACGTGAACAAATATATGGACGTAACTGCATTTCAACAAACCACATGAATTCCACATGTTTTTTTTTAAACAATAGTGTTTGGTAGTTCAGTCGATCGAAATTATAATTTAAAATTTCATACATTAAAGTCCCTAATATTATGCATGTTTGGTTAACCTAAAGGAGCATGTTCGTCATTTTATCGCCAAAATCTGGTAATCCCGCCAAATTGATATCATGGCAACCTTGGCGATAAAAAACAGGTTAAATTGCAACAGATAAAATTTTATGCGAATTTGGACAAATATTACAACCCTGCCATTTCTTAAAACCCCATTTAAATCTTAAATCTATTTAATTTATTCTGAAGTTTTTTTTACCAATCTTTTATTAATTATATGCTTAACGATTTTAAATAAATATTTACTTTTTCAAATCAATTATTTGACATTTTTAACGTTCCACTTTTTAAAAAAATCTGGAATGAAATTAAACTAACTTTTCCTGGTACGTAAAAGTTTTTTTTATCTTTTTAATTTCCCAAAATATCCATCTTTAATAATTATCAAATAGTTCAGTGTTTTTTATACATTTTTTTTAATTAGAGAATTTACTTGCGCAACTTGGTTTATAAAATGATCCTGTCCATTTTCCATTATCGTTCGGATTTTATTATTTTAAAATATAAAGTATAAACAAACTCGATTGTTGCCATTGCAGAGTTAGAAATATAAGGAATTTGGTAGCCGTGTCAGAGTATTATACGAGGGCTGTTTTTTTTTCAACCTCCGATGGGCTGTAACAAAAAGACGAGCCAAAATACAAAAAAGATTTTTTTACCAAATTAATTACCAATTACAATACTGCTTATTTCTCCACATAATCATCTTGACGATTAAAGCATTTGTCATATCTGTAAACAAGCTTTGAATTTTCCTCTTCATAAAATGTAGCCGCCAACGATTTGAAGGGAGTTGTGACGGTTTGTTTGAGCTCCACGTCAATTTTTTAAGCACTACAATCCAAGCCACTATGCTAATCGTTTATTCACAAAAAACATGTTTAAAAAAAATGTGTTTTTTTTGTTTTAAACATGTTTTTTTAAACATTTAAATTTTGGTTATTGAACAAGTTGTATGAGTTTTAATAAAACACGGTTCTTTTTGCGTTTTGGTTTTCTATATTTACTTCCATCCCCAATAATTTTAGGCATATGCCTTGCATCTTTCTTTGTCGAAGAATCATAGAATACAAGAAATCCTTCGATTATCTGGCGATTCGGTGTCTTCCTTTGATTAAATCAGATGAGCTAATAGAAGAATTTATAAACTAATAATGTAATAGTTTGTTTGGTATTATTTTAATTAACTAAAATTATGTACCACATTGATAATTAGCCTAAATCGGGTTTTTAAAAAAAAAATTGTTTTAAACAAAATGTTTTAAACATAACAACCTTGCTTATGGTAAACCTTCGAGTTTCCCTAAGCACTTGGTCAACTCGCTGAACAATGCCGTATGTAGCGACAGACTTGCTTCTTTGGTCCCCTTCTTCATGAACATCAGTTCGGTCACCTTTAAATTTTCAACAGCATTCACGAACAACCCCACCACTCATTAATATCCATACACTCGACTCATTCTTCGATGAATTTCCGTTGCACTGTTCCTTTCTGCCTGCAATAAACGAAAACCAGCTCGAAACCGTCACAAATCCCTCCCAATCATTGGCGGCAACATGATATGAAGAGGGTATTTCAAAGTTGTTTTTACAGATATGACAAATGCTTTAATCATCAAGGTAATTATGTGGAGAACTAAGCAGTATTGTACATTACTTTTGGTAAAAAAATCTTTTGTATTTTGACCCGTCTTTTTGTTACAGCCAATCGGAGGTTGAAAAAAAAAACAGCCCTCGTATATATAGATATTTCAGCTACACTCTTTTTTAAATTTATGTTATAATTTTTTAAATTAGTGTAAGAAATAAACATCAGCACTAATTGCTATTAACAAAATTTTGAAGTAGTCGAAAAGAGTAATTAATTGAATTAGGTGTTTTGCATGAAAAGAGCGATTTTTTTTCTAAATTTAGTAAATTGTACAGACTATTATGTAACAAAATATTTTTAAAAAAAGTTTTTTCCAACCCCTTTAACAAAATAAAATTGCATGTTACATTTGAACATGATAAAAACAATCATAAAATTGAAGTTGATATGATAATGGCATTAAATATATCTCCTGCATAATTAACATTGGAAAGAAGAATTAGATAACAAAACTGAACAATCTTTCATCCAGAATGTCTGTTCCAAAAACATTTTTTATAAACAAGCTTCCATCTTAACAATGCCATTCTCTATCATTGCTGAAACTGCATTAGTTCATTTACCTTCAGAGAAGTAAAATGCCCTTGTTCCGTCTTGCCGTACATAGAAATTGTCGCTCAGTTTATGACCCGGGCCGAATCTCAGCATTGCCTGATCGTATAAGCCATAGTCTCTTACTAACAGTAAACCACCAGGTTGCAATATCTGCAATGCATTTCAATATCATGGATTATTATTTTATAGTATATACCATAGAACTATATGAATTTTTTAAATTAAAATAAATGAATATTTTCAATGACAAAAAACTTAATGTTTGAATATGAAAAATCATACCAAAGCAACACTTTTAATTCCAATTTAACCAATCGAATTCATACATGGGTGCTATTTTTCTTATGAATATAGAATATTACCTCAAAACATAATTTCTATTATAAATTATAAGATTATATTTATTAATAATATCTTTTGGCTATTGCAATTTTTAACAAAATATTTTATGCAGTCCCACAAAAACTCAGAATTTTACTTTTTTTCCTTAGTAATTCAAAGTTTTGAATGACAAATTAAACAAAACATAAAAAAAACAGCACAATGAACATTCTAAAAATAAATTGTCTTCTTTTGAGAAAATCCAAAGATCTTCCATGATTCGTCACTTTAATCCAATGAATGATTAGACGAGTGTAGGATGATCCATTACGTCATGAAAAGCGTAGGTGTTTCTATTCAGAGGTTAAAGGTGAAGAACATATGAAATTAGAATGGGTTCGCATTTAAGCTTATATATTTTCATTCAAAATGAATCGGAAGAAGCAGTCTACTTTTCCAGAAAAAAATTATGATATTGACAACAAATGTTTAAAATAAGCGGAAATTGTGTGTAAATATGGTGTAGCTAAAAGCACCAAATTCAAAGATTTTAAAAAAAGCATTCTTAATTGCTGTTCCTTAAAAAAAAATTCATAATTTTTCTATAGTATGTACTACTCCAAATGAACATTATTTTTTTAATTACTAATTGTATGCATGACGCATGTATTATTAGTGTATTACATTATAAAATTACAATAATTTTTCCCAGTAATTTTTTAAAACTATTCTCTGGTTCAAAGCAAAAAAAATTCTTGACGATAACATGAAATTCGGTTAAAACAAAATGTTTTGGTGGTCCCTTCGAGTTCGGATTAACAGGGTTCGACTGAAATTTAAAAAAACAATTTTGCACATGTTTTATTAACAAAAGCGCTAATAAGAATTTAAAAAAATATAGAATAATGTTGGCATTAAATACATGAGCTAAGAATTAAAAACTTTTTCTTTCTTAAATTAACAAAATTGAGTTGAGTTGAATTAATAACAGACTAAATCTACATGAGGGCTATTGGCGACTGACGTAATTTAGAACCACATTTAAGTGACAAGCCAACACCTGTATAGGCTTGGGGTCTCTGTCACAGAGTATTGTATTAGTTGTCAGACTTTTTGGTTGCACATACTGTTTATAGGTCGGCAGTTATTTTGGCAATGCCTGAACCTGGGACCTTTCGCATGCAAGGCCTTACCTACTAGACTCTCCAGCCTCTTTAATAAAAATTAAAAAACATACCACCTGCTATTATAATATAATAAAAATGTTAAATAATTAAAATATATTTGTTAATCATGAAAAAGAAAGAACAATGAAGATACATTACTTCCAATATGTTTTTGAAGACATAAAGCATTTTGCTGGGATGAATAGCAGATAACACAAATATTAAGGTGGCAATGTTCACAGATCCTGGTGGAATGTTTTCAGTAAGAGGATTTTGAGTGACATCACACACAAAAGCCTTGCATATTTTAGAATCATAACGTTCATTTTCCTAAAATTTAAACATAAATTTAGGTACTCCTTAATATTGATCAGTTCAGCAAAAAATAAAACATGTTTACCAAATGATATGGATGCTTTTTTTTATCGTCTCTAAATAAAACATTAAGGGGACATGAATTTCTGAAAACAAAACAAACTCTACCAATGTTAAGCTATGGAGGAATTGAATAGTTTTTCATAACTAGCCCCTACAAATTTTTACCTATTGTTTCTGAACTTTCTGGTATGCTTACTAATGATAAGCTCCACAATTATACATTTTAAAATTGTCTCTAAGTGCATAGAACTTTTTTTATAAGCTGGACAAGCAAAACTATGATTTACAGTGGATTAAAATATTTTTTAAATAATATCAAGTATTTTACTACACACACACAATTTATCAATACCTAAACATATCAACAAGTTCAGAAACAATAAGTATAAAATTTTGCATGCTAGTTATGAAAAACTCTATCCAATTTCTTTATTTCTTCACAAATCAACATCGGGATAGTTAGTTCTGTTTTAGGAAATCCATATGTCCCTTAAAGTCATGAATTTTCACAAGGATCTACATTTATACAAATATTGCATTGTACTTTTTTTTAAACAACAAAACATTAACTACAACTCAAAATAAAATAGAGGAGGATAATTTTTATTGACTAAATTATAGAGCTTCGTGGAAGAACATGCTAAGTGACAAGAAGGTGAAAACGGGAAAATGAGCCTTAAAGTTTTTCGCTTGCACTTAGATACGTTAAAAACGTTACTTATAAAAGGTAAAAAATATACTTAACTTTAAGTTTATGAAAAAACGATAACTTGTTATCTTTAAAGGATAAAAATATGTGTTCATTGACACAAAAATCTCAATTTTTTCAAAAGTGTCACTTAGCACATTCTTCCACTAAGCTCTTCAATTATGAGCTTATCAAACATACCTGAACTAAACTTATAGCTCGCGGAGAAAAGTCGCAAGCATAAATGTAGAATGCTGTACCTTCTTCTATGAGGGGAAAAATGAAATTTCCTACACCACAACCAATTTCTAATAGTACAGGTTGTTTGCCATTTTCCTTAAAAATAAAAGTAAGGATAAAATTAATATGGGTTACTAAAACAGTTAATTGATTTTATGTATAAACTATACCACCAATTTAAAGGAATATATCTGGGACACAAGTGCAATATAGGTTACTAAAACAGTTAGTTGATTTTATATCTAAACTACTTATACAACCAATTTAAACGAATATATCTGGGACACAAGTTCAATATTGGTTACTAAAACAGTTAATTGATATTATGTCTAAACTATACAACCAATTAAAATGAATGTATATGGGACACAAGTGCAATATTGGTTACTAAAACAGTTAATTGATATTTTCTATAAAAAAATTCACTTAATCGAATATATCTAGGCCACAAGTGTAACTTGCATCAGCTATAGCACGCTGCAAAATATAAATTTATGTGCGAAAACTTAGATAGACATAGAAAAATAGCTTCCTTTAAAAAGGAATCAAAGTCAATTGTAGTCCTTTTAATTACAACACAAGCTTCGAATTATCAAACCCAAGATAGTTACAATAACTTCCCTTGGCTATTCAACACCCGAATAGTTTAAATAGTTACCAATATCCGTTGTGATAAAATTGACGGGTAGGAAAAGCTTTAGAAGCTTGCGTTGTAATCGGAAGGACTATAGTAATATTTTATATTTGCCTACATTGAATAAAATATTATCAAGTTGGTTTTTCAACCTTAAACATATACTAATTGGGTTCATTGAAATATACTTAATACAAGCTAATAGGCCTCACTGTAGAGCAATCAGCTAGTTCTTCAAACTCTCTTTTTGTCCAATGCCTATCTTTAAAAAAATTGGCCTTGTTCCTTTTATAGAAAAGGTCCCAGTTCTTTTTTGCCTCTACTTCTAATTTATTTTGCTTAAAATCTGAAATAACAACTTTATCACTTGAAAGCTTTTCTTTTTCATCACCTGTAAGAGTTCGAGCATAATGGCCACAATTGTTATCCGTCATTCTAAATAATAATTTAATAATTTTATTTTATAAAATATCGAAAGCAAGGTACAAGCGCGTGCTGGTGTTTACAGACATTGATGAACTAACTACGTATTGCTGATTGTAAAATGAAAGAAAATGTAACTTAACACAGCCAAATAATAAATCGCAAAATTAAATATTCATGAATCTGTGATTATTTAAAATTTAATAGTGGAATACCCTGAACAAATTCTAATGAACCATTATTTCTGTAAAAAAGGCTGAACATTTTAAATAACTAAAGAATAAAATTATATTTACTCGTTAACTTATTAGTCCACTAGATGGCAGTACTACTCTGCAGCCTCTAAAGTTTGCCATATTTTAGAGTTTATCACTATGAGGATTATTTTTTTGTGTTTAAATAAAAAATTAATTTTGTCGAAAATTTATAATTTCCTATTAAAGATTTAGTGAAAATCATAATTATACAAGGAAAAACTTATGAGTTGTTTTAATAAGAAGGAATAATTTAATTTTCAAGTTAAATGGACATAGTTTTGTTCTGAGTCATTAGTTTTGGCGGTTTCAAAACACATTTTGGTAACCCTAGATGCCAAGTTGTTGCTTGGCTTTCGTTTGCGAAGTTTCGTTTATTGTGGCTTATTTTTCTGTCTTTTGGTGTTTTTCATCCAACTGAAACAGTTGTAAAAGTGTTTATGAGGTGATCTTTTTTACTCTTGGGCTTGTTTTTACTGCAGCGTATATTAATTTTTTTTAGAGAGTAATCGCTTACTTGTTGAATAACATGCCATAACTTGTTCGTAGGATGTAAAAAAAGTTTGTCGGACCTAGACTATTTCCTTTGTTGTGATATATATTGTGTCGCAGTATAACGGATCTTTTTTTATTGCTTTAAGCAATTGATTCATTACCCAGGTAAGTTTGATTTAAAATTTTCTATTAGTGCAACTTTATATTGATGACATTTTTCTTTATTATTGATGTTCAGTTTCTAAACAACAGAGTAGTTCGAAGTATTGCGTAATATGACGTAATCTGTTAGTGAAAGTACAGTTATTTGCGGTGTATTTATTGTTTTGTCAAATGTTTGTGATCTTGTAACTGTCAAATGAAAATGGTAATGTTTACATGAGATGTTTTGTTTTGATTTTTTTCTTTCTTTTAACAGACATTTCGGATTTTTTTAACTTGCTATTTACAGATGTTTCGATTTATAAATAAAACGTTGTTGGTTTATTTATGCATTTTTAAATATGGTGTTTAACATCTTTATTTAACTTTTTAAGAAAGTTTTGTAATTTGTTTTTGCCATCGCTAACTTTATTTGTTAGTCAGGTAAGGGCGAAGAGATAACTATCACAGTTGTTTCAAAAATGTGTTGGCTATTTAATCAATGGTCATTGTGTCAAGTGACAGGTCTCTATTAATAACATAAACTTTTGATTCTACAACTGTCATTACTGTTTTATTTGGTAAGATAGCAAATTATGGTTTTTGGGAAATCCCTTGGTTACTGTTGTATTTAACTGTGTTTTAACATGGGTTTGTAATGTATTGATAATGCATGGGTTTGTAATATTCGCATGAAATTTTGCTAAGATGATTAACAAATTTTTTTTCTTGCTAGGCTTTGAACTAATGCTTAAAAAAGTACATTAACATAAAACCCTGCTTAGAATTAACTCACTTTAAAATCTATTTTTTTTCCTTTATCCGTGTTTTTAATTATAATTTTCCATTGTTTTGTTTCTTTGTAAACCTTATTAAATTTTATGTTAGATTGTAATTAAAAAAGAGTTTTTTTTTCATAATCATTATTCATCATAATGATTTTTTTTTTTTTTGGACGTCAACAATGACCCACTTTTATTTTTGGACTTTCTCAGGGTCACATACATCATGGAACTGGTCTAATTTTGACCCAGGCATGTGTAAAAAAATTCATAATAATAATTTTTTTTAATATTTTAATTAACAGCTTAAATTTTCATATTGTTAATTTGATGAAATTCAGTTGTTTTTGCCACCACAAACTTTATTTGTTAGTCATGTAAGGCAAAAGAGATAACTATCACGGGTGTTTCAAATATATGTTGGCTATTTAATCAATGGTCATTGTCAAGTGCTAAGTGCAGTGACAGGTCTCTAATAATAATATAAATTTTGATTACTCTGTTTGTCATTTCTATTTCTCCCATGTTTGATAAGATTGCAAATTATTGTTTTTGGGAAATTCCTTGGTTACTATTGTATTAATTTTGATGTTTTAACATGGGTTTGTATTTTTACACTTATCATGAAATATTTGTTAATATGAATAACAATTTTGAACTATGCTTAAAAAAAATGCATATAATTTTAAACTCCTGCTTAGAATTAACTATCTTAAAATTATATATATATATATTCTTTGTGTTTTTATACAGTTATCCATTGTTGTTTTCTTTCTTTGTAAACTATAAAAAAAAAGGATGTATATTAACGTTATATAAGGGTTTTTATCAATTATTAATAAAATTAATATTATTTAATTTGCATTGTCACTAAGTTATGTTTAAGAAAAAAATATTTTTTGCAGAAATAATTGAATATTCATAAGATTTTTCATGAATTCATAAAAACCCTAGAATTTTCGGATTTTGGGCGTTTGCCAATTTGCCAGGGCTTTGAACTGGGGATTCACCCTGACTTATAAGAGTCCAGGCCTTTTACATCATTAACTATAAAATGCATTAAAAAAGACAAAACATATATTATTTGTAGTATGACATCTACACGTTTCTCTTACTGTTAGGTCAGGTACGATGACCAACAAAATGCATCATAGTGAATTATCAAACCTAAATGACAGTGACAGCTGTCACACATCATGCTAACGCTAAGCTTGTGTCATTCTACCAATTTGTCTATTTAAAACTAATTGCAACAGTTCCAGAGGTCATTAACATATTTATACAATGGATTATGATTTTAAGAATAAGTTTTTTCATCAAATGATGAGTGAAAATGTTACATCAAGATTTTTGACCTTTTTTGCTCAATGATATTAATATTATTTAGCACCTCGAACCTTTAAGAATTGTGAGATACATGTATGTGTAGTTTTTCATAAAATATCATTTTAAGAATTTGAATTATACTATCAAGCGTGTGGAGATAATAATAAATTACATTGATATATATTGTATTTGATGATACAATTTTGATTATAAATTATATTTTGTTGCATATCAGTATCTGTATATTTGATTATTTGCACTAAAAAATAGTTAAAAATCAATTTATAATTATTACATTTTTTAAAATTATATTTTAATATATCAAAATCTGTATATTTGCATAAAGAAGATTCAAAATTGAATTATAATTTCTAAATTTTGCCAGATCTTTTTATGAACCAACAGAGCATGTTTTGTTGCATTGATTAAGCATTATCAATTTTACTGAATTTCATATAACTTGACAGGGACATTTTAGTTATTTTCATCACCAATTAACTGTTGCATATTAAAATATTTCATTCTCTACGGCAAAGCTTAAATAATGAATATTCAGGTACTTTTTCTTGTATTATTTTAGCATGTATTTCTACCCAAATGGAACAAAAGTTTTTTCCACTACTTATTTTTACAAAGCATTTTGTATGTAAAATAGCGGATAGTCAAAAATGTACTGTGTAAAGCCCCTGTGTTACATGGTATGAGGTCAGAGACTGTCCCTCCTTTCAACTTCGGTTCTAACCAAAGTTTGAAATAACCTGTTTTTTTTTTTAACCCAACCGTAGCGTTTTTTTAAAATTTTGCCTCCTAATTACTGTATGGTTTAAATTTTAACTTATTTTAAAAAAGTGAACAATTTCAGCCAAGAGGAAAAACAAAGTAATGAATTTTTTTGAAATTTATAATTAATTGAAATGAATTTTAATCAAAAAACTTTTTTTTTACCTCTTTCAATTCTTTCTTCAAATTTTCAACTTTGTTTTAAGCACTTTTTTTAGGATCCTCAATAAAACAAAATAAAATAAGTGAGAAATTTATCTGCATGACTAATTTTATTCATTGAAAAATGAAAATGTACATGATTACAGAGTTTTAGCTTGATTTAAGAAATGGTGAAATTTAACCAGCTTTATTGCCTTTTCAATACCAAGTCTATTTCTTAATTTGGACCAAACCAGACTACAGGTGGAAAAAATTCTCTCCAGAGATGCCAAACTAGATGGACAGTTACCCAATTTGACTATAAATTGGCAGAAGCTGCGTAGATCTTCATTTTTTGTAGAACGCTTAACTTCAGGGGAAAACATTGATTTGGGGAACAATGAAGTATCTATTTTGCAGTTTAAAACCCATTATCAGCACCAACCACTCTGGGGGATTCGCTTTTGTACCCATTCTTCTTCAATGTTTTCTTACTCCGACGAAAGACGTTTGCTCATAAATTTTGGACATCATATTTGCAAGGTAGTGAATTGGTGTAAGTGCTTGTTTCGTCCTTTTTTTCTATTTGGGATTTATAGGGCGTTATGACGTCATTTTCTAGAACATCCAGCCAATGTTCTGTTCAATCGATCTATTAACATTTGTTTCTTCAGCTTGCATTCTATCCAGGGCTTTACCGATTTCTATTAATGGCTTCTGCATGTGAAAAACTTCTTTGTAAATCATAACATTTTCTAAGATTTTTACTACATTCATGGGAAATTCCTCTGGGTGTTCACTGGATATTTTAACATACTTGTGAAAGTTTTTTGCAAATGTATCAATGTAATCAATTAGGGAATTCCACCTTGTTGCATTCTGTATTTGGGGTATCAAGCCATCCTTTTCCTTTAGCCACCCATGAGGCTGATGGTGGTTTCGAAAGAACTTTTGTACTTCCACTACATGTTTGAGGATCTATCTTTCTTGGAAATTTCATCTAATAAATTTAAATAGTGTGCAGAACATCCATAAGTCACTAGGTTTGGGTAGGTTTCTTTTAAAATCTTTCGTGCTTTAACCATTTTGTTTTCATTGTCAGTGCGCATGGCAAATACTTCCACCCCAAGTACTTCATCGCAATGCTTTATTGCATCCCTTGCTGTTTTCGTGCAATACTCGGAGGTCTTTCATTGCTCAGGCCACTGTATTTAGAAAAAGTTATTTCCAGTGTGAATACATGTTGCAGTGACAGGATCATTTTTCACATTGGACCATCCGTTCAACAATAACGTTACTGACATATTTTTGTTGAGGTGTTTTCTAATGCTGTTGTCCACATCATCACTATAGTCGGTCTATTTACTATGCGAGCCTCGAAAAGACTTTCTTCCCCCATACCTTCGCTTGGTTTCCTAGGAAACGGGGGGAGCATGGCTTTTCTAAACCTAACGCGTTTGAGGTTCTGTTGTGAGGTTAACAATCCGAACAGTTCAAACCCAAGTAGGGTGGGGAAAAAACACGCTCATGCCGTTTCGAAGAAAACCACATGCGGGGATGGGGGAGGAAAAGATTTCGAGGCTCGCATACTAGATAGACAAGCTATAACTATGTCCAACAATTTTCCACCTAACTCTCTGCTACTGTGACCAGAATATCCAGGCCTCAAGGTCATCATCATGTTGTCATATGCAGTACCATTTGCAGCATTAAATGCAATGTTGTTGCTATAGAGAAACTTTGCAACTTTTAAAAATCCAGATTTGATTTCTGATTTTTAGTAGTGATGACTGTAAAGTCTATCATTGTCTTTTGTTGCATTGCACATGGTTCAGTATCAATTTCCCTTTCATCACTTCTTGCAGAATTTAAGGGAGCATCTTCACCCAATTCAGTTGATACAAAACTTCTTGATATTGAATGTTTGTTGCACTTATTTAGATGACTTCTTATTCTTTCGATTTTGGAACTTATTTTAGTACAACAGTACCATTGTTTGAACTTACTTTCATTTGGTAATTTTGTTACCTCTAGCCACTCTGGGCCAACTTTTCTACCACTTCCTGCAGGCATGGAGCTTGGTTGCTGCATAAAAAATATCAGTGAAATATGATTTTGCTTATAGTTGAAGTTGAGTTGTTTTGATCCTGATTTGGATGTCACTTCACACTACAGTTTACATTCTTTACTATTTAGTTGTTTATTTTTATATTTACAAATTTAACTGAAGTGAACAAACTCCTTGTATGAACTGAACTAAGTAGATCAGGTGTTCCATTTGAATTGTGTATGCTTTACTCATAGATATCATAGTTAAAGTAATAGATTGGCAGATCACGTGACCTCCAATGCTAACGACGGGACGTGCATGGAGGCCAAATAAGAGGGGAAATTGCTGCCACTTGAAGGAGAAAAATACTACAAATAAATACCATTTAATTCTAAAATTACAAAAAAATATTGTAAAAATACTAGCTGCATTTTGGAATCTTTTTAGTGACTTTAAATCCTTTTTTTCTAGTATTTTTTTGTAATTTTAGAATTAAATGGTATTTTTTCGTAGTATTTTTCTCCTTAAAGTGGAAGCAACACTGGCCATTTTGCCCTCTTATTTTGGCCTCCATGCGCGTCCCGTCATTACCCATTGGAGGTCACGTGATCTGCCAATCTAATACTTTAACTATGATATCTATGGCTTTACTCTTGTTTTTCTATTTAGCTTTCCTAAGTTTCTTTTGTCTTTTAAAGCATAAAAGAAACTTTTCTTACCACATTTTTGAATAATAAAATAACGCCTATCAAAAACATTTTTTCAGCAAAACAAAATAATTTTGTATCTGGCCATAAGGAAAAATTTGAAACTCTTTGCTAATACTAGCAATCTACTTTACTAATATAGTAAGATGGTACTACCACAAATGTGGCAAAGATGTAATCAAATATTTTAATTGTGATTTTTAAGTTTTTTTGCTGTATTTTTAAAATAGTTCACTTTTAAATTAAAGTGAGCTGTTAGATCAAAACTCTGGAACAATTGCAATCCTTTTCTAGTAAAAGTGATGTATTAAGAGACAATTTAATGTAATCTGAAAACATTTTTTAGCTGAATTTACCTTTTAAATTAATCAAAATATTTTTTCCAAAAAAAAAAATTACACAAAAAAGTTGTAAATTAAAATTAAAAAAAAAAAAACACCTGAGCCTGGGTTTTATTGGTTTAAAAAACAACAACAGGCGTTTGCTTTAGGTTTGTGGGCGGCTCGCAAAACCTGGTTCTAACCTTCAAACTTTAAAAAAAATGTTTGTATACGGTATAACATAAGAGGCATATTCTTTATAATTTTTGTATTGATCTTTCCATAACCTTTCACCATTTCAAATTCCATTCTGAAGCTCAGATTTTAAAAAAATGTTTGAAAGGTATAACATCATTAACCTCTCTTCGATACTTTCGGCCCCTTCGTTTTCCTGTCGATATTTTATGTACATACTGTAAAATTCATTAGATGTAAAAATAACATTATAACATAGTTATTTAGGTCATTTTACTTACTTCTTTCACAACTTGTTATTAACTTTAAACACACACACACAATATGACTGTGATTGGAGGAAAGGAGGCATACAATGGGCAAATACTGCTTTGCCTTTTTACTTTCAATTTCTTAATATGAAATATAAAGTAATGAAAGCATTGTGATCAGGTCAAAAATCCGTAATTAAGATTTTGTGTTTTCTACAAATTGTGGCGGTTGCTGATTATAAAAAAAAGAGGTAATTTCGAATATTGGTCCTCCTGTCAGACTGTGTCTGAAATCACTCTCTCTACAGCTCAAACTAAAAAAGCTACAGACTTCAAATCCCACTGTGCGCATAAAAGAGACCTATCGCAAAAATACTAGTTTTTCTGAACAATCGTCTGAAGTTTATTTTTTTACATTGCATTGCATTATAGGAAAAATAACGATTCGCTTACTGCATTCCAACTATTCTACCCATTGATTTCATTTTTGCTTTAATCGCTAGATATTAAATTTTGAATATTATAGCATTAACAACTGGAAAAGTCATATTTATGCGATAGGTTGCTTTTCCGCGAACAGTGTAAAATGTGTTACATGAGTTCCTAGCACGTGTTGGATATCGTTATAAGGTTGTCGAGAAAATCATGCATGCACAAAGTGGAATGGCATTTTTTATGTTTAAAAGCTATTTAAATTACCTTATAGGGTACATAATTACCTTAAAATTTTTTCAGTTATTGAGTGGTCATTGAAAGATGTGTGGTGTTACTCGCCCCTTCTTTCAAAACTTTTTAATCACAATTTTACAGCGTTAAAGACAATTAACATTCCAGGTGCCTTTATCCATGGGCTAGAAGATCTCCATACACACTTCCAGCCCAATGAATCCCAACAGGCCTACCAACCTCCGAAACCTATCCCTCATGTTTGCCACACCAGTGGTGACTGACGAGATAGAGGTCGGCAGACATGTCTTCCACAATTTCGTTCATCAGCAATTCGTAGGGCAGGGTTTGTCCGATGAGGAGATTTTGCAAGATGAAGTGGAGGACGAAGAAAATGGATTTGTTGATGAGAATTTTGCTGTGGCTCACATGGAGTTTCATAGACAGTTGTCAGGGTGAGGATTATTTTTTTTATATATATTACTCTTGAATGGCTCCCAAATTTCCTTATTTTTTGTGCCTCTGCAATGGCAACAATCGAGTTGGTTTACTCTTTCGCCTACCGTAAAGAGCAGATGCTCTTGATTTACTCTAAAAATTATGTAAGATTCGTTATTAGTTTTTTAAAAACAACAACTTTAGGGTAGAATCGGTAAGTTTAACTTAACACTAAAACCTGCATAATATTAGGGACGTTTAATGTGTGAAAATTTTAAGTTATAATTTCGATCAACTGAACTACCAGACACTTGTTAGTAAAAAAACATTGTGGAATTCGCATGGTTTGCTGAAATCCAGTTACGTCAATATTTTAGTTTTCGTTATTTCACAGTTGAAAAGGAAAAATTCAAATTGTTTTTAAACATAGTTTCTTAGCGTTGACGGCTACCACGGTTTCCAATTTAGTTACAAATAGATCTTAGTCAAGCAGTGAAATATTTTTGCAATAATCTTTGTAGGAAAATCGTGACAAAGAGTGAAACTCCAGATAATGAAGGCTAGACTAAAATATTTCAATGAACAGTGAGTGAGCGAAGCGATCCAATGGGAACTGCTTGGCAAGCCATAGTGATCAGGGGGCATGCGCCCTAGTTTTTAATGAAAAGATGATTATATTGCAGGTGTTTTTTTTTTCTAGAGGCATATTATGGATGTAAAGCTGTATAAATATGTCACTATAACCCTGATTTTGAGTTGGAAAGCAATGTTAAAATTATATAAGTGTAGCAAGTAGCTGCCAATTTTTTCTGGGGACATTGCTAAGTTGATTTTTTTCAGTCTTGCCTTTTTTTTAAAAAGGATTATTATTTTTTAAGGTTAAGTTTATGATTAGGTTGTTGCCCCCCCCCCCCCCCACCATACACAGAACCTGTTTTATGGTGAATTTTTTAATGGTTATAAAACAAAATTTATAATATTGGAGGAAATAAAAGTGCATAGAAGCAAAGAATAAAAATGGGTAACCAAAATCCTTAACACTAGAAAAAAAGAATATAGATATTAGGTGATTGTACTAACAGACTAATGTTAGTTTCCTGACAATTATTTCCTATTAAAAATCCTATTACACTCTTAAAAAAGCTTAAAGCATTTGCCACTGGTAGGCTCGCTTCATAATTCTTCCGCAATTTATATAACATTCATTTCAATGAAATGATGACTCTCTCAAATTACACTGGACCACAAAAATTTTCTGTGACTGAGATGAAAGTACCCAATTCTAAATGATTTCAACTTGCTAAACACGAATATCACCTTAAATTTTTTTGTTAGCTCTAGTTTTTGAGTTTCCGTCGTTTTTTTCATTGCATAGGATACAGCGAAATGAATGGGCGCACGCAACACAAAATAAATTACAGTCAATTTTGTTTACAGAAACCCTCCGAATTTTTGCTCATACAAGCTTTATTTGATATTATAAACATAAGGGTGGCAAGAGGTGATTAGTTTCAAGGTTTTTGCACCCATATTAGCAGCTTAATACACCTTCGTTAAGTAGAATCGTTCTCGCGTCAAAAGGTGCAGAAAAAGATAAATAAATTCCTTGTATTTCGTCCATGGTTGTTTTTAGAAGCTGTAGCATGTTTAGCAGACGCATGACTATTATCCTCATTAAAACTAAAAAAATATATTGAAACTTTGGAGCAGGGAGTCCATTGTCATGTTGGACCAGACGCAGAGTAGAAGCTAACTTCTATCTTTTTCTAAATAACATCTCCTTTAACTGAGGGGATGATGCAGAAATAAGTCATTAACATGATTTGTTGGTTCCCTAATCATAAAATGGCATTACCTTTCCTACCATAAAATGGCATTCATTTTTCTTCCCAGAAAATGGCATTACCTTTTTTCCCCCACGAAGACGAAGTGACAAATTTGTTATACACAAGTCTAACAACATACTTGTGAGGCCCAGCATTTTCCCTAATCCTCTATCTTGTAACCAAAATACAAATGAAACGCCTTATTAACTTGCAGTGATGCTCCTTTTTTGTGTGCAGAAAATGGTACTTGCCGCAAATATAACATAAGTTATTAGTGCCATTAATGCATTCACAAGACATTACAGTTATAGATTTATAACTATACTAATTTTTGGTATTCTACAGCTTCTAAAATAACCAAGGACAAAATACAAGGAATTTATTGCTCTTTTTTTCTGCACCTCCTGACGTGAGAATGATTCTACTTAACGAGGAGGTATTAAGCTGCTAATATGGGTGCAAAAACCTTGAAACTTGTCATCTCCTCCCACCCTTATGTTGATAATATCAAATACAGCCTGTTTGGGCAAAAATTCGGAGGGTTTCTGTCTGTAAACAAAATTGACTGTAATTTTTTTTGCGTTGGGTGCGCCCATTCATTTTGCTGTATCCTATGTACTGAAAAAAATGACCGTAACTCAAAAACTAGAACCAACTAACATTTTTTAAGGTGATATTCGTGTTTAGCACATTAAAATCATTCAGAATTTTGTGCTTTCATCTCAGTCGCATTTTCACTGTGGACCAGTGTTATTTTTTGCTTAATGAAATCCTTGCGATTTTCCCAATTCTTAAATGTTTTGTTTTAAATTTAAATATTGGAGAGTGATATTGACATTTTAAAAGAGTGTGAAGAAATACATAGTAAAGCATCTTTCTTCTAGCATCTAAATTCCTTTTATAATGGTTGTCCTCTTTCACAGAACTCCTGAGGGATATAAAAGTATTGCCATTAGCCAAGTGGGCACTGCCATTAGACAATTAGCCAACGAATTCGCCCAGAGTCGTCAAAGAAAGACCATAGAAGATCATGCTAAAGAAGTATGTTAATTTAGTTATCATTTAAAAGCAATTCTGAGTTTATTACTTGTAACACCAAGACATTGTATTTATTTTAAAATTGAAATACCAAATTATATAAATCAGATTAATGATGTTATGAACATTAAGTCTTTACATCTAAACTATTTTTGTGAAATGCAAGATTTTTTTTTATGCTTAGTGACTTAACAATATATTTTATAAATGCCTTTTAGACTATTTTAAATTTTGCTGTATTGAAAGCCAATATTATATTAGAAATATTTTCAAAACAACCTAAAAAAGGATTTTACATATCACATTTTTTTATCCTAAAGCCAATTTTGACTTTATATTTGTAAACAAATTCATATTTTCTGTTCAATATGCATAAAAAAAACTAAGGATATATGATGAAAAGACACAAAAATATATGAGGGCTTAAAATTCAAGTTGATAGAATGACACATTTTATGATGTATGTCGGAGTAATCTATATACATAAAAGGCAACTTCCGTTTGTTTGTTTGTATAAGACACGAGATCTAAAGAACCACGCAACAGATCGTCACGAAATTTGGCACAAAAATTCATCTCGTCTCCGGAACAAACATAGTCTAAGAATTTTTCGAATGAGGCCATTCCTTCTATCGTTTTCGAACGTTTTTATGTTTCCCATTCAATGCATTGAAGACCTTAGAGGTTTATTGCTCCTTCAACAGCACGCTTTCACGGATTGTTTATTTAGTTTTATTTTACAAATTTTTTTTAACGATTTTTAAGTATATTTAGTTTAATTACAGCTAAAAAATTAAAAATAAACATCTAAAACAAAAGTTGTTTGCTAGCTTTTTAGCAGTTAGAAAAATATTTAATATAATCAAAATTAAAATCGTTTGCTTTAGTATCTTTATCACAGTTAAAAAAAAATACAAATAAATATAAAAAATGCAAATCGTTTGCTGTTTGCTGGAGTAGCTTTATAACATCTAAACAATTAGATCATGTAATTCGCTTTCATTAAGAATATTTTATTTTCTGCACGCAGACCAAGAGTGATCCATAGACATAAATAGAATGGACTGCTCATTCAATAGTCAAGCAGCTTCTAAAAGCGTACCAAACATGAAAATTGCCAAGAGGAGAAAGGTTGCAACATATGGCAACTTATCGCTACTGTTTCGTTAGAACTATGCCAATTGTCACCAGACCTAAAAACCAGATAAGAGTAGGCTGGCAGACCTGAATAGTGACTCACATATGTTCCCAAGTCACATGGGTTTCTAGCATCCAGCCGCATGGCGTTTTTTTTTTTAATGTTTTTGCAGACGATTTTCCCCCCCATACTTCTTATTTTTTTCTTCTGGCTTTAATCATAAATATTTTATTAAATTCGTCCAATGTTGGATTATTCTTAATCATGTAATTTTTTTAAAATCTTACATTTGCAGAAAACTATTTTTAATTGCGGTATCTTTTAAGTAACTTGTACAAGATGCCAAATTCTTATGTAGTTCTTAATTGCAAAGAGTGGCGTAAAAAAGAATTTGTCGCACTTCACAGGTAACATTTATTTATTTCTGCATACTTTAATTATGGGTTCTTTATAAACTATACTTTTTATCGAGGGAATTTATTATAAAATCTTTTTTATGCTGAAGAATCATCTTCATGAATAAGTGAACGCTTGTGGGTTATAATTTTAGTCGGGTGAAATAACAGAAAATGTATAATTGTTTATAAATATAAAGTCGAGATTGAATCAATTGTTTTGATCTCATGAAATATTTTTTAGGTTGTTTAAAAAATATTTTGGAAATTCACTTTACAGTAACGTACATAATATTAGTAGCCTTAAAAGAGAATATTTTATCCCTTTTCATTGAAGTACATAATTAAGCAGTGCAATTAGACACTTTTATTGAATTAACTTTATAAATTAAACTGTCAAGTACATAATTTATTATGTTTAATTCTTCAGGATAATTTCTTTTTGCCTGCAATCACCATATTTACTTAAATTTTTGTTTTTCATTTTCCTTAAGTTATTGATGTTTTAAAATTTATGATTTATAGCTTGGCGTCATTATTTTTTTTGCTTCACATTTTCTAATGAATGTGTTACTTTGTTTTACTTATAGCTTTGGATATATTTCACGATAGGAGGTTTGTATTTAGATATTTTTATTCGCAATTTTCAGAAAGTATCAAATTGTAGGTTCAACTTTCAGAATTGTTTTACTCTGATTTTTTAGTTGAATTACTTTGTTTTATAATATTCTATAAGTTTAATTGGAGTAAAATATCTTTGTTGCTCACATCTTATGATTTAAAAGTTCTGGTTTTCATTTAGATAAAGTATGTTCCCTGAGAGAGATAAGAAAATTGTTAGTGTTGACTCATATCTCAGTCTCTTAAAAACAATTGCAAATTACTAGGATCATCTATAATAATAAAAGAGTCTGTCTGTTTGTCTGTGGATCGTAAAAGACCTACTTATATTCCCCTAGAAATTCGAAATTTTTAGGATAGATTCCCTTTTAATACCAACGTGTGCACCTGAGGCTTTGTTTTTTCATATTTGTTCTATTTTTAGAGAAAATTCGTATTTTCTGAAAAAAAAAACACGCCCTTCGCTTAAATCCGATCCTTTTTTCACTTTTGTGTTGCCATTAGAGAGAAGAAATTAAAATAAACACAAAAATTAATTAAACTTGATATTGCTTTTATTTTAATAATAATAATAATTTTTATTGCACAAAAATAACAGATATTAATTTGAAGGGGAAAAAAATACAAAAGCAATTATACAGTAGATAGAACACCAAGGGTCACAAGGACCATATTGGCGAACGTAAAAAAGTACATAGATGTAAATTTACAAACACAAAAAAAGAACAAATATTAAATTACAAGTAAAAAATATTATGGCAACAGAAGTGTCGGGGGTATATTTAAGAGGGTTAGTCAATACAAAATGAATTACTGTACAGTTATTTTATTTCAATAATTGAAGTATGCATAATCAAAAATAGTTCTCTATATCGGGAATATCAAACAAAAGATTTTTCAATTGGTTTTTGAAGGAAGTAAGATTAACTAAAGATTGTATTTGAAGCGGAAGACTATTAAAAAACTTTGGTGCAAGATAAATAAAATTTTTACAGAAAATGTTCTTTTTAGGTTTAGGAATGATGTAAATACCATTAAGTCTTCTTGGGTTCATACATATCCTTATTGCACACTCGGATATTAAATATATAACAAACTTAAAGAAATAATATAACGAATAGTAGAATATTAACATTTATAATTCAATGTTTACTCCATTTGCCTTAACAAAATTACAATTATTTTGTATGTTATAATCTTTTGAGTTTGTACATAACCTCCCCAGGCAAGGATTCATAATTAAACAAGGATGTACAAAAACGTGTAAGTAATCGCATGAATCATGGTTTATTTATTCCAAAAATAAAATGTCTTAAACGAATCTAATTTGTTTGATACGTAATGGCGGTGATTTCCATTCAGTATGTTATAAAACACCGAATACCAATGTATTTCTTGATCAAGTTATTACAGTTACAGGAAGCAAAAATGAACAACCTCATATATACTCACATTTGCCTTTAACAAAAATTTAACAAATTTATTTTGTATGTTTATAATTCTTTTGAAAGTTTGTTACATAATCCCCTCCCCAGGCAAGGATTCCATAATTAAACAAAGGATGTACAAAAGCGTTGTAGAGTAATCGCATGAAATCATGGTTTATTTTATTTCTCAAAAAATAAAATGTCTTAAAACGAATCTTAATTTGTTTGATACGTAATTGGCGTGTGATTTCCATTTCAGGTTATTGTCTATAAAAACACTGAGATACTCAATGGTATTTACTTGATCAAGGTTATTACAGTTACAGGAAAGCAAATATGAACAAACTCTGTCATGATATTTTAAATTAAGAGGAGTAGTATAGGTGCTATTTTGCAGGCTGAAAAGCATATATTTAGTTCTAGAAACATTAATACTTAAATTATTATTTAGGAACCAATTTCGGATTTTAAATAGATCTGAATTAATTAAACTGTTTAAGTCTTCATATGCAGATCAGGATGAATAAAGTAAAACAGTATTGTCTGCGAAGCTAATAATTTTTCCAATTATATCCATATTACAGAAATCATTAATATAAATAAGAAATAACAAAGGGCCCAACTTAGAACCCTGAAAAACTCCTTTTTTTATAGGGAGCCTATCACCTAAAACACCATTTACTCTTACATATTGAAAGCGATTTGCCAAAAAGGACCTGAGTAAACCGAAAATTTTTTCCACGAAAACCAATTGAATATAATTTAAACAATAAAAGATCATGAGCTACAGTATCAAAAGCTTTTGCAATGTCCAAAAAAATTCCAACCGTAATTTTATTGTTATTAATACTATTATAAACAAAATTGTTAAAATTAAGCAGGGCTGATTCGGTGCTTGAACCAGGGAGAAAACCGAATTGGTTTTTTGAAAAGAAGTTTATGCTATTTAAGAAAGATAACATTTTTTTCGTAAATTATTTGCTGAAAAACTTTAGATAAAATTGGTAGGATTGAAATGGGTCTATAATTAGTAAAATTATTTGGGTCTCCCTGCTTAAACACAGGAACAATAATAGAATTTTTCAAAATGTCAGAATAAATACCAGTGTTAATTAAGTTATTGAAGATGTCAGTATAAGTTTGTAAATGGTCAGTACTTAATAAAATTTTGAGTAGAGTAACATTCACGTCGTCAATGCCACAACTTTTATTAGGGTTTAATTTTCTAATGACATCAACTATATATCCTGAGGTTCAATATGGGAGCAGAAAAATGATTGAGAATTAGTCTTAAAACTCTGTCGGTATTGCTCGTTATCGGACACAAAACTTGGAATAGATGCAAAATACGAATTAAAAGAGTTGGCTAACAGGTAATCACTTGGAGAATTAGGAAGAACAACTTTCTTTTTCTTGTTTAATATATTATTAACAACATTCCACTGTGATTTGCTAGTAGTACACTCATTAAAAGATTTTAAGTAAAAATCATTTTTTACTGTTCTAATTTTATTTTTAAGAAATTTTACTGTTGATTTATAAGCAGTTGAATAATATAAATCTCCTGGGTATTTTATGTACTTTTGATAAAGCTTTTCTTTAGTTTTTATAATGTTTAAAAGATCAGGTGTAATCCAGCTGTTTTTGTTTGATTTTTTTGACATTAGTATTTTCAAAAAAAGTAAAATTGTTTTTGATAGCTGTTAACCTATCATGAAATTCCGTAAACAAATTGATAGAATTAATATCTTTAAATTTAAAATCATAATCTGTTAAGAAATTTTCAATGCCTTTATAGTCAACATATTTGTGTTTTGGAGATTTATTGAGAATTATAGCATTTTTACTTTCAAAAACAATTTGGCAGACTATAGGAAAATTTTCAGTTGTGCTGTTAATAATACGAGCTGGAAAAACACTTATCTTTTCAAATTGGGTAGTTCTAAAAAACATAAGATCAATACGTCTGACATTGTTTTCTTGACATTACCTTCAGAAACTAAATTAATGATTTGAAAAATAATTGAACGTGCCAATGAGCTAATTTATTAAAAAAAAAACCCTGAATGGAGGTTTGGACGTGAAATAACATTGTTATACAATTGAAGAGCTTAGTGGAAGAACATGCTAAGTGACATTTTTGAAAAAATTGAGATTTCTGTGTCGGTGAACATATTACTAGCTTCTTTAAAGATAACAAGTTTCCCCTTTTTCATCAACATTAATTTTAATATACTTTTTACTCTTTACAAGTTCCGTTTTCAATAGATCTGAGTGCAAACGAAAAACTTTAAAGCTCATTTTCTCGTTTTCACATTTTTGTCACTTAGCACGTTCTTCCACTAAGCTCTTCAATTATGGTTAATTTTGAATTTATCAGGAAAATCGCGATGACAGTAAGTTCATATTGAAGAAGATTTTTGTGATTTTAGGATGTGCATTTTATAGTGATGTATTTTTATTTTGGAATTTTAAAGCAATATAAGTAACGGGATTTTATTCTTTATAATGAACGGGAACAAATGCAAACTTTATTATCCTATAGCAAATCAAATGACACATATACTTGGATCGATTTGATATTCTTTTAGTCCGTGCCAAGAACGGGTATTTATTAGCTAGTTAATAATGTTTAGCGTGACATTAGTTAGTCTATAATGCATGCATATATAGCAGTTTACAACTTTATTTTAATGATAGTGTATTTCTTGTAGAGTAACATAGCAAAAAATTTCAAAACTTAAGCAAGTTTTTTTTTAGAAAATAATTTCAAATTAGTATTAAAAAATAGTAAGAATTTTTCATTGACACTATGCAATGACCACTAACTTTAACCAGTAATTATGTTTTTACTAACTTAAACTAGCATCCTGATTGGCTTAGTAAATTTTCAGTAGAAACCTCAAATTGACAACCAATCATTTTTCACTTCTAGATCGACCTTTCTGCCCTCAACAAAGACCACTTCTGGGGTTTGCTTGAAGAAGTATTTCGAGACGGAATCACATCTCACAACTTGATCGCCCTATTCTTCTTCTGTTCCGACGTACTCATTAGATGCGTAAGGCTCAAGTTGCGTGATATTGGCATGAATCTTTTTCGGTGGTCGCTCATGTACATTACTGATAAGGTTGTTAAATGGGTCCATGATAATGGAGGATGGGTAAGTAAGATTTAGTTCTATTTAAGTTTCGAATGTTCTGAAGAGTTCAAATTAAAATTGAAGACATTAGTGGAAGAATATGCTAAGTGACAAAAAGGTAAAAATGAGAGAATGAGCTTTTAAGTTTTTTGTTTGCACTTGGATATGTTATAAACGGCACTTTCAAAAGGTAAAGAATGTACTTAACTTAAATTTTATGAAAGGGGAGAATCTTGTTATCTCTCTCTATATAAAGGAGGTAATAACATGTTTGTTGACACAAAAATCTCACTTTTTTCTCAAAAATCTCACGTAACTTCCGCTAAGCTCTTCCATTATCTTAATTGTTTTTTGTTTTCCAATGAAGCTGCTTTAGGTTGATTTGGTTTCATAGACTCAGTGAAGTTCAGGAAACTTCGTGCCATTCGTAGTTTAGGTATTGGGATTAAGGTAGCTGGAGCTGGTAACCCTCTTGCTGGTGTCAGATGATTACAGGGTCTTTTCATATAATTCATGTGGTATATTGTTGAACTGGCTTGATAAAATATTGCTATAGGGTTAGTGTCTGATTGCTTTTAAAAAATCTGATTTGCTAAGTGGCATCAGCGAGGAATTAGTAACAAATGTGTCAATCGTTTTGACGTTAATCATGTGGCATGAACCAGCTTGAGGGACAATTTAAATAGACTGGATTGATCTGCTAATAATATCTCATTTAATTTGCTATTTTTGAGGCACCATCTAAAGACCTTTTTATTTAGTTACTCGCAAATAAATACCCATACTTTACACGGACTAAAAAAAAGTTTTAATTGATCCAAGTATATGTATAATTTAATCCATTATAGGATAATAAACTTATGTTATTATTCCCGCTCATTATAAAGTATTAAATACTGTTACTTATATTACCTTAAAAAAATCCAAAATAAAAACATACGCTATAAAATGTACGCATAATAGTTATCATAATTTCCCTCGTAAACATATAAAACCTTTTAGCTCATTTGGCGCCTTTTTGGTAAGAATTTGGCGAGAAAAATGTTATAGCTACAAACACACTTATTATACATCTCTAGCACGACGACCTTCAAACAATCAACCAACATTATAAATTTTTACAAAATGTCTCATTTGGCGCATTAAGATAACAATAGTTCGGCAACGTATTTGGCGAAATAATGAAAACGTTAAACCCTAATATGCAGCTCTAGTATGTTAGGCTTTGAACATCCATCATAGTTATAATTCACAAAAATAGCTTAAATATGCATATTTGCAAACAACAGAACCATCCATGAAAAAATCATTACCTAAACCCACAATAAAATAGTGTTGCTGATTTATTATATTCATGAACTTGACATTTTAAATAAAAAAGAGAATTTCAAAATCTTATGTGAAGGTATGGTTCGGGAGTTGGGGATTTATGTTTAACAAACCTCTAACTCTATGCTGATCTGTACTTAGTTTTTAAAAAAACCTGAATCTATATTTTGATTTCTAGGAAAACGTTCTCCGCAAAGCATTGCTGTACAAAAAAATCCTAGCCACCGTCGCCATTGGTGCGATTGCCATCGGAAGTTACCTTGTTTTGAAAGGTTTAAAGAAATGAACTTTGAAAATCAAATGTTTAAATTATTTTGCTTTTGCCAAACTGTTGTACATTGCCATTTTGTATGTTTTCTTGCTTATTTTTGTGAACAGAGCATTAAACAAAATTTTTGCTCGTTCCAAAGTTCTTAACTAACAATATAATTGCTTTTTTAAAAAAAAAAATCTGTTTTTAAGTGTTTATAAATTGGGCAATTTTCTGTGATATGGTTACGGAGTAAGTGCTTAATTTAAAATTTTGTATGTTTAATTAATCTGGTATGATACTACTTAAGTATATTTCATCTCTTCAAACAAATGCAAAACTAATTGAAGTGTCTTAATAAAATATTGTATTGTATGTAGTATAAAACACAAAAAATGTTAATTAGGTGTTAGGTTTCACTGCTGAAGATTTTTTATTGCCACTTAACCTGTCATAGGAATAGCGTTTTTGTATTTTTAGTTCATCAGGCCTTTATTCTTGATCTGCAGATAAAATATAAAGAGCTTAATGGATTATCCCTTGTGCAAGTTGACTAATAAATTTATATACATAAAGATTTCATTTATAGAAAAAAAAGTGGAGTACTAAAAATATTCCTATTTGAAACATTTATTTACTAAATAGTATTATCTCATTTTAATCTTAATTATTTTTATTAGTTCCAAAGGAGCTTTTTTTCTTAAAGCATCAATATTTCGGAGACCCTTTAGTGTTTGCAAAGTTTTATTTTTAAACACTCAAATATTAAAACAAATGAAGTTGAGAAAAAAAATAATTTTTCCACATAAAAGTGTCAAAGTAAGTTAGAACTAGACTTGTATCATTAAACCTCTTAGATTTTCCATCTCTACACACGGTAATGATAATTTATTTCAAATTTGGCATGTTACATAATTAGGTGTTGTGAGTGGAATTTTAAATTATGTTTAGTTATTATTTTTTACTCATTTTGTAGTCTGTTTTGTTTAGAGTTTTATTGATTGAGAGTGTTATGAGTGTTATGTTTGAATATTGCAGTATTGTTTAAAAACACAAAACTAAGCATGTTGAATACTCTGAACAATATAAAGATCGCTCTGAAATATATTTTATAGGACTCTTCAACGAATTTTAGTAAATATAGAGATACTTTATTTCAATTTAAGATTTATAGGATTTGATTTTTTTCTCATTAAAAGTTCAATAATAGCTTTGTGTAAGTGTTATTTAGTTAAAGTTTGGTCAATTTTGCGACAACTATACTTTATCTTTTGATAGGAACTGATCATAAACTATTTGTACTGATTCAGAGCTTTAACTGTCATAATAATGCCTGTATTAAATATATATAAATCTCAATCATCTGATACTTTTATGGTGTTTTACTTAAAAGCTGATGCTTCGAGCATGTGACCTTTACTTGATGTATCTATTATGGAAACGCACACATCATTTAAACTAGTACCTACTTATACCTTGTTAAATTGACCATAATGAGGTATATCTTTAGCCTTATCTATTGTAGTTTCAAAACTAAGAAAAATACAAAGGAATTTGAATGTGTAATACAATTAATGTAAAAACTTGATTATCTTTCATGCCATTAAATTATAAAATCAGGGACTCTATAGATTGCCTGATTGTGTAAGCAAAGTATATACTATTAATTATCAAGTATTATTTTCTTTTACAATCAATAAAACAAATTAGTACTTGCTATATACTTCGCCTATGTGATAAGAGATTCTATAGCATCACCAATTTCATACTTAGCCAGTAAGTAACACAGAAAACCATTATTTGTGGGGGTTTTGCCGAAATAAGAAAGTAATTGTTTCTTTTTTTAAAACAAAATGATATGAGTATTTCCTACAGTACAAAACCTTTAATCGGGAGATCACTGGACTTAAGTCCATGGGGAGTATGGAACTACATGATCTACAAAAGCTTAGTAACTGAATCTCACAAAGCTTTAATTTTAACTTCTAAAATCTAAACCAGTGCATTTCAACTGTCCTTCATTTTTTTTTTATGTTCCATCAATTCATTACTCCCCAAAATTAGATCTTACAATCACACAATCATCTCTAAACATGTGACTTTGCGTAATTAGACGTAGTCATGTTTATTCCTTTTTACACCTGCCAATGCTCACTTTATCTGTCGCAATGGGAATGTTTCAGATGATGTAATGCTCTTGTTTTCATTTTCCCCTGTCCTGGGATTTCATTGGTGGTTTTCGGTTTCACTCTTTTAATGACCGTCAAAGTTGAAAATAAAATTTCCTTTCCATGCACGCCATCTTTAACAAATGATTTGAACAATTAACAACACAGCAGTAATCTGGCATTTTAAAAATTTCATAAGTAATATATTCTTAGAAAACTCATACATTTTCAAATTCCAAAACAAAAGTAATTCCTGGCAACAAATGAAAACAAGACCACTGGAGCTGTTGCCATTCACAACATGAAATAATCCCGTTCTTTGCTCAAAAGCAACCAATTAATTTATTTTGGTTGTATGGTTACTAAGTAATTAATTGGATATGTTAAGTATTTTATATTTATATAATAAGAACTGAAGTTATTGGGCTTGAAAAATCAATAATCAAACTCTTAGCAATATTGGTGAATTTTGGCCATTTGTTAATCCATCCATTTTAATACATCTTCTAATGCCTGCTTATCAAAGTACTTTATGATGCTCCATGGGTCCAAAAATAGATCTTTTGAAATTCCTGAATAAATATTGTATAGATTTTTCAAATTTTTGTATTTTAGTACTATGATAATACTTAACTGTTTATATATCTACTTAGGCCTTTAAATGATTAATTACATAACCTAAACTAAATTTTTAAAAATATTTCTTCAAAAGTTTCTATGTATTTTTATTAACTTAATTATAAGAAATATAAACATTATAAACAAGCCTTGAGTCATTTTAGGTACTGTGAAATGTGTTCAAATCAAGCCATGACTTGTCATTAGATTGATGTACAGTAGACTACTTATTTTTCCGAACTGTCTTTTAGTTTTTGTTTACATTTTGATAAAAACGTTTTATAGTTAACTTGTATCATGTCATAACTGCCAGATGTACGACACTTGATTGAAAAAGGGCCACAGTCTTCTGTTATACCTTTATACATGAGCCTGTTCTACTAAGTACAGATTTTAAGTGAGGTTTTTCTAAGCTCATATTTTTCTACAATATTAAACTGTCTTCGTGTTATTTTATAATAGTATTTAAAACAGTATAATAGTATTTAGAAACTACATTTGACTGAAAGGCAAGTCTTCTTATACGTATACATGGCCGTTCCTACTAAATACGATTTTAAGTGGGTTTTTTCTAGCTCATATTTTCTACAAATATTTTAAAACTGTCTTCGTGTTATTTTTATAATAGTATTTTGAAAACAGTATAATAGTATTTTAGAAACTACATTTGACTGAAAAAGGGCCAAAGTCTTCTGTAATACCGTTATACATGGGCCCGTTCCTACTAAAGTACAGATTTTTAAGTGAGGTTTTTTTTCTTAAGCTCCATATTTTTCGTTACAAATATTTTAAAACTGTCTTCGTGTTATTTTATATAGTATTTTGAAAACAGTATAATAGTATTTAGAAACTACATTTGCTGAAAGGGCAAAGTCTTCTGTAATACCGTTACATGGCCGTTCTACTAAAGTAAGATTTGTAAGTGAGGTTTTTTTTCTAGCTCCATGTTTTCGTCAATATTTTATAACTGTCTTGTATTTATAATAGTATTTTGAACAGTATTTTGTAATTTGAAGGCATTTTTTGTACAAGATTATAGTCGAAGTAAGTACGAATAGTCATGTGTGTAAATGAGACAATCATTTACGCCTTTGGGATATTTGTTTTCGTATGGATGTGTGTTCTATTGTATTTTTATTTTTTGTCCTCTTTTGTACTTTTTTTTAATATTTCGTGATAATAAAGAATGAGGATGATGTTTGTGTTTCTTTGGCTGTTTAATTTTATATTTTAGCCCTTTTGAAAGATTTTGTCACAGCGTATAGTAATCCACAGCATTCAAATTTTCGTGTTAAGCTTGTGGCACTTTAGCTCACTGGTCAGAGACCTTTTCCATTAAAAGTGTCAGAATGTTAGTTTTAGAGAAATTTTAGAGGCCGAACTATTTTTTTTTGTGGGGAGATGGAAGGAGTGCACATTCAATATGCTTCTAAGTCCTGGCGCTGCATATGATGTCGCCCTTAAAAGTTGCGTTGGGTGCCTACTCAGGTATTGGGTCGTCTCTTCACTGTGGTTCTACATTATAACGCCCGTCGACAAAAGCCCAAGTTTAGCTCTTGTGTGACGACAATTCACTAATCTTCCAACTCTTTAATTAATTTCTCGTTGCAATAAATATTTATTTTATAGTGATTTGACTACAATTAAATTTTAGTTTTCTGTTAATAATTAGCCATCAGCAAAATAAGTTAAAGGAAATAAAGATTTTTTAGAAAGATAGTTTTTGAAAGCATGTTTTTGTTAATGTTTTATAAAGAATTTGTTTTCTTATTAAAGTTTCTTGAAGCCACAAAAAAACTTAAAAAGCCGCATGTTACCAATGGAGACACTATAGCTTGTCAACTGCACTGAATCTTTCAAGGCATGAAAGATCTTGTTAAATACAAACAAAATGAAAAAATATCCATTCTTCTCACCAACTGAGGTTTTAATTTATGACGCCGTCATCCATGAAAAGCCCCCGTGTAGCTCTAGTACGACGATAATTCAACTCACAGACTGGAAGATGGGGCTTATGGGGAGCCTAGTCGGTAAGGCGCTTGCCTTTCAGGCGAAAAATCCCAGGTTCGGGCATTGCCAAAATAACTCCCGAACAATATAAACAGTCTTGCAGCGAAAATATTCGACTAATAATACTAGTCTGAGTAGATAGGAAATGCACGGGGCAAAATAACTGCCGACCTATAAACGGCCCGTGCAGCCAAAAAAGTCAGACGAATAATACCCCGTGTAGAGGGAGTGCATGTTAAAATTCGCTCCAAAGTCCCAACGCTGCGTAAGATGTCGCCCTTTACGGTTGCATTGGGTGCCAAACCAGGTGTCGGCTCGTCACTTAACTGTGGTTCTAAAATACGTCGCCAATAGCCCTCGTGTAGCTCTAACTAAAAAGCTTCTGTAGCTTCAAACTAAACTAAACTAGGAAGTGCACGTTAAATATATTACCAATCGTACTCCGCGTATGATGTCGTCCTTAAAAAAGTTGTGTTGGGTGCCTATTCAAGTGTCAGCTTGTCACTACTGTGGGTCAAAATTACTCGGCTTATATACTACTATTTCCGATGTTATTCAGGATACTGGTAGGAAAGTAGAGGTAAATCTGCGTCCTCTAGCGAGTGGACGATTGATTGAGGTTGCGTGCGTGTGGTAACCACTAACCGCCACACTACCCTGGTGCCTTGTACGATGCCACTATAAAGTTGCGTTGTGAGCATGTGAGCCAGCTCAGGTGTCCACCTAGTCACTGAACCGTGGTCTAAATTTCGAAGCTCATCGGATACAAACATAATTCGTATATTTCTAGGTTAGGTTAGGTTTTATGTTTTCTGGCTGTATATTTCTAGCCTTCGTGATGCTTTAAGAGGGAATGTCAGTCCCATAGAACCATAGAGTTAAGAAAGAGAATAGAGAGGTCCATGTATATGCGCAGTAGCGCACAAATGAAGCAGGCTAGAGCGGTGCATCTTGGGATACCTCAGTGCCAGTTTCGGTCACTATGTTTTGCGCAGTAGCTCAAAACACCGCTAGAGCGGTACATCTTGGGATACCTCAGTACCAGTATGTGATGCGCAGTAGCTCGAAAAACCTGACAGCCCTGCTTCAAACCATTTGAACTCATAGACCCCTCTACCCCTCCTTCCTAACTCTATGCATAGAACTACTGCATTAGTTTTCAAATCACAACTTTTGCAAAAGAATTGTTTTGCAATTTTATCCCATTTTCACCAGGTATAGGAATCAGCACAACATCAATTTAAAACAAAATTGAAAAAAAATAACATCCGGCTATTTAATTATTAATTGATAAAGTTTTTAAATAATGTCGCCATCTGCTGTATATTTTTGGCAATGGGATTGTTTTTCAACACATTGCCACAAAAAACAAAACAACCAATGACATCGTAGTTCGGATCGCGTGATCTTTTTTTAACCAGTGAGCTGTTTCGACACTTTGTCAAAGAAAACCAAAAAAAACAATGAAATCGCAGTTTAGAGAGCGTGAAGTCAGAAGAAATATCCCCATTTAAAATTTCAAAAATAGATAATTAATTAAGTAGATAAAATTTTCGTTTCAAATTTGTTTCGTTTCGATCTTATGTTGATTCCCATACCTGGGGAAAAAGGGCTAACATGGCAAAGCAATACTTCTGCGGAAGTTGTGATTCCAAAACTAATGCATTACCTCTATGGGACTGACAATCCCTCTTAAACCAGCCAATTAAGCCTCGTATTTTAGAGCCCTGGTCAAGTGACGAGGTCGGCAACTGAGCGGGTATAGAAAGAAAACCAGTGGCATCAATCATTTGTTCGAGACTTTCGATTCCAGAGATGAAAACGTTTGTAGCCGTGAACTCGGGACAAACACACAATACAAATATTCATGTCCATATACCGGGATTCAAACCCGGGACCTTCTGACTGCCTGGTCAGCTCCCTGATCATTCAGCCGGTCAGTCGATCCAAAAACCGAAAAACCTACGAAAACACGCAATTGCATTTGGAAGATTGAGCTGTCTGTTTTCAGTTGTCAAAACAAAATACTTGACCCTACAATATTCTACTTTTGACGATTGGAATATTATTTATTTAAGACAGTAAGATTGAGCGAACTCGCTTTGATAGGCGTCCTTTTTTGGGGACGTTTGTAGTTTACACTTTTTTTTTCCTGTGGGTCTATTTGGATGAGAAATGACAGGTGTCTACATCTGTCCATACTTTTTTCTCTCTGTTAAGATGTCCATCTGGAATAAAACATTACATTTTGCATGTCTTATTTTCAGGAAAAGTCGATTGCATTTCGTTTAAGGGGTAGGTATGTTGGTACATTCCGGTTTATGTGCTTGATCAGAGACCCTCTTATAAACTATAGTCGAGTAAAATAGACACAGACAGAATTTTTACTGACACAGAGAGAGAGAAAGTACACCCAGGATGAAGGCGGGAATCGAACCCGCACCCGGTACAGTGCGCAGACTGTTAGCATAATGGGCTGCGATCAAACCCACTAGGCCACCCGAGGCCCTCGTATGAGGGGGAATGAACGCGGGTCTCCAAACCAAAGTCTCCATTCCACTTTTTGAAATAGGTTCTTATATTTTGTTGTAAAATTATTCATTGACCATTTTAAAAAATATTCAAACCCATTTCAAAAAATATTCGAACCCATTTCAAAAAGTGGGATTATAGAGCCTTGTCAGTCAGATACGTATTTGAAGAGCTTAGTGGCAGAACGTATGCTAAGCGGCACACAAAAAGGTGAAACCGAGAAAATGAGCTTTAAAGTTTTCATTTGCATTTAAATACGTTAAAAACGGTACTTGCAAACGGTAAAAATTATTCTTAATTTCTTAACTTCAAGTTCATGAATAAAGAGAAACTTGTTATCTTTAAAGGATGGAATTATAGGTTCATTGACATAAAAATCTAATTTTTATCAAAATGTCACCTATTACGTTCAGCCGGAGTATTTGTGGCTTAGAAAATTATTTTTCAATTGGATTAATACAGAAGCACTTTGGTCTTAAGGCCCCTTAATCCTATAGCATATGTCTAAGGAAATGTGACGTAACTGGTATAACTGTTGTTGTTTCTAATGCCACTCGGTAACCGTGCCCGGAGTAGAGAAATACCCGATTTTAAGGCGAAGTGGGGCGGCTTCCGACTGGTATAACTAACATATTGTATTTAAGAGTTGACAAAAATATATAATACTTCAAAATATGAAAATGAATATCATTATTAGTTAAAGGCATACCCCAATCGCTGCTATGAGCGTTATCTCTGTCACCTCAAAGAGTCATATATATATTTTTTTAAATTATCATTAAACTAGATTGACTTTTCAGTTACATTACAATTACAGGAAACTATCTATACAAAAATAATAAACCGAGAGTCCAATGGACGATTCGAACGTGGTGGAACGTTGGTTTGTTTTCGGAATAGAAGACAATGTTTTTCAAAAAAAAATTCCTTCAAGTGTTCACTTCAAAATAAATTTTTAAAAAATGGTATCTTATAAACGAGAAATTTTCTGCCGTGGGCAGGCAAACTGCAGTAATCGCAAAAAATGTGTTTCGGAGATATTTGATGAAACGCGTATTTGATTTCCCACAAACTCCAGTAAAACATTGAAATTCGAAGTTCGGTGATTCTGAACCTTGAATTAGAAATGTTTTATGGGTAGTAGGTTTTATTTTGATTTTTGCAGGCACACATAGAGAAAAAACATATACTGCAGTTTGCCTGCCCTTTTCGCCCTGCCGTGGCACGACTTTCGGCAGGTAGACTGCAGTATCCGCCAAAAATGCTTCGGCTATGTTTGATCAAGGGCGTTGCTGCTTTTTTTTTTCACGAACTGTAGTAAATAATTAAAATTTTAAGCTAAGGTAATTCTATACTTTGATTTAGGCATGTTTTGTGTAGTTGGTTTTAAATTGATTTTTGGACGTACATATTGAGTAAAAGCGTATACGGCTGCCAATTTGACTTCCTCTTTCTTATACTAACTAGCAACAGTTTGTAAATATAATATAGATAAAATAAAAAAAAAATAACTGAAAATGAAAAATTAAATGTTTAATAGGTACAGAATATACACATTTATAAAATACTAAAGGGTAATATTACCTGACTTTCAGACGAATTAGTATAACAATGACGAATCAGTAGAATATCCCACAAATAGAACTAAATAGTCATTCGAACAAATCCATTCATTGTAAAATGAGGCAAAAAATCGTTTGCCCAATAAGACTTTAAAAATGTGGACGAACCTATTTATTACTACCAAAAGAAGAAATGAGTAATTTTTAAAAAGTAAAGCTATAAAATTATTTTTTGGAAACGTTAAAAATAAAAAAAATATTATTATTAAATTTATATTATTAAATATATAACAAATAATTATTAACACGAGATTCACTAGAGCAATTCATTTTGCTATAAAAAAGGGGAAAAAATCGTCTGCGTTTTAGAACCTAAGGGTGTGTAACACTACACGACTTTCAATTACCGCTCAAAAAATCAACGCACACTTATTTGTTTACCTTTTCTCGACAGCTGGATTTTGAGGGTTCCAGTAAATCAACTAAAGCCCTGCTGGAAAAAGAAAAACAAACATCCTTGTATTACACTAACTGGGGGGGGGGGGGGGGGGTGTCACTAAAGAAGACACCAGACAACCTTTTTTCTACAAACCGAAACTCAAAATATATAATAAGTTGAGATCCAACTTGGATAATCTAAACAGCAGATGCATTGTAAATGATGATGGTGGGTAAGTACTTTAAAATCACAAACGATGAATATTTTTTTTTCTTATGGAAAATGAAAATACTTTGAACATGTGCCGTTTGGTCTGAATTAAAACTAAAAAAGAGAACAGAAAGAAACAAACGTCAACCGAATCTCTATAAAAGAACGGATTGTTCTTTATCCCTAAAACTTTTTAGGACAGTTCGAGAGCCACGATAAATATTATCATGTAAAGATTTTGCCAATTTTAAGTCCAGAAAAAAAAAATTACTGGAATTTGGCGCCATTTTATGGCAAATTTTGCATTGATTTTTTACGGAGAAAAATTACGTGATATTTAACGATACCCCCCCCCCCTTTCTATCACCCACGTGACATTTGGTGATTTTCGACTCGACCACCTCCCCCCTAAAAAGTCACGTAATTTATAGACGCAACCCTAAGGTAATTTCAATAACTTGAAACCAAAAAAGTTCTATCGCAGATACCATTATGCACTCAAATTTCCTCTAAAATCTTTTTATGACGTCTACAGTATAGGAGTTCTTGTACGAATTTGAGCACGTATATCTTTTGGTTTTCCAGCAATACCTTTAAAACCAAAAAAGTTCTATGGCACCCACCTATTGCGCATGCGCAATTTTATCGAAAACGTTATTATGACGTTCGACAAATACTAGGAGTTCGTGTACCAAATTTGAAGCCTGTTTCTCTTTTCATTTTCCAGCAATAATACCTTTAAAACCAAAAAAGTTCTATGGCAGCTACCTCTTGCGCATGCGCAATTTTATCGAAAACGTTACGTTACTATGACATCCAACAGGTGCTAGGAGCTCGTGTACCAAATTTGAAGCATGTATCTTTTTTCAGTTTTTAGTTATTCCTTTAAAACAGGCCATGTGAAATTATACTGCAGTTTGCCTGCCGAATCTTGAGTTTTTTTCCCTTTTACTGCAATTTGCCATTGCCGAAAAATGGTGAATTTGTAACGAAAATCGTCAAAAAAGGTCGGCATATGAAAATATAAGTTAAATAGATGCCAAAAGTGCAAAAAAACGAAAAATGAAAATTTTGAAGTTACTGCAGTTTGCCTGCTCACGGCAGAAATGTTCTCCTAAAGTTATGTAACGTTAAAAATTGAGCTTTTATATAAGAACAAAAAGCGTTTTTAAAGATCTTTTATATCAAACATGCAGCTTTATGTTTTTTTATGATTTTCTATTTATTTTCCAAATTCAATTTTTTAAGCTTTTCCAAACTTTGAAGTTATGAATAAATTCTCTCCAGATCTATAAAGTACTTCACTGAGGGGTATGGCAAATCCGTAGGTATATTTTTGAACAACATTTTGCATTGCTGGTGAAAAGTATTTATAAATTTTAACTATGAGCACCAATATTTTTTTACTGAATTAAGATTTATAAAAAATTATTTTACAAAACTCAGTGTCCATAAATTTTCGTAGAGTTAAAATAAGACTTCTTTTTAGTTTCAAAGGAGTTGTCTTGGTTGAAAAAAGACTAATTTTGATAATGACTGATTTTCAGTGTGTAAATATATTTTCACTGTGTTTATAAGAACAAATAACTCGTAACAGGAAGATAATTTTTTTAGCTAGCTAAATGTTTGACTTCTAAAACAGGAAAATATTGTTTCAATAATTAACTAACTGAATCTGCTGTTAAAGAAATCAAATAAAAAAAATGCATCCGATTTAACCTTACTAAACGCATAATTAAAGACCAAATTAAGAAATTTGTATAGTTTGTATAAATGGACAATTATATAATAATTTAATATTTATTTCATAAAATTCAATATTGATATATGCAAATATTAATTATTAAATCTTATACATGGTTTGCAGTTTTCTTGCTTGACTCTATGTTTTTTTCCCCTAGCTGTATTTCTATTTATTTGTAACAAGTAATTTGATACCTGTAATTCGCACGGGACAACAATATAGAGCTCATTTTGGAGCCAAGTATTAGTTCTTAAACAATTTGGAGATTGAAGCTACATTTATCCCCTTTGACGAGTTATTTGGCTAGTTGACTACACAGTATATTGTGTTAGATATTTTATAACCATGGCACACCGCAAATCAAAATGTCTTAAATTCAGACAAAAAAAGTGTTTTAAACGGATGACACATATCCAGACCTTAAATCGCGTCTGAAAGTTTAAGACAATTGGTGATGTCGTAAAAATATATTGGGATTCGTGTCTGAATCTTAAAACTTCTTAAACTGGATGTTTTCTGTCCTTTTCAGTCATCAATCGTGACTTAATTGACGTCACAACCATTTTCAGACTGGTTTGATGTCTGAAAATGAGAGAGATATTTGGCATTTAAGACCCTTAGTGTGACTTTACACGTTTAAGACACCTTTTTTTGTCTTAATTTCAGACAGTACGATTTGCTGTGCAGTTTTGAGACGTTTTTAAAGTTGTAAATTCCTTTTGACGTTCATTGGACTTTCCGCTGAAAATAATATTATTTACTAAAATATTTGTGGTGAAGTTGCACAATAAGTTTGGTAAAAATTGTTCGGCTCCTCGGAATTTTAAAAAAAAAATAATTGCTTGCAATACAACTTTTAAAATATAAATTGGTTTAAAAAATAAATAATGTATGTTTTAAATTTTGCTCCAAAAGGGATTAAAGAAATAGTTTGAATATTTTTATCAGAACAGATGTATATATCATTTAGATGTATACATCATTTCGTAATATATCATTTTCCAACCGTTACAACGTCAGTAAAAAAACTGCATTCTAAATCTATCCACAAAACAATAAATCATTTTGAACATGCAGATACCAGCTCATTATTTGCAATAAACGGCCAATTTGATGGCATATTGAACGGGTCAAATACTCATGAATACTAAACACGTGCCGAGTTGTGACCTATGTCGTCATTAGCGCGTATTTGGCGGAGCATAGAATACCATACAGATGCCTGGGGCGGAAAAAATGTGAAGCCTTCTAAAAACTCGCCAAATCCGGGGGATACTCAAGGAAAATAGTACAATGTACATTATTCAATATCAAGAAGGGGTGAGGTTGTTGGTTTTTCCTGGATGAATCTTGGCTTTTTTTCTTTCTTAGAATTTGCAAACTTGCAAAACACAATATCTCCAAATTTGACATAAACCATTTTTGTTCCTGTACATCATTAATATGCGATGTTAACTAAATCCTGTGTATTGATAAAATGTAGATAACTTACAGGTCTCTATAATTCCACTTTTTAAAAAAAAATTGTTTCGTATATTTTGTGTATATTTATTAAAAATTAAAAAATATATATTCGAACCTATTTCAAAAAGTGGGATTGTCGAGCCCTGTAAGTCGCCTACATTTATCACATAAAAAAATCTTTATGGAAAAATATTCATTACAGCCGGAGAAATGTGGCTTAAAAAATATTTTTTTCTCCATTGAAATAACACTGAAGCACTTTTGTTTCGAAACCCGCTGTCCAGCTTGCCCATTCCCCCGTAAGAGGTTAAAACTCTAATAATGTAGTAGTAAATTGTATAAGGTAATCGTTTCCGGCAGCCTATATCTAGCCTCCTTTAGGAGCTTTAACACAGCCTATAACGCCCCGTAATTTAGAACCCCTGGTCAAGCGACGAGGTCGACACCTGAGCGGGCACCCAACGGAACTTCGAACGACATCGTACGCTAACGCCGTCGGGACTTTGGACTCCACAGATTTTACGAGCACGTCTGTCCCAGTGTACTTGGGCCCATCCGTGATGAATTGAGGATTTTTTCTACTATTTCCAGCACAGACCCGATTTATAGGATGACTGGTATTAGGTGGGATTCGAACCCCCGCACTCCTGATAAGGTTGAATCTCTAAGCTGATGCTCTAACCACTCGGCCACCGACGGGCCGAGTAAATTGTAGAAAGTTAGGTTTAGTTTGAATTATACCATCGCACTAGAGCTTCACCAGGGCCATTGGCGACGGGCGTCATAATTTAGAACCATAAAAGTGTAGAAAGATATCTGAATTATAGTCCTTCCTACTACAATGCAAGCCAGAGGGTCATACTGTAATCGGATTAAAATAAAAGGTTCTAATAATATTTCCTTTTAAACGAAAGATTTTAATTAATACTAATTTTATTAGAGTCCCCAGATATTTGCTCTTCTTAAGTAGTATACACAGTTGAGACAACTTTGTAGGTATGGCAACCCACGTCCACCACTATCATTATTCCTGATGTGAACCAACTGCGAATCGCTATTGGTTAAGAGAATTGACACTAAAATGCTTCGACGTTGAAATAAAGCAGTCGCCAACTTTCCAAAATCCCTGGTTGTCGTGACTTTATACGTACTTGTACATTGAGTGATTTTAAATTTTGTTGGCTGCATTATAGAGCCAAATAGTTAGCCAAATATTTTTTTGGGCCTATCATGGAACCTTTCAATGGCCCCTTTTTTGTATAAGGGCTTCACCTCCATTTTGTTATAACCTCTTATGCTCGTATTTTACACGTTGTAACGGACACTGTACAGTACCTGTTCGATACTAATGAGCTTTTGATGACGAGTTTTGTACACTCGATGATTAAATTGTAGAGAAGTATTTGTTGATATATCGTTTTTCTACACACGTTTGCTTTGTGTGTAAAATAAGAGAACAAGTTGTGTTTTTTGATCCCCCCCCCCAAAAAAAAAGCCAGTTTTGTCAGTATCGCTGTGAATTATCCTATGGGATTGTTTCAGATGATGTTCCTCTCCTGGTTTCATTTATATTCAATCTGTGATTTGTTTCGACTTTACTCTTAAAAGGAGTTATTTGGTCTGCTGTTTTAGAATGGGTTTGTTTCAAAACTTTGTCAAAGAAAACAAAACAACCAATGAAATCGCAGTTCATCAGAGCGCGTGACGTTTTAAAAAACCAATGGGCTTGTTTTAAAATTTTGTCATAGAAAACACAACAACCAATAAAATCGAAGTATGGAGAGAGTGACGTCATAAGAAATATTCCCACTATATTTTAGTCTGTTTTTTAGAGTTCTTTACATGCTACTTATCTTTATTCCTTCTATTTATAAAACTTTATCGGTTTTAATTCGATTAAATTTCGAGTATGCAAAGCATTACCAAAATGTTAAAGTTGTCAGAAAACTTCGGTTTAGATGATGAAGGTGACACACATACTTGAAGAGTACAGGGGAAAAACCCCTTCATTTCATAGGAATCTGTCCGCCACTTGAATCTGTCTGCCACTCTAGGAGGCCACTTTTGCGGCGATAGCGAATCATTGCCTAAACTGGTGCAAAGAAACCGGTTTCTTACTTGGTTCTTCTTTAGCGGCAACCCTGATTCACGATAGACATGAGTCCCATGCTTGTATCATGAGAGAAGAAGCAAGGGAGAAACCCGTTTCCTGTCGCCAACGTGCGCCCAACAGATCTGATAACAGGAAGATTCCTGTGCAATCAAGGAGTTCTTTCCCTGACCTCTTTATCTGTGTAGTTCAGTCCAAGAGCTTTCGAATGATGCTTAGCATTTTAATTTTATTTTATCTATTTAATCTTCTAATTCAGCTCTCTACTATTTGGGAATCAATAGAATTAAAGTAGTGTTTAAAACTGGACTTAACCATAAAGGCCCAGCCATGATTTTCCCGTTATCTTTAGCTTTTTTGCTTTATTCCAAAACTGAATAAAAGCAAAAATCTTTGTCAGATACCCCGAAGTACTAAATATATATACTTATAACCCTGGCAAAATAAATTGTGGTTCGTCCAAGCAATAATGCTGCATAGTAACTCACATGAAACACAACTTGGGCTCATAAATAAAAGTACTTAGATATCTTTATTCTACAACTAGATTCTAACAGTAATTATTTTCCAATATTCTGACCTTACTCATTCAGAATATCAATAATTACTTTCTTCTACACATACACCCTAAAAGACGAGGAAAACAAAATAATGATTTATACTGAAGAAAAAAAACCTATACAACTACCAGTATCTTTTATTATAATTGATTCGTCATCCTAGGCATATGTAGGTCAATACATAAATTAGAATGGACAGGCCCTATATTATTTATATTGTCATTGTCCGAACGATACAAAAAGGTGAACAAAAAATGATAAGAACTTTTCGTTGCCATTTTCCAAATACAAAATAAACGATAAGAACGTCATCGAACAGGTCATAAACTCTGCCTAAAACATTCGAAATAATATATGAGTTGGGCGTTTTGTGATTTTCTGGTCGTTTTGTGTGTGTTTTGCCCCCTCCCAGTTTCGTTTCTTCGTTTCAGGGAACAGTTTAATCTGTTTCACCTGCTTTAGCTTAGAAATTAGGTTTTTTTACTTAAAAAGTGAAAGACATAATTATCTTTGTCATACCATCACATGTTTTTACAAACCAATTCACAATTGGAAGAACGTGCTAAGTGACAAAAAGGGGAAAACAAGAAAGTTTTTAGTTTGCACTAACAGATCTGTTGAAAACGGTACTTGCAAACAGTAATAAATATGCTAAACTTAAAGTTTATGAAAAATTGAAAACTTGTTATCATTAAAGAAGTTAGTAATGTAATCACTGACACAAAAATCTAATTTTTTTTTCAAAAATGTCATATTAAACGTTCTTCCACTAAGCTATTCAATTATCGTCACAGGGACGTGTTATATGTCCATATGTAGTTCCCAAGGCTGTAACACATTTTATTCGTAAATGGGTATGTTTCATGTACTGCGCAGCAACATTTCCACAGGAACGAAAATATGGGCTCGATTGTAACCAATGCAGTGGGCACTGTGTCACACCACCTTCTCCTCAACAGTTTGAAACGATTTCTTGTCCATTTTATTCTATACTTCCCGAATTTGATATAAAATCTTTACAACTTAAAAAAAAATCTAAATAGTGTGATTGTACAGGTTCTTTTTAAATGCAATAAGAATTAAATTGTTTGCGTTTTACATTTTAAATAAAATAAAAGATATAACTGATCCATTGGTTTTTTTTCAGGTGACGCAATTCTTACCACCTGCAAGATTTAAACTTAAAAAGCTATCGGCTAATTTTTAGTTTCGGATGATATAGATAAATTAAATGGAACTGTTACTTGTGTGTGTATAAAAGTTATGCTGAGAGTTGGATCTAGACAAAATATATATGTGACCAGTCTGATGCAACAATAACAGCCATGAATTAGTCTTCACTGCCTAAAAACTAAAAATAAAATTTTAACATTGAATACCAAGACTTTGTCTCTGAAAAATAGTTTAAAAAATTGGTGAGGTGTTTACAACAAATCCTTAAGGAGAATGGTTGGAGCTCATTGATTCATTAGAAACGAAGATCTGCACAGAGACTCGGCAATTCTATAAATCGCGCATAAACACGTCACTACTATGAAGAGCTCTAAATACGAGCACATACGTGAAATAGTAAATTATGACTCTACTATAGACCAACCCTTTAAAAGGCCCTGTACTATTCACCATTACTCAAATTGGTGAATAACACATAATAACTGGTTATAGCTATTGTATATTTATCTACTAATTCAGCTGCAGCAGAAGCTGCACTTTGAGACTAAGAGTCCCTCCGTCCCCAGACCCAATAATCGACCAGCCAACAAAAAGGCCAAGGATTATATCCACCATCCATAACACAAACTAGTGATACCCCTTCACATCCCAATTGACTTAGCCAAATGACTATCAATCTGTTTTTCTCTCTCTACTTTTCTATATTCAATGCATCTTCATGCTTTCTTCAAAAACAGCTCCCAAGGCTGATTTATACAAGAGACCCTCCTTTTATCATAATAATTTATCTGCATTGGATCTGCGGTGGATCTATCTGCATTTAAATTACAAAGAAGGTGCTTCGTCTATTCAAACGAAGCATGAAAATAGACAAAGAGGGCAGGAAGGTGTATAGAAACTTTGACAACTGCCCAGATACGCAGCTTACACCAAGCCACATTTTTGAATGCCCGGCAATGAGTGACAATTCGAGAGACATTGGAGTTCTGTCATCATTAATAGATCTTTATGACATTAATATCCAAAAAATTGCAGACGCGGTCATCAAAACACATAGTTTCATTTAGCTTGACATTCACATTTCGGCAACGTCATAGACACGACAAGAAAAAAATCATAATAAACCAAAAATCAGATAAATGAAGACTATATAGTCTTACAAAATTTTTGTAGGCCAAGTTAAGTTACACGAGCATCTAATTTAAAACTCTTAAGAGATATTTTACGATTTTTTTAAAAAAATGAAGGTGTTAATGGCATTAACAAAGTTGTCGTAATGAAATGATTTTTTTTATCCTTATGTCCACTGACAATAAGCTCCACGCAGCCTTCTATCGTGTCTCTATTTTTATAGTATATGAGCTTATCTCTGCCTTATTACTAGACGTTTTTTTTTATTATATACGTCACTTTCATGAGCTTCCTTTCCTAAGCTACCAACGCTATCCTTTTACGGGATAGCATTGTCGAATAGGAAATGACGTTTCACTACGATGTCTAGATATGCACGATTTCGATTTCCGGTATTTTTATGCTGTGGTAGATAATACGACGCCCCTAAAATTTATGTGACGCAAATTTGGGGATGGAGAACCCAGATCGGTAAGACACTTGCATGCGAAAGTTCCCAGTTTCGGGTCCTCCAGGCAATGTCAAAATAACTGCCGACCTATAAACACTGTGAAGCTAAAACGTCTGACAAATAGTACCCTGTGAAGAAGAAGTACTCGTACTCGTTAAATGTGCTCCAAAGTTCCGATGCCTCGTACGATGTCGCCCTTAAAAGTAGCGTTGGGTGCCCACTCAGGTGTCGGCTCGTCATTTGACTATGGTTTTAAATTATGACGCCCGTCGCCAATAGTCCTCGTGTAACTCCATATAGTTCGAAGATAACTCAACCTTTCCTAACTAAAATCTGACACTCCTTTTACAGGAATCAAATAACAAGATAGTGTAATTCATTCATATGGGAATTTCATAATTCTCCGTTATAGGTTGGTCCTAATTAAACTGACGGTACTAAGAGGTTTGTAGAGGATACTTTTGAACGGAATTGCTATTTATTTAGTAGAGAGGCTATTGACTACAAGAGAGAGAGAGAGAATCCCGTATATTTTTAATAAAAAATATTAACTTTTCCTATAGCGGATATTCGGCGCCAATGCTGTTTCAAGCCACGGTATATAAAAACGGATATAAAACTTCAAAAACAAGAACTTTAGGTGTTAAAAAGTTTTGAATTGCAATGTTTAAGACCGATTACACAAAGTAAAACCATCAACATTGCTACAAAAATTCACACTTTATAACTTTATTTTAGCCAAATTTCACTTAAAGGAAATGTTCCGAACCATATATTTTGTAATTCTCCCTAGTCTATATCGTCAATAACCTCTCTTCCTAATTAAATAGAATACACAAAAAGTCCTGAGAAACGTAGTTTAAAAACTACCTCCCTATATTTAATAATTTTTATCGAAAGGCAATGTTGGACAATAGGATTGGGGCTTTGAATTTTTATGTATAAAAATATATTTTTTCCCATTCTTAATTTAAAAAATTAGAAAACATTATTTTCAGTTTACAAAACTGGTTAGAGACGATTTTTAGAAAATAAGTAAAAGATAATACAAACAACTCAATTATAAGAACTCAAACAATTTGAATTCCAACTTCGCTGTTTAGGGTTTAGGGGTGAGAGTTGAGGTGTATCATTAAAAGCTAATTTTCCCCGTCAAAAATCGTTTGCCAAGCAACTGGACTGGAACGAGTGAGACAATTTGTGTAGAATATCGAACATATGGCAATGTGTTGACATGCCAAAACAATTCTTGATGTTTGGGTTAACATGCTTATTAATATTTTATTGTTCATGAATGAAACACGAAGTATTCCCGACTCTTTTTTTTATACTTTAATCTATCATAAGCTTATTTTCAACTTAAGCCTTTTAATTGCCTTATTTTTATTAGTCGGAATGCTGTTACTCAACAGATTCACAGATGACGCATTTAAACGAAACACTGTCTTTAACAACATTTTCTAGCACTTTTACTATCTATCCCAGTATACTCGGGTATTTTAGTTGGATTTTGGTTGCAGATTTCCGTCTATAAGGTAAAAGGAAAGCAGTCTAGTAAAGCTGGGTACACAGATTTAACTAGCACGTCTGTTCCAGTATACTCGGAGAACCCCGTAATTAAGTTGATTTTCTTTTTAATTTATTGCCAATAAATATCCGTCTTTAGGATGTGGCCAGGTTTTGAACGCGGGACCTTTAGTATGAGAGGCCGATATGTTCCGACGACTGGGCTACGTACGAAGCCTATCAGATTTTACAGATATAAAACTGCAAACGCAAATTATTAAATTATAAATATTACAAATAATAAGAACCACTTTTTTGGTTTCAAAATGTTAAACTTAATTAACATTTTGCTCTACAAGTGAAATCATTAATCACATTCATCATCATCACATCACATCATACATACCTCATCATGCCTTTCACGACGATGATGAACGGAGAGACAGAGGAACAATTTCGCTACCGGCTAAGCCAGCCTGGTGCACTCGAGGCCGAAATGAGACGGATGAAGGAGCAGTTTGAACAGGATATGAGAAATATTGATGAACAACGAGAACGGAAGAGAGCTCTCATGGAGACGGATGTTGTACCGCAAGTTGTGGCTAATATCCCCACCTCCAACCAGTTTCAAGCCTTGGCCGAGTCCATGGAGCTGTCGTCGGATGCCCAATTCCCGGCGGCAGGGACTGTAACCCCGGATGCCCCATTCCCGGAGGGAAGCTCGGATGCCCGGTCCCAGGAGGGAAGCATGGATGTCCCGACGGCAAGAAGGTCAAGCTAAATCCGGAAGCCCAATTCCCGGGAGGCGGTTGACAATATCAAGCTTAATCCGGATGCCCAATTCCCGGAAGCGGTGATATTAACATCAAGCTCAATCCGGATGCCCAATTCCCGGAGGCGGTTGATAACAAGATCAAGCTTAATCCGGATGCCCAATTCCCGGAGGCGGTTGATTTTAAGACCCCTGATGCCCAATTCCAGGTGGCACGCAGACCTGACCCGATTCTTTTCCTCGGAGGAGATATCGGCGATGCAATCTGCCTCCGCGTTCGCGATGCAGTGGGAGGTGATATAGGCTGTAAACCTTATCACAAGTTCGTAAAGATTTATCCACGAACCCTCGATGAGGAAACTAAGATCCTGGCCATACTTGCCGATGCTAAGGCAGGATTCTTTCGCCACTCGCATCGCAAACGCCCCATCCTCAAAACGGTTGTCAAAGGCTTGCCCCGCGACACCGATCCAGCAACCATCACTGCCGCGCTTGCCGCGGAGGGTTACATCACTGATAGAGTAGCCCAGATGACAAGGGCACGTACCAAAGCCCCTCTACCGATGTTCCAAGTCCTGGTTGTCCGGACTGGAAACTTCAGAGAGATTTTCAAACAATGCAGCCTCCTGGGTAAGAAGGTTAACTTCGAACCATACAGGAAGGTACCTCGCATCCCACAGTGCTACAACTGCCAGAACCACGGGCACGTTAGTAGCCAATGCCACATGGGTGCCAGATGTCGGTACTGCGGCCTCGGCCACGACTCCCGTACCTGCCCCACCCGAGCTGATTCCAACGTCCACTGCTGTGCCAACTGCGGTGGCCCCCACCTTAGCTCCTCCGTGACCTGTCCGGGGCGACCAAAGCTCCCCAAAAGGGAGCCTCCCGAGCGTGCCGCCAGGTGGCAGCACCCCAAGCCCCGCCTCCAGACTGCAGAAGACCCTGCGTCGCTTTTCGAGGCCCTCACGTCCGTGAGAGACGCCATTACAGACGTCTTCGGGGATATCCCCACGTTCATCAAGAAGGCAGCGGCCCTTTCCGCCGCTACTACCAAGGCCGACAAGATGTTGGCTCTCTTCAACCTTATCGAGCCATAGAACGCGGGCCTTCGAGCCTAAGTTCATTCCTAGTAAAAGTTATCGCCTTTACGGCACTTTTTCGATGAAAGAGAAAGGGCGCTTCGCGCCGATGCTCTGATAGTTAGTATCGATTTCCGATTTCCGACAAGTGAAATTTCCCCTCCCCCAGGATTTGTTAAAATTTTACAACATTCATATTCTAATATTTGAACAAAAAATTTTTCTGTTTACCCAAAAGATTTGTTCCAAATTGATATTTATTTATGAATATACATTTTACACTTTAACACTTTGTACTCTATGCTTTTGGTTCCTGTTATTATAACCATTACTATCGTCAAATAGCTTAGTCTAGGACAAGTAGCTTAGTCTTGGGGGCTGGGGAGCCCAGTCGGTGCAGAACTCCTTGCATGCGGAAGGTCCCAGGTTCGGATCCAGGCATCGCCAAAATAACTGCCTGCCTATAAACGGCCTGTGAAGCCAAAAATGTCCGCTCCAGTCTGTAGTATTTGTTGTTTGGGCTATGAAAGTGGGTGCCCGTGTGCGACAAGACGTACATATAACCTTTATAAAAGCTTCCACACTTTATGTTATAATGGCATTTTGTGTAATAAACTTAGAGTGGTAACCTTTTGTCTACTTCAACTGGATTCACTAATATTAGTTACACTTGCAAAGGCAGAGTAGTGACACCTTTGGCAAAATGGCAACCAGGGTTCACAGAAGTCATTATCCTGATAAACACCCGGCGATAGCTAGTTTTCTAAAAGGCACTAAATTGGTATTTAATCGCCTCAAGTAGGGAAGGGAAGCGTTCGCCAATCCGTCAAAACCTCGAATGGTGGATATTCTTTTGTGCAGATTAGTTCAAGACTGCATTAGTGTTGACTCTAGTTTCAACTATCATAAATGATACAAAAAGTTCCTGAATGTGACAAGAGGCTAGAAATAGATAACTAAATTTATGTTTTAGTCCATAAGAATTTTTTTTAAAAATAAACTTCTTTATAACAGTTTTATTAAATATTGCTTTTATTAATTTTAAATACTCAGAATATACCTGCAAACAATGGAACATTTGATAGAAAAAAAGCACAAAAGAATTTAGATTAGAATTATTTTCCAATCAAAATTTAGCGTTTATAATTTTAGCCAAGAGAAGGCTGACAATAAGCTGTACTATTTTTTTTAGAATCTCTATCTATTTTTAAAGATATGAAACTGCAAGTGCATATTATTAAATTACAAATATTAAAAAAGTTTGAACCACTTTTTTGGTTTTAAAATATTCAATATAGTTTACATTTGCCGTGTGTAGCTCGAATAATTCCGCTTTATTTACTTTTAAAATGCGGCATGCAAATGCCGCTGCAAATGAAATATTGACCTCGACAATGAGTATAATATTTTTAATCTGTTATAATTAATAAGACGTGTTACTATAGTATTGACACTTCCTAAAATCGTAATCGACCTTAACCCGAGTTACTATGGTGCCATCTATATTTTACATATTACAACTTTTATCTATATAGTTTTAAAAATAATGTGTTTTGCCGAGCTCTTATCTTCAATGCATTGTTTGTTTGTTATAAACCTATTCATCGATTTCATAATATTTTAATTAAAGTGTTACATTGGACAAGACTTCTTGTTTGGATATGAACGCCTTTAGTTCTAGTCGTGTCGGTCGTCGGCAACCACATTTTTTATTTACCACACATTAAAAATTTTTTGTTCTACGTTCCATTTATTTTTTTATCACATTTCGAATCTTGTTTAATCGTTGTATGACATTTTTTAAAAAAAATATCTTTCATAGAGAACATACTTTTGTTTTGTTAAAATAATTTGAAATAAAATCGGGTGAATCAACAATAATCAAATAAAATCAACCCCAGTTCATCCAAGACATAACAAATTAAATCAAACGAACGCCAAGGGGAAACATGGAATCCCGTATAGGCGAGATAGAAAAAAATGTTATATAATTTGACCAGACACACACACACAAATAACATAGAGTAATGATGAAAAATAATAAATAATGCAACAACAAACTGCTTAAAAAAATATACAGAAAAGTTTGGCAATAAGCTGCATAACAAAAGGAAGAAAAAAATATTAGCTTCAATAAGTGAGAAATAAATATGGCTTAGTTTTTTCATATTTGTTCCATTTTTAGAGAAAATTAGAATTTTCTGAAAAAAATACATCACTTTCGCTCAAATCCGATCATTTTTTCTCTTTCCTGATGCCATCGGCTGAAAAAATTAAATAAAACTTTTAACGAAAACATTTAAAATTCAAAATGTTTATTTTATTCTTTTGCCATTACTTTCAGAAACTAAATTCATTATTTGAAAAATAATTGACATGTTTCAAGTGACGTAATTCCGCCAGTCTTCATTCCTGGATTTTATTGTGGGTTTATTTGATGATTTTTTCATTGATTTTTCTGTTGACTGCATGTATGCATATTTAAGCAATAAATGTATAGTTAAGCTATTACTGAACTATGATGGTTAATAAAGGTCATCGCACTAGAGCTATTAATGTTTTATGTCTTTATTTTTTCGCCAAAGACGTTGCCAAACTCGCCAAATTATTAACTAAAATTCGCCAAATAGGCGATTTCTTTTATAAATAATTTATAAGCTGGTCGGTTGTTCGAAGGTCATTGTGTTAGAGCTGTATAATGGGTGTGGGTAGCTATATCTATTTTCTCGCCAAATTATTTCCCAAAACGCGCCAAATGAGCTAAAAGGTTTTATGTATTTATGAGGGAATTGTGATGACATTTATGAGTGCATTTTATAGCGTACTTTTCATTTTGGAATTTTAAGGCAATGAAACGGGATTTTATAATTTATAACGAGTGGAAACAATAATAAGTTTATGATCCTATAACAGGGTATATGGTACACATATTTGGAATCTATTTGATATTTTTTTTATTCCGTGCGAAGAACGGGTATAAATTTGCTAGTTATTAATATTTATTAAATCGATGGGAAGACTATTGTATAATTTAGGAGCGAGGTAGAAGAAATGTTTACAAAAGATATCTTTATGTAAATTAGGGATTTGAAAAACATCATTTGATCTAGTGCTGGAATTATTATTACTTGAGATTTTCAACAACTTTTAGTTTTGATGCAAAGTTGTTTTTTTTTTTTTTGACGCGTCACACTGGTCTGTAGCATTTGTTGCTTTGGCTATGAAAGTGGGTGACGGATGGGCATAGTCTGTACAAAAGCGTCAATTTTTTTTAAGTTATAAACGTTGTGTACAAGCTAAAAAAGTATATATTTAAAACATTAAATAACTTTTAAAACTAAAAACTGAAAATTTGAACTTAAAAAATAAAACCTTGTGACTGAAATCCAGCAACAATGTATGGTATGTCTCCAGAACTTAGCAGGATGGCATACCCATGAAAATGCAATATGTATATCCTTTTTAAAACCTTTTGTCTGTCTCAACTACAGTACCAATATTGGTACCACTTGCATAAGCAGAGTAGTGACAGCCTTGGCAAAATGGCAACAATGGTTCATTAAAGTCTTTGTCCTGGCGAATGCATGAATAGCTAATTTCTTGAAGGACCCTACATTGGCATTTAATTGCCTCGAGTAGTGAATGGAAGCGTTCACTAACCCGCCAAAACCTCGAAATGTGGATATTCTTTTGTGCGTGTATTAGTTCAAGTCTGCATTGACCGACTCTCATTTCAACCATCATAAATTATACAAAAAGTTCCTCAATGTGACAAGAGGCTTGAAATAGATAACTGAAGTTTGCTTTAGTCCAAACGATTTTTTAAAAAAAATTAACAGTTAAAATATTGCTTCTATTATTTTTAAATACTTAGAATATACCTGAAAAAGAATGGAACATTTGATAAAAAAGCACAAAAGAATTTAGATTAGAATTATTTTCTGATCAAAATTTACCATTTATAATTTTGGCCAATAAGGCTGACATTAAGCTGTACTATCTTTTTTAGAATCTCTGGTCTGTTTTTAAAAATTTAAAACTGCAACTGTATATTATTAAATATTACAAATATTAAAAAACTTTGAACCACTTTTTTGTTTAAATTTTTTTAATTTAATAAACATTTGTTTCCTTGCGGAGATTCACTCACTTCGATCACTTGATCACATTCGCCAAGTGCGGAGAAGGAAGACACACGTCCCAAAGACTTAGAGCTCTTGCGTATTGGATTGGCTTCGAGACATCGGTCAGTTTAACCACTGCCTTCTCTATGATAACTGCCTGTCCGATCTTAAAAAAAGCTGTATTTGCGTAGGGACAAGATTCGCCAGTAGGGAGCGCTGCTAGCGTATAGTAGCTGTTTGTTTACATTCCTTTGATTACAACGCAATAGAATTTTCAACGTCCGATTTAAACTTATTTTTACGACTTTAAAACCAACTGAAATTGTTTATAATGGCATATTTTGTGTTCCGAAGTGTAATTCGAAGTTTGTGAAGGGTTGCAGCATTTCATTCCACGAAATTCCCGCGAACGAAGAGCTAAGAAGTAAGTGGCTGAAAGTCATTTCGAGGAAGAACTGGACACTGAACTTTACTTCTAACTACTCTCGTATCTGCAGTAAACACTTCTTGGATTCTGATTTCAGTCACACTACGAAGTTTAAACGACTTTGAAAAATTCCGTACCAAGTGTTTTTCCGGATCTTATTTATGGAACTTCTCATATGAATTTTTTTATTTTTTTTATTTTATAAATTGTTCTTGTTGTTTTCTTAATAATTGTATATTTCTAATAAATTGTTAATTGTAAACTGTCTCTTTAACTTCAAACAAAACCTTTGAAATATTTATCTTATCAAAATAAAGCTTGAGAACTAGTTAAAGAAATACAGTTGCAACTCCAACACATTTCCAATTTTTTCTTTCTTTTAATTTTTAAAGAAATATATTAAAAATATTATTGCAAATTCAAGGTACTTCTTACAAAATTACTGGTGTTGAGCAGAATGATTGAATAAAATATTTTTATAATCTGTGCAAAATAACTATTACCATCCTTTTACAGATATAAAGAGATATATAACTAGAACTTTTATATTTTGCACTTAAAACTCCTACAAAATATAAAATTATGATTTTTTTGGGGATCATAAGCATATAATTTTCACGTGATTAATCTATTGCCACACTAATTTGAATAATTTAAACGCGAAAAGAAGATTGAATTTCCTCACAGTTGTACTATAGCGAGAGAGCGAGATTGATTATACGTTGCGAGCGCTCGTAGTGGCGGATTGGTGTACTATCGTCATCTTGTCGTAGTAGGGGAAGAGCAAAAGTCGGACAGGCAGTGTTAATAGAGAAGGCAGTGGTTTAACCGGAAGCAGACGTTGGCGCGCGAGACATCGGTCATCTATACCGTACGCGTGCGCCCCAAGTAGACGATTTTAGGATGGATTATTCCTAACAGACTTTCCGATGCTGGAGGTCTCGAGGCCGTGATGAACACGGTACGGAGGAATGAGGAGCCGCAAGTTATGGGGCCAACATTTCCGACGTCCAACCAGTTCAATGTTCTGGGACGAGACCGCAACACCGACCCCGGATGCCCGATTCCCACGGTAAAATCCGTTAGTCTGACCCCAGATGCCCGATTCCTGGAGGCAGAGGCAGATATAGCCCCGGACGTCCCATTCCCGGCGGTAAAAAGACCTATATTAGACCCGGATGCCCAATTCCCTTCGGTGCCAGATGCCCAATATTTTGCGGTGATGCCGGATGCCCAATACTTTGCGGTGATGCCGGATGCCCAATACTTTGCGGTGATGCCGGATGCCCAATACTTTGCGGTGATGCCGGATGCCCAATACTTTGCGGTGATGCCGGATGCCCAATTCCCGGCCGTTATTCCGGATGCCCAGGCGCCGAGTCCTCTGCCCATACTCTTCCCTGGTGGAGAGTTGGGCCGATCGATATGTCAACAGATCGCCAACACTGGCGGGGAGGACATCAAGTATCGGCATTACTTTCAATTTCTCAAAGTCTTTCCTCGAACGGTGACCGAGGAGGACTTAGTCCTAAATATACTCAGTGAGACAAATGCCGTTTTTTCGTCATTCCAACCGGAAGGATGAAACCCTGAAGTTAGACGTGAAGGGCCTCCCGATCGACACTCCTACTGACCAAATCACCGAGGCGGTCAACGCCATCGGATTCATTACATTGAGAGTGGTGCAGCTCACCCGAGCTAGGTCCAAGCCCCCCCCCTTACTTTCAAGTTTTGATTGTGAGGATGGGGAAATTCAAATCGGCCTTAAACATCAACCGCCTGCTCGATGCCACCGTAACTTTTGAGCCCTGCCGCAAAATTTCCCGGATCCCGCAGTGCTATGCCTGTCAATACTACGGCCATACGTCACAACACTGTTCGATGGGCCCGAGGTGCAAATACTGTGGCCTTGGCCACGACTTCCGCAGCTGCCCCAGCCGAGAAGACACCACCAACCACCGCTGCGCTAACTGCAGCGGGGCCCACATGAGCTCATAGGCGTCCTGCCCTGAGCTGCCCAGACTGACCAAATGGGAGCCTCCGAAGAGTGTCGCCAGGCGTCAGCACTATCCCAGGCCCCGCTCCCAGACCGCCGAGAAAGCCACCTCGCTGCTGGAGGCCCTCCGCGCTGTGAAAGACGCCATTGCCGACGTCTTCGGCGAGCTAGAGCTTTTCAAAAGAATCGCAGCTGCAGCTGTCCCGTATCCCTCATTGCTTCGGCCGCCAGCTACATCTTCCTGACATCTTTTAAACGTTATTTTCGGCGGAGTGGGCTTCTGTGGTTGTTTCGCTTTTTAAAGTGCGGCATGCAAATGAAATATAGAACTCGACAATGAATATATTATTTTTATTATGTTGTAATTAATAAGACATGTTACAACAGTATAGTCACTTCCTAAAATCCTAATCGACCCCAACCTGAGTACTATGATGCCATCTATATTAAATTTTTTTTTATCTATATCGTTTAAAAAATATCTTGCGGTTTGCCGTGCTCTTAAGTTTAATGTATTGTTTGTTTTAAATTTTTTTTGTTTTACATTCCATTAATTTTTTTATATCTAATTTTGAAACTTGTTTATCTTTGAATTACATTTTTTAAAAATCTCTTTCATAGAGAATATACTTTTCTTGTTAAAATAATTTTAAATATTTTCTTCGGAAGGACACCCCAGTTCATCCAAGACATTATCCTGTGGCGAACGCAGGGATAGCTAGTTTTCTTAAAAGGCACTAAATTGGCATTTAATTGCCTCGAGTAATGAAAGGAAGCGTTAACCAACCCGTATTTTATGTGTATTAGTTCAATTCTGCGTTGAGTGACTCTCAATTCAACTATTATAAATGATACAAAATGTTCCTCAATTTGAAAAAGAATTTTACGGGTAATATTAGTCTCAAACGTCGTTAACCTTCAAATAAAAAGTTAGTAAGCATATTATATTACCCATTGACTTTACTTTAATTGCTTGAAATAGATACCTGAAGTTATGTTTTAGTCCATACGAATTTTGCATTTTTTAGAAAATAAACCTATTTTAAAAAGTTAAAATAGATACTGCTTCTACAATTTTTAGATATTTAAAATATACCGGTAAAAAACGAAGATGTGATAAAAAAAAGCATAAGTAAATTTATGTTAGAATAATGAAAGATTTGTTTTTCTGATCACAATTTACCATGTAATAGTTTTCACCAAGAAGGCTAACAAAAATATTAACTTTCTTTCTTAAAACATCTCTTTCTATTACGATATAAAACTGCAAGTTTATATTGTTAAATAGCTAATATTTTGTGAAAAACATAACCACTTTTTTAGTTTCGAAATGTTTTATTTAATTTGATTTTTGGAAAATTATTTGTTATTAGTTAAAACATCCGTTTTCTTCGTGCGCGGCATGCAAATGCCACTTGAAATAAAATATAAACATATTCATTGATAAAATGAACATAGTAAACAAATTATATTACACCTTGACTTGCCTTTAAAAGGTTTGAAATGGATAGCTGAAATTGTACAAATAAAACCTTCGGTGAAATTTTTTTCCCCATAATTAATTTGTTAACGTTTTTTATTATTTTTTCATCGTAACTTAAGATGGCGCCACTATTCATATAATAACATTTAGAGCAAAAAATTATTCCTGTATACCATATTTTACCCCAAAGATTTTGTTTTGAGATGGGTATAATTACCGTCGCACGAGACCTGCATAAGGTTATGTTCTAAAAGAAAACATGAAGAAATTATAACAGGCTTCTTTGAAAAAGTGCTGGGCAGGCTTCAATAATATGATATACTAGATAGAGATTGGAGTTAATTAATCAGGTGGAATCAAAACAATTATCTACCGTTGGCATTTTTAATTTAAAAGAGAATTTCATCCATTAACAAAGGTTAGTAAGAAAATTTGCCACGTGAAAACGATTTTTCTATTTAAGTTATTTAAATAAACTTAAGACAAATGAAGACAATAGTACTGAACAATTTATGTAGGATAAATGAGTTTAGTTTAGTTTGAATTATCGTCGCACTAGAGCTACACGAGGGCTATTGGCGACGGGCGTCGTATTTTTAGAACCACAGTCAAGTGACGAGCCGACACCTGAGTAGGCACCCAACGCAACCGTTAAGGGCGACATCGTACGCAGCGTTAGGACTTTGAAGGATATTTAACGTGCACTCCCTCCACACGGGGTATTATTCGCCGGACATTTTGGCTGCACTGGCCGTTTATAGTTCGGCAGTTATTTTGGCGATGCCCGGACCCGAACCTGGGACCTTCCGCATGCTAGGCGAATGCCTAACCGACTGGGCTCCCCATCCCCCGTAGGATAAATGAAGAAACACGAACAAAGAATTTTAAAAACTGTAAAGCTGACGTTTTTATTCGGTAAGGAAGATGTTAATGGTATTCACTAATTAACTGTTAATAGGTTAAGCCTATTTAATATGTTTAAACTAAAAAAATATTAACTTTCATAAAAAAATTAAGCGTAAAAGCTAAAGTTTGTAACACTACGCGACTTTCAATTACCACTCTATAAATTAATGCAATTAAAGGTACTTATGTCCTATCAGGCAATGTTAAGGGCGACATCGCGACTTTAAAACCTAAAAAGGTACTGCACAGTTAACATGCGCATGCTCGATTTTCTCGAAATCTTATTATGACGTCTGACAGTTATTGGAAACTCATGTACTAAATTTGAAATCTGTAGCTTTTTCCGGTTTTCAGCATTACCTTTAAAGCCAAAAAAGTGGTATTTCAGCTACCCTTTGCGCATGTGCGATTTTCTGGAAAACCTTATTTTGACGCCTACAAACTGCTCGTGCTCGTTTTAATTCGAGCCGTAGAGTGACAGACGGGCCAATGTTCAAAACCCACTTCTTCAGAATGAGAACCCCCTTCCAGCACATGTAGACAGCATAAAAGCTTCCATTTCGACTCCATCGCAATAGTTTCATTACCTTATATTTCATATTAGGTCATTGAATGTAAAAGTACACCGAGTAGCATTGCATTTCACATCACACGGGGGCCTTCACATCAAGAGGGAGTGTCAGTCCCATAGAGCTAATGCATTAGTTTTGAAATCACAACTTTTGCAAAAGAATTGATTTGCCATGTTATCCCATTTTCACCAGGTATGGTAATCATCATAACATCAATTTAAAACCAAATTGAAAAGAAAATACCATCCGGTTCTTTAATTATTAATTGATAAAGTTTTAAAATAGTGTCGCCATCTGCTGCATATTTTTAACACTTCAAAAATATATAATTAAATATCTAGGTAACATTTTTGTTTAATATTTGTTTCATTTCGATGTTGTGTTAATTCTTATTCCTTGGGAAAAAAGGGCTAACATGGTACACTGGTACAGCAATACAACTGGCTGCGGAAGTTGTGATTCCAAACTAATGCATTAGCTCTATGAGGCTGACAATCCCTCTTAAAGGTAAAAGTTATCGCATGTCCTAATTAGGTTATGTTTGATAATCGTAGGTTTTTTATTGCGACTAACTGACGGATAAATTTTTTATCGCTCACTCCTATTAACTAAAATAATATAAAATTTGATTGTTGTGATACATTTTTCTGATACTAGTCAATGATAGTAGATTTGTCATTGCAAACGCATTCGCTTTAAAAACAAATTTCAATGAGAATGTTTCAGAAGCTGTTACGCTCTTGTTTTCATTTTTATCCCGCGATTTCATTGGTGTTTCGGCTTCACTCTCAAAATGTCCGTCATAGTTTTAGTTTGAATCATCGTCTCACTAGAGCTACACGAGGGCTATTGACGACGTATTTTAGAACCACAATCCGTCACAGATGAAAAGAAACTTTTCCCTCTATGCAAGTTTTCTTTAAAAAATGATTTGAACAACCAACAGCTCAGCAAGAAAAGAAATGGAAAAAATAGAAAACTAGACCGCTCGAGCTGTTGCCATTCACGACATGAAACAACCCCTTTTCGTTTCACGTTTGGAGCCCTCATAAGCGCCATGAATTCTCTTTTGAATACCTTGAATTCATTAACGACGATTGGCAGGAAAAAATTGATGAAAAAAAAATAGTCATATAAAAAAAAATATATAAAAAAAGGTGGTGTTAATGGTTTCACAAATGAGTTATTAATGGGATAATCAGGCCCTCTAGTGAGTGGGTGAATAAAATGCTCATTATAAAATTATTGTTAAAAGATGTTTTGCATTGTGTTATGTTCGGTAATACCAAAGCGTCCTCGATCAGTGCAGTAACAGACTGCTAAAAGCGTGTCAGATGTTAAAAATTAGCATTGATGCACGGGAATCTGCCTGATCCGGTAGAGGGCGCGTTTCCCGACTCTTGTCCGCTTTGTTTACAATCGTTTTCGTTTTAAATGACAACTACATTTTGTCTCATATTATAGAAACTATTCTTCGTTTTTGACTAATTTTTTTATTCATTCTTCATTGTAAATCTCCATTGTTGATCCCCAGTTTGTTCAACAATTCACAAAATTTATAAATTAACTTTAAAATAGGATAGTTGAAAGATATTTTTTATTGGAAAATATACTTTAAAGCTTTTCTAAAACAAAATAAATATTTAAAAAAATTACATGTTTGTATTAATTTTTTAAAAAAAAAATACTACATAGAGAACAACTGTAGAATGTTGCCTATTCCTTGGACGCTTAGAGGGGCGCACTATTTGATTGTGCATATATAGAAATTATTCAATAAATAATCAAAAACAGCTAACAAAATCCACTCTATTTAAAACTGATATAAATCAAAATACTAATGCTACATTTAAAATAACGTACTTTATTAATACTTATTTTGTTTACATAAATATTCTTTTTTTTAAATTCAAAAGTGATTCAGACATTAAATAAGTTAAGAAAGCAAATAAAAAAACCCTTTTATGGCATGTTTACTGTATAGGTACATAGAAGACCAGAAATAAATATTCCCAAATTTATAAGATGTTGTAACAGAACATATCAATTTTTTAAATAACTTCGTATGATTCTGCTTTCGTACATTGTAAAAAATCCACGGGAGCAGGGGTCGAGAACCGCGTCATCTGGTGGCAGCCGTAGATTCCGAAACTAACTGCTCTGTGACACGCTTCTTAGTAAACATTATTTATATCAAGGACGCTTAGGTAATACATTGCATTAGAACTATAGGGCAGAAAAGGCAGATATTTAAAGAACACCCTTAAAATGCAAACAAATAAACTTATGAAAAGTTTTTAAAGTTTTGCTTTCAGAGCCATCCATTTGGGCCCCAGAAATAAGGACCCAGGCATATTTCAGGGTCTTTTGAGACTATATTGAAAGTTGGTTCCTGTTATTTTTCAGTAAACTGCTGGTGCGGTATACTCAAGGGTGTGGTGTTCGCGTTAATGGTATTCACAAATGGGTCGTTAATGGGGAAATGAGGCCCTGGGCTGAAGGGCTGAATAAGATGCTCATTATGAATTTGCTGAAGTAACTTTTTGCACTGTATTGATACATAGCTTTAGAACCATAGGGCAGAAAATACAGCGATTTAAAGATCACCCTTAAAATGCAAACAAATAAACCTAAGAAAAGTTTTTAAAGTTTTGTTTTACAAGCCATCAAAGATTAACCTTTAGACGGTGTGTTAAAACGGTTTTGGTTCCAGAAATAAGGACCAGGCATATTTCTGGGTCTTTTTAGAGTATGATGAAAGTTGGTTCCTGTTATTTTTTTTTCATTAAACTTTTGGTGGTTGCAACCTGGCGTTCCTATTTGGGGACATTTTTTAAAACTTCCTCACAGACAATTAACGTGTTAATTAGTTCCGAAATTGACCTGTTCCGATAGAAAAGATCCAAATATCAGTTTTCAGCCTTTGATCACAGGTGTCAGTCATTTATTTCTATAAAAAATGAAGTTGAACGAGGGTCAATACGATCTTAGAGTTCTCAAAAAAATTAATTTAAACTTTTTTTTCTAACTTTTCAAAAAGTTCTTTTAGTTATTAATTTTAAAGGCATTTTGCATTAACAGTTTATTTTAACATTGTTTTTAACTACAAATAAGTGATACGGCGTTTCTTTTTGCATTTATATAGCACAAAAAATGTGTGTTTTTTTAAGAGCTAAAGGCGTGTCTCTCCGTAACCATTAAACATAATTTTTAAAAAAATTACTTTGCAAAAATACTTTTTAGCATATATTTGTATGAAAAGTATGTTTAGATTAAGAATATTCGTGTAGGATTTTGCTCGGGTCTTAAGAGGATACTCAAGGATGTGGTGTTCTCCGATCATGTTAATGGTTTTCACAAATGGGTAGTTAATGGGGTAATCAGCCCCTGGGATGAGGGGCTGAATAAGATGCTCATTATGCTATGAATTTATTGTTTTAGTAACTTTTTGCACGGTGTTAATACATAGCTTTAGAATAGGGCAGAAAAGGCAGAGATTTAACGTTCACTCTTAAAATTCAAACAAATAAAGTTATGAAAAGTTTATGAAGTTTGGCTTTCAGAGTCATCGAGGATTAGCCTTTAGACGGTGTGTTAAAACGGTTTTAGCTTCAGAAATAAGGACCGGACTTTGGGTTTTTTGAGAGTATGATGGTTCTTTTACAGTGAACTTTTGATGTCAGTTTTATAACCAGACTTTTTCTGCTCTATTACGTTTACCGAACACAATATCGCGCAGAAGTATTGTTTCAAAAAATCTGAAATGTTTAATAATGCGAGATACAACGTTTAATGGTAATCAGCAATTTTTAGGTCTTGAGTGGCAAGAGAAATATTGAATTAAATTGAATTTTTCTCCAGTTACGATTAGCGAGTCAATGTCACGTGGGGACAGTTGACTAATGTAATTTTACGTAATTATTCTTCGAACTGCAAATAAATTAATTGATAAATGTTATATGCGATAAATAATATTAGTTTAATTTGAAAAAGAAAATTAAAGAAAATATGATTTTGGTTTTTAAAAAATTAAATTACAACTGGATGCTGTGTTTAGCAATTTTTTTGTCTAATGTGTATAAATGTTGTGTAGAACGATACTAAGTGATAGTTACTGTTATAAACCTACTTGTTTTTATATAAGAATTTCAGTGAGTATTTAAGCGATAGGAAAGTAGGCTTTTTTAGTTCTTTGACTTCTTGTTTTTTCTTAACGTCTTAAAGAATTAATTATTTTACTATCTTAATAAGAAAATAGCTTTTGGCAAAATTAGTTGAGTTGAATATGACAAAATATCTCAGCTAAAAAAAGGTTGACTTATTACACTTTTCAAATGATTATTATTTCAAATAAATAAATTAACGAACTTTATGATTCTCAGTTTTAAAGTTTTTTAATCTCAATTATAGAAATAATAAAATTCCCTATTAATTGACTTAGAAAAGCATCTTATAATTTCAACACGAAGTTCTTAAAGAACTAAAATTGCCTACTTTCCTGTTATTTAAATACTTATTGAAATTCTAATAGGAAAACATTTAGGTTCCTAACAGTAAATATCATCGACAAACACTAGATTTATACACATTCGAAAAAAAAATCGCTAAACACAGCATCCAGCTATAATTTAAACTTCTACCCCCTCAGCCAAAATCAATTATTTTCTGAAATATTCTTTCTCAAATTAACTTGATATTATTTATCGTCTGCACGATTTATTTATAATTCGAAGAACAATTAACTATTTATTTATAACAAAAGTACTGAAACTACTCCACACTGCCTTAAAAAAATTAGAAATGTAAATTGAAACTAAGCGTAATTGTATGCAAAAAATATGCCTTCTTATCGCTTTCTTGGTAAACAATTAATGAACAATCAAAGAATCACATTGTGCTACATTTTATGACGTCATTCCAAACTGATTCATGAAAAAAAAAATATTTTGCTTAAAATATTTTTTAAATAAATAAAGTTTCTCATGTCCTTGTTGATTTGGCAACAGTGATTTAAATGACTCAAAATTGAATTTAAATGCTAATTCAATGGGGAAATTCGCCGACAGATAGTAGATTTATGTCCGTCCGGACGTACAAGCATGTTGACAAAAAGTATGAAAGTTGGGTCTCTGAGGTCATAGCTTTCTAACATAAAAAGAATTTTTAAGATCTGAATGATAAAACCGATTTTGGAAGGGGGATACGGACAGACAGACATTTAATCAATACCTCTGGGGGTGACAAGCCAATTCTGGGGATCCTCTAGTTGGCCTCTGTCTCTAAAATTCGATGGATCCACTTATGTGTGTGTGTGTTGTCTGTTGTGTCTGTCTTACTTGATGAAGGTTTATAAGCGGGTCTCTGATAATAAATTAACCAATAGAAACCGTTTCTTGGAATTTAGTCTTTCCGGAAAACCTCTTTGGGAGAATATAATAGTGATTTTTGAACGTCCAATTTAAATTAAAAAAATTCTACATCTTTGTATAAACAATTACATATAATCAATATTAATGATAAATCGACGTTTTAAAAATATTTTTCAAAAGTTGTTTGGCCAACCGAAGACAGATGTTAGTTTCCATGCGAAAAAAAATCGTTCAGTGAAGGGTTAAAGCATATGCAAATTTTTATTTATGTGTGTCAACGAATTTTATTAATGTTTTGAAATATAATTTTATTTATTTTTATGTAATAAAATAGTGTAAAAGGACGATATAATTTTAAAATTCTTTTTACTGAACCAGGGGCAACTGAAGGTATAAACTCAGATAACCATTTGCCACATACTAGCAGTATCCTAAGGCAACTTATCCACACTTTTTGGAAATTTGATTTATGGATCTTAAAGTCCTATGGGCAGCCATAGCGCAGTACCATGGGTGCAGGTTGTCTGGAGAAAAATGGCCCTCTCCTCCAGGGACGTGCCTAAATTGAGGAGGTGGCGCCCTCTCGGAGTCGAAGTACGACAACCACCCTTACCCTTTTAAAATTCTGTATTCGGAAGTCCCGAACAAGCGCACGATGGCGTAACTGGGGGCTGGGGAGCCCAGTCGGTTAGGCATTCGCCTTGTATGCGGAAGGTACCAGGTTCGGGTCCGGGCATCGCCAAAATAACTGCCGACCTATAAACGGCTCGTGCAGCCGAAAATGTCTGACGAATAATACTCCGTGTAGAGGAAGTGCACGTTAAATATTCTCCAAAGTCCCAACGCTGCGTACGATGTCGCCCTTAACGGTTGCTTTGGGTGCCTACACAGGTTAATTTTTTACAAAATGTGAGTGTTTGGTTCCTGCGTAAAAAGAGAAGAATGCACCTCTGCTGGATGTTGATCACTCATTACTTAATATAGAAGTTTTTTTTTAAAATAAAAATACCAGCATTAACTATTAAAAATTTTAAATAAACTTTTATTTTCAAATATTTGTATTATTAACTTTAAATACATTGAAAGTTTCAATTTTAAAGTGAAATATCATAAAGGATGTTTCACAGTAATGTAATTAAAGACTTGTCGTCCAGCTAGTACGGTGGTATCGACTTTCGCTTTCCAAGCAAGTGGGTGCGGGTTGGAATCCCGGATAAGACATGGATGTTTGTGTTGTCCTGAGTACATGCGGGGAACGTGCTCGTTAAATCTGTGGGTCCTAAGTTCCTGTGGGCGGTCGTAGCGCAGTACCATGGGTGCAGATTGTCTGGAGAAAAATGCTCCTCCCCTCCAGCGACATGCCTAAATTGAGGAGGTGGCGTACGGCCAACTTCAATAACAAGGCCAGAGAAGATCTCCCAAACATGAGCGTAGACGGAAATTTTGACGTCACTGTTCCCAGTGCCGAAGATCGAGAAACCAGTTCGGACGCATTCGGAACCCTAAAATTTGTGGTCAGCCGTGAACGTGTGGTTTTGAACAGGTTTCGAGACAGGTTGTCTTCATCTTCGGAACAAAGTCACTCGGAACTATGACGTCAAAATTTCCTTCCCCGATCTTGTTTGGGAAAGCTTCTTCGGCCTTAGTAGTTGAGTAGGCCGTGGGTGGCGTCCTCTCGGAGTAGAAGTTAGGCATCCAACCTCTCACGGGTACTCAAAGCCTTGTGCCAACGGATGCTACTGCACCCTCTTGCCTCCCAAGCTATGGCCTGGAGTCACACGACAACAACAGCAACCTAATACAACTTATCTACACTTTTTTGAAAATTGATGTAGAAAAGAATCGACGCACCCACAACTACAGACAACTGGTGGCGTTATAAAATTCTTTAATGCTTACAAATGAGAATCATTCGATTAGACATTAGCTCTACTGAAATAGAGAGAAGACAATCTTGGCGAAATAGCAGGGTCAAACAAGGTCAGTACCTTTGTGAAAGCCAGGTGGATCGCTATTTCCCTGGATGGTAAGTGCTTCGAGCGGTGATAGGAATGACTAAAAACTAGCTAAAACTACGACTTAGAGATACTCTTTCCTTTGCTTTAGCACAATATCGATCGGTTTTATTACAAAACCACGTTGGTTTTCTAACTGAACTGGTGTTAATCCAATAATCAACGTTTGTTGATACCATTAACACGTTTATTTCCAATTAGAAACATTAATTTAAGTTTTTTTTTTTAAATCCGTTTTTGCGTAACACAATTTGTCGGTCATAAATATTTCAGGGTAAGGACCTTCATTTTTCTTAAATTTTATTTATTTATTATACAGGGTGGCGCAAATAAAAGTGGCCCCGTCATGGAGATAAGAATAAGGTAGAATTGTTGCAAAGTCGAAAACAAACGCAAAAACAGGTTTGCTATGTGAAGTTATTGATCCTATATTAAGCCCAAACACAAACGCTTGGCGAATTATTTGCCGGCAACTATGGGTTTGACAAGCTAGTTGGTATATGCAATATAAACTGAAAGTTTGTACAAATGTGCAAAAAAAGTTTCTACTAGTGATTATTACTGCCGTTATTTATTCTAGATAATCGCACCTTTTTGTTAATCCAAAACATTCTAAATGGATTGCAAGGTACAAAATTTGCATAAGGGACCGTTTTCATATAATACGCACTAAGATCTGAGCTCGCCAATAGTCTATGAGTAGCTCTATTGTGGTACTAATCCAATCCATACAAATTGTAAAAAGTGGTTTGCCAAGTGAAGCAATTGCATTGTGTTCCTGAGTATTCATTTATTTCGACTTGAAGGCCTTCAGACAGCTTCAGTAGTTTTCTCGTCAAGCATTTCAATACATTCCTATCTCTACGCCGGGGCCACTTTTATTTGCGCCACCCTGTATAAACTGAAGCAGAAAGAAAATTTTCGCGTGTCAAATTTTCTTGCCAATCGTCGATAATCGACAACTTGTTAAACGCCAAAGAAGTCGTGTTATCGAGCTAAAAGAAGATGGAGATACTACCGGGGCAAAAAAACAATACAAAAACGGTTGGCTAAGTGAAGCCATCGATCGCTTCGTAGTAAGCCCTAACTAACGCTCTCGGCGAAGTATGTGGCGCTATTCTACAGTTGACTTTCTATAGGCTTACTACATCGACTTGGTGATTTTTGACTCCCTAATAAAAACTAAAATTACAAAGCATTTTTGTACATGTAAATGAAATTACTACCATCTTGTTTAAATTCAGATCTCGTGCTACATTATACAACTACTCAAGTAGTCAATTTTTGATGTTTAATGAACGATTTTAAAAAATAATATAATGCTTTTCAGCAGGAAATAACATTAAGTGAGCGTTTTTTTTTTTTACCTTACTAGGGTTGCTTGGCGATTTTATGACGACTTCACCTGCCTTCTTCCAAGTATCGGGGCTGGGGAGCCCAGTCGGTTAAGGCAGTCGCCTTGCATGCGGAAGGTCCCAGGTTCGGGTCCGGGCATCGCCAAAATATCTGCCGACCTATAAACGGTCCGTGCAGCCAAAAAATGTCCGACGTATAATACCCCGTGTTGAGAGAGTGCATGTTAAATATGCTTCGAAGTCCCAACGCTGCGTACGATGTCGCCCTTAACGGTTTTGGTTTGGGTACCTAATTAAGTGTCGGCTCGTCACTTGACTGTGGTTCTAAATTACGACTCCCGTCGACAATAGCCCTCGTGTAGCTCTACTGGGACGATAATTCTAACTAACCTAGGTTGTCGAAGAACGCCTGGCAAAAAACTGGTTGTTGTTTCCTCAGCATCGCTAGTCATCAAAATGATGGATTGGCGGATTACTTAGCAGCGGATCTATTCTCTATTTTGAGACTTTTATTGAAGTTAGGCGACAGGTTATTTTCCGCACCGGAAAAGACTATCTCCTGTGTTATTGTTTATGTTTTCACGAGAAAAAAAAGAATTCAATTTGTTAGTCTTAAAGTGGGGGCGAGTTCCAATACCTTCTGTGGAAGACCTCCGCTAGGATTTTACTTTGACCACTGCTCATTTTTTAAAATCTTATAATAAAAAAAACTTTTAACATTTGCTGCTTTTCATTTATTTAAAAACTGGGAAGCTATTTAAATAATATATACAGTGATTATGCATGTTACATCATGCATAGAATAGCAATACACGTACTCTAATTGTATACATTATAATTATTTGACTACCTGATTGCCGCGAAGTCGTATCTTCTGATTATTCTTCCAGTGGTACCCGTTCCCTTCTAAATTTTCTAAATTAGTAGTATAAGTAGTTCTAAAATTTAAGACGTTTTCTGTTGGGGGCGCTTTGGCCACTCCTACAATACTTGTTAGTGATACCTGTAACCCACACACTAGAGCTAGATTACTATGTTGCTTCCCACCCGTTGGGAATCGCTGCTATACGCTATTGTCATTAGTCAAGCAGGAATAGAGGCACTCAATATCAACGTTGACTAATGAATACAGAAAATGCTAATTGACTAATGAAAACAGACTAGTTAATTTGGCGGGGTGGAAAACTCTTCTTTTCATATAGCGAGTGGTAGTTTTATGCCAATAATGTTTTACATACCAGAGGCCTGAAACGCGTGCAAAAGAATAATGACATTGGTAAACGCGGGTTGACGTTTCGCCAAAGTTGTCACGGCGATGTAGTTCAGTAGAGTCAATATTTACTGAATCTAGGTAGGTCTAGTTTAACGAAGTCACTATTTGAAAGCAAAGTCTTTCTTTAAAGCTCTGGTTTGTAAGGATTGAAAACGCATGTCAAGGCGCTAAAAAACGCCCTGCTCCACGATGTCAGCGTCTTAACTTGACTTGGGTGGTTTGTTAGAATTCACGTCTAGCGATGCGTATCCGCATATAACTCATCCGTAGTGAGCGAAGACCACTGTTATCTCTTCCGAATACGTAGATTCTTGTAATGTATGTGACCATTTCGCACGTTTTGGACGCTCGAATCAAACCACGACTGATTCGAGATTTACCAACGCTGAGATCAACGTTATTTTTTTTTTGCTCAGAAGCCGTTATTACTTATCGTTTGCAAAAATTAAGTTATATTTCAAAGAATAAATATGTAATATTCATCGCTTTTAAATAGAATGAAAATATTTCATATCAACATACAAAGTATCTCGTAGTGAAATATATTTGACGTCATTTCAAACTGATCGATGTCGCAAAAATAAATTTATTTTATTTTATTGTCTAAAAGAATTAAAGTTTATCGAGCGATTGCTACGAATGGCAATGGTGATTTAATTCTAATAAAAATGGCTCCCTATGCTTTTTAAATGAGCATTATATTTTGCAGGTTTTTTTTTTAAATAATTGAAGTACTTCGAATTCGAATTCTTTTCTGAAATTTTTAATGTATTTTAATTTCGATGCGCTGAATTTTTTGACGTATCACACTTGTCCATAGCATTTGTAGTTTGGGCTATGAAAGTGGGTGACGGACAGACGGACAGACGCTCTGACGCTTTTTTTGCTTCGTTTGCTCTTACTGTGTATACAATAATATTTCATGCGTTTACATGAGCCATCGAATCCATGGAATGAAGAGCAAACTTCGCAATTTTTCCCTCTTGGGGATTTTTCGCCCCGGCAGAACCGGTAATTGCAGGGTTCATTGGGGGGTTTCGCAAACCCTCCAATCAAGGAGGGTTTGCGTTTTATTCCATGGTTTCCGCCACTTATACTTCTACTTCGACTTCTTGTCTGTGGATTCGGAAAAAACATTTGACATAAACACCTTAGCATGTAACCATCCTAAATATATTTTTAAATTTTTATTTTTATATAACTCAAGCTCTTAATTTATATAACTTTTGTTAAATTTTTTTTTATATAACTTAAGCTTAATTTTTATATAGCTCATCAAAATATTGCTAATCATTATGAAATGAAGGTTTTATAGAAAATTATTTCTAGCTAAACATACGAGTCACAATTAATACATTACTCAAGTATAGTTGTCAAGAAATGTCGGATGTCCCAAGCTTCTACGTCATCAACTCCCGGTTCCCATGTAAACGCCTTATTTTACGAAGGGGGGGGGGGGGGGTTGATTGCGGAGTTTGGGTTAGAAATCCTGCTCGACCACTTTTTCCCCTAATGGAGGATTTGGCATTCCATGGATTTGATGGCTCATGTAAACGCGCCTTTAGTGATATTGAGTCAAAACAGCTTCTGTGCTATTAAATTATCATATTAAAATAAATATTATCAATAACTAATCCTATTACAGTTTTTAATTTTTTTTCTTTTATGCCCCATTTTCCAGGTTTTCGTCCCTTCCCAGAGTGTCATGAATGAGAGGTCAGATAATAACTCATCTTGTTTATATACAGTAGCGGCTCAGTGGGTGAGAGGTATTACGTGTCCACCTCATAAGCCCAAGTTTGCGGGTTAGAGTCCCGGATCGTCAGATTATCAGGATGGGAAAATCATGGGAACGCATGTCATATGATCATGTGGCATGTAAAAGATCCCTTGAGTACCCATTTGGCTTTGATTCTCTTGGCAAAATTAAATCTTGGCATTCTTTAACGTCCACAGAGAGCTCAGATTCATTGTAATTTGAGAGTCATAATTGGTAACGAGAGTCACCTAGTTGGTGTCACAAAAATGGCCCTCAGTTCTGTTGAATATGCCGAGTCTGCAAAGGCTTAGCTGCCAATAAAATAGCCCCTTTTGAAAAAAATGTTTACATACAATTTCAAATTGTTTATTTAATTTTTTACAAAATGTGAGTGTTTGGTTCCTGCGTAAAAAGAGAAGAATGCACCTCTGCTGGATGTTGATCACTCATTACTTAATATTGAAGTTATTTTTTTAAATAAAAATACCAGCATTAACTATTAAAATTTTTTTTAATTTTTTTATTTTCAAATATCTGTATTACTAACTTCAAACACTTTAAAAATTTCAATTTTAAAGTGAAATATCATAAAGGATGTTTCACAGTAATGTAATTAAAGACTTGTCGTCCAGCTAGTACGGTGGTATCGACTTTCGCTTTTCAAGCGAGTGGGTGCGGGTTGGAATCCCGGATAAGACATGGATGTTTGTGTTGTCCTGAGTACATGCGGGGAACGTGCTCGTTAAATCTGTGGGTCATAAGTTCCTGTGGGCGGTCGTAGCGCAGTACCATGAGTGCAGATTGTCTGGAGAAAAATGCTCCTCCCCTCCAGCGACATGCCTAAATTGAGGAGGTGGCGTACGGCAAACTTCAATAACAAGGTCAGAGAAGATCTCCCAAACATGAGCGTAGACGGAAATTTTGACGTCACTGTTCCCAGTGCCGAAGATCGAGAAACCAGTTCGGACGCATTCGGAACCCTAAAATTTGTGGTCAGCCGTGAACGTGTGGTTTTGAACAGGTTTCGAGACAGGTTGTCTTCATCTTCGGAACAAAGTCACTCGGAACTATGACGTCAAAATTTCCTTCCCCGAGCTTGTTTGGGAAAGCTTCTTCGGCCTTAGTAGTTGAGTAGGCCGTGGGTGGCGTCCTCTCGGAGTAGAAGTTAGGCATCCAACCTCTCACGGGTACTCAAAGCCTTGTGCCAACGGATGCTACTGCACCCCTCTTGCCTTTCAGGCTATGCCATGGAGGCACACGACAACAACAACAACCAAAAGGCTAGATTCAGGTGACGTTTTTTTCCATCTTTCATTCCTGCACTCCTTTTGATCGCTACTCCGACTGGTATTCTATTCCCAAATGACATTGATTTAAAAATCCAGTCTCGAAAACTATTTTTATTTTATTCAGCATTTCTGTTGCCACTCATGACCTGAAACTTGCTCATTTTCAAATTTAGTCTTTTAATGTCCCCCTAGATAGTTTCGTGCTTTAAAAAGAACCGCGTTCAAGTGACGAGTCCCAAACCTAAGCGGGCACCCATTTCAGGATGACATTGTACTCTCTGCCATTTAAATTTAACATGCACTTGCTTACTCCACACAGATAATTTTTAGTTGTGATTTTATGTAGGTAGGTATGCTAATCGTTTTCAGCTGCGCAGTCTATTTATAGAACGGTGTTATTTTAGCAATACCCGGGCCCGAACCTGGGATTTGGGCTGTGGGGAGCCTAGTGGTTAAGTTCTCGGTCTCGGGATCGGAAGGTCCCGCGATCGAGTCTCGACACCTCTGAAGACCCACCGAGTATATGCGGAGTACGTGCTCGTTAAATATGTTGGGTCCGAAAGTCCTGTGGTCGGTCATTGTGCAGTTTACCACGGGTACAGGTCCCTGGAGACTACTTCCCTCCCCTTTAGGGACATGTCTAAATTATGGAAGTGGCGATAGATGGCAGCATCTGTCGTGTATGTGCGTGTATGTCGTGTCCGTTCTTCTTGTAGAAGGTTTATAAGCGGGTCTTTGTGACCAAGCACACAAGCCTGAAAATATATGTCTACCAACCAACCAACCTTGGATTTTTCGCATTCGAATGCATCTTACCAAATAGGATCCAAAGCCGCCGCTACCAATGGAGAATTTTAAAACTTTTCACGATTCAGTTTAAAATTCCTTTTATGTATGAATCCAAATACGATAAAACTTCGCTAGATTAATTAAGTTTCAAGCAAACGGATGAATTTAATTCTGTTAAAACGCTCTGGGTGAAAAGTTATCATTCGCGGTCCTTTCGTGAAAGTTTTATGACGAATTCAATATCTTCTAGTTTCGTCCATGTGATGTGGGTCTAATTTTAGAATGGTTTTATGAATAATAGAGCTACTCTATATTGACTCGTACGAGTGGAAACGTTGCGATAAGTCGTAATTTTGGTGAGTTGGTGAAAGCTTCTTTTCACTACTTAGGGCAATTACCCCTTAAGTGCTACGGGCGCATGGAAGCGTCCAGTAGAGTTAAACAAAATTTATTTATTTTTCGCCCGTTTGGCAGAATCATTTTATAGCTAAGTGCGATAAAAGGTATGTAGAAATGTAGAAACCCTAACCACGATCTCTAAACATTAGCCGGCATATGGGTGTTTGTGTTTTGTCTGTATGTGTCCTAAGCACACTGCGACATACGTGCTTTTAAAATTCTGTATTCGGAAGTCCCGAACAAGCGCACGATGGCGTAACTGGGGGCTGGGGAGCCCAGTCGGTTAGGCATTCGCCTTGTATGCGGAAGGTACCAGGTTCGGGTCCGGGCATCGCCAAAATAACTGCCGACCTATAAACGGCTCGTGCAGCCGAAAATGTCTGACGAATAATACTCCGTGTAGAGGAAGTGCACGTTAAATATGCTCCAAAGTCCCAACGCTGCGTACGATGTCGCCCTTAACGGTTGCTTTGGCGGTGCCTACACAGGTGTCGGCTCGTCACATAACTGTGGTTCTAAATTACGACACCCGTCGAAAATAGCCCTCGTGTAGCTTAATGCGACGATAATTCAAACTAAACTAAACTACGATGGCGTAACTGGTTTGTTTTGGGTGCCCGCTCAGATGTCGACCTGACCAGGGTTCAAAATTACGAAGCGTAATTGGCTCTGTTAAAGCTCCATAGAGGCTAGCCGTAGACAGACAGAAAACATACAATTTAACCTAACCAAGTTGGCTATATCAATCGTCGCTCGAAGTTCCGTTGGGTGCCCGCTCAGGTGTCGGCCTCGTCACTTGACCAGGCGTTATTGGTTATGTTAAAGCTCCTATAGGAGGCTAGAAATAAACAGCCGGAAATGATTACATTACACATCACTATATAAATTCACAAACCAGAAAATGTACCACTTTACCTACATTAAAGAACTCTGGAGCAAAAAGTTAACTAAGTTAACTATCTCTTAAGCAAAAAGTTAACTAAAAAAATTACCTCAAATAACTCCTTCTTGTATTCAGAAATTCGCAAATTTGGTGAAAAAAATTAATAAATTAAAAAAAAATCTCCTTTTGAAAGGTCACGGTAAGTATCCTATTGAATAAATATTTTCCTTTCATTTCCGAATTCTACTTTTTTTGTTAACAATTTGACCTTTCCCATGTTTAGAGACTAATAAAACCATAAAAAACATTATTGTGGGCAGAGTGAAAAACTTTTCGCAATTCAATTAATATACTCAATAAGTAAATATCGTAACTTCCACAACTTTGTTGTTCATAGAGTAACTTTGTTCATACGGAGATAAAATAAAATAACTTCCGTAAAAGACGATAGAATTCTCGATTAATTCTTCAATCAAAATATTAATTTGGCAAGTTAAACAAAACGAAATTAAATAGTTCCGTTTATCAAATAAATCCAAAGAAAAAAGTATAATATTTTTTCAGTAGCTAATTCCTAATAAAAATTATTAGTGCAATTGAAGAGCTTAGTGGAAGAACGTAGTGACAAAAAGGTGAAAACGAGAAAATGAGCCTTAGTGTTTAGTTTGCACTCAGAGCTGTTGAAAACGGTACTTACAAACCGTAAAAAATATACTAAATTTTAATTTTAGGAAAAATCGGAAACTTATCTTTAAAGGATGGAATAATATGTTCATTGACACAAAAATATCATTTTTTTCAAAAATGTCACTTAGCACGTTCTTCCACTAAGCTCTTCAATTGTGTACCTGGGTTTGCCATTGCATTAGTAGTAAACCTTAAGTACAGCAATTGAAGAGCTCAGTGGAAGAACGTGCTAAGTGGTATTTTTGAAAAAATTAGATTTTTGTGTCAATGAACATATTACTAACTTCTTTAACGATAACAAAATTCCACTTTTTCATAAACTTTAAGTTTAGTAAAATATTTTACGCTTTTCATGTACCGTTTTCAATAGATCTGTGTGTAAAGGAAAAACTCATTTTCACCTTTTTGTCACTTAGCACGTTGTTCTCTTCAATTAGCACAGGAAGAGATTACGTTTAATTATAATGAACGTAGCACTGCCGACTGGGCGGCTGAATGGTCAGAGAGCCGGCCAGGCAGTCTGTAGGTTCCTTGTTCGAATCCCGGAGTATGGACATGGATATTTGTGTTGTGTGTTTTTCTGTATTTGTTCTGAGTACATTACGACAAAAGTTCGCGTTAAATCTGTGGAGTCAAAAGTCCCGAGCAAGCGCACAATTGCGCCACTGGTTTGCTTCGGTTGGCCGTTCAGGTGTTGACCTTGTCACTTGACCAGGTATCTTAATTACGAGATGTTTTTTTTATTTATTTCTAATGGCAGTTATTGGACAGTTACAGTAATTCAAACAATGCGAACAGAACAAGAAAGAAATCACTGCAACAAGAGTCCATCAACTTATCTTGTCTCTCGCCTCCAGTAGCGCTCTGAGAGGGTACTCTTCCGTAGGGCAGAACATCGCAGGAGGTGGGCAGAGTCCATCTCCTCTCCAAGACTGCACAGAGGGCAGATGGGCGAATTAGCAACATTGATGCGAAATAGATGCTTTCTTAGGCAATCGTGCCCAGTGGCCAGGCGAAATTCAGCAACTGCTCTATGTCTTGAACCATTTCGTAGCTTTATGAGGCATTCCCCCAGGATTTGGTGGAGGTACGATTGAATAGGTCTTTCTGAGCTTGAGCTCTGATAGCTGTTTTGACGAGGCACACTGGTAACACTTTTATAGTGGCTAAAAGATCTACAACGTGGCATTATGTCTTCGTCTTCTCAATTACGAGATGTTATTGGCTCTATTAAAGCTGACGATTAATGAGAGCTTATGCTTGATTTTGAATTATACCCCACGACAGCTTTTTGAAAGATGTAGCAATGGCTAGTAGCATTTTGAAATTTGTTTTAGAAGTTGATAGTACTTATGCGATTTTGGCCAAGGATAGTTCCATTTCTATTAAGTTAAAAAAAATTATGCTGTAAAGTGGCCAGACAGACTGACAGTCTGCCAGACGGAGCAGTGTTCAAAGCAACTGAATCAACACTCTCCAAAACGTGTAGAAAATACAAAATCTCCATTTCGAATTTCCGACCTCGTCGCAATATTTTCCTTTTATTTGACATTTTAGGTTATTGAAAGTAAAATATAATTATTTTATAAATACATGTTATAATTTCGGGAACAGTGTTCAATTTTACTAGTGCTGTCTATCTTTAAACCTTTAAACAACTATGCAATTCCTTTAACTTTTCCAGGGACATTAACCTTTATTTCAAATAAATTGTATTCTCCTTTTTACGTGTAATTCATTGGATTATTTTCAATTTTATATTATTGCTTGAGATTCAAGTAGCTATTGTTTTAGTTAGCCTATAAATAATTATTGAAACACTAAGTATTTTTAATTTAAGTAAGTTAAAATTAAAACACCAGTTTTTAAATTTAACAAATGTATATAATATTAAAAAATCACATGCATGCCGGATATGATTTCTTTCTGATCATTTTAAAATGTGAATTGTTTGAAAAGATAGTTCACATGATTTTAAAAAAATAAAAGGTATTATAGTCCGTCCCTAAAGTTTAGACACAAGACATTTTGAGTCACAAAATTTCACTGAAAATGTTTAGTTCAAAAAAAATTGTGTAGGTAAAGATCAGGCAGATATAAATAATTAAAAGTATCGTCTATCATAAATCCTAAAGGAAATAATAAATTTTATTTGAATTAATGGTGAAAAGTAACCAAAAAAATCTGTTAAACTCAATTGTTCTCAATACTGACTTTTATAAATGGCCCCAATTCAACTCTATCACTTTTTAAAAATTATGTTTTTGAAAAGAATATTAAAAATCGTATTTCGTCTTCGCTCTACTAAATTATTAATTAAATATTAATTATAAATATTTTTAATATATTTATTTTAAAATGAAAAATACGTAATAAAATGTAATATTACTTAATTTAAATATGTTTTATTATTTTAACTTTTAATACTTAATAATGGATTATTTATAAGTGTTTATTGAGAAAAATTGAGTTGGACATGAAAAATTATTTCCGCTGAAGAGAAATGGAACTTCTCAAATAATGATCCTAACTAATAAATCACAAATGTTTTGACTCCGATATAAAAGCATATAATTTTTTTTTAGTTTTTTAAAATCTAAAGAACTCTTCAAGCCGACCTCGACACGGATGCCGCCCGGACATAATCCACTCTTTACATGTACCATCTAAAAGCTGTTGGCAGGGCATGCTGCCTTCGTAACCCAAACGTTTCGAAGTATTTCAATACATTTCATTTTACGTGATTTCACTTTGTTTTCACCCAAATTACCAATTTGAGCATTTATTTTTTTATTTAATTGTACTAATATAGTTAAAATAGTGGTATGAAATTAAGTAAACAAATTAAACTACTTAACCAGGATTTGATTTACTCTACTGTTCTTGTTCTCACGGAGCTTTTACATGGCTGATTGGTTAGAATAATATATTACCAACCAATCAGTCGTTTTTGTTCACGTGGACAGCATAAGGTGAAATAAGGTAAGCATAAGGTCTTTAGACCTAAACTACAAACTGTTGTAAAAATGATATTACTAGTAGTTCTAAAAAAAAACCTATATTACAACAAGTTATAAATAATACCACTATTGTATATCGCTTGTTCTACATTCTTCGTTATTTAACATTCGTTCGCTTTTTCGCTATAATAACATTAAAATGCTTTTATAAATCAAACATTTGGGCTGAAGATTGAAACTATTTTTTTAAGTACAAAAGGACACGCTCGTAACGAAAAACTAAAAAATAGACTCGTCCCTATAGGTAAAATCCTCGAACACAACTTTAAACTATACCTTCCACCCCTATGAGGTTGTTTCAGATTATGCAAGTTTCTGATTTTTATTTTTGCAATTATGTGATTTCTTTGGCTGTGGTTGTTTCGGTTCCACTATCAATGCAGGGTAAAAACCGCAGAAATTTAGAACTAAGAATATTATAAACAGGATGGCGCAAATAAAAGTGGCCCCGTCATGGAGACACTAATACGATATCGTCGGTCAAATGACAAAACCACGAATGTGCAGATTCTAGGGATTTGCGGTTTTTGAAAAATAAAACCGCTTCTCGGTTCAGTCGGTCTTTTTTCCCCCTCCGGTTTTAACTGAGACCATTAAAAAGTAACTAAAAACCGGTCCTTTGAAAAACCGGTTCCAGTTGCTTAGTTGGTTGAACGACCCGACTGTATATTTATGTAAGGGTTGAATATCATCGTAATAGAGCTTAAAGAGGGCTATTGGCGACGGGCGTCGTAATTTAGAACCACAATCATGTGACGAGTCGACACCTGAGTGCAGGTGTCACCCATCGCAGCTTTTAATGGCGACATCGTACTCAGCGTCGAGTGTTTGGAGCATTAAGTGTAATAACTGTACTGTAACGTGTACTAAGATGTACTACACTAGGGCTTTGGCGACGGGAGTCGTAATTTAGGAAGCTAATCATGTAAGGAACCGATACCGATTTCTCTACTTAAAAAATATATATCCAAAGTATGATTTACGAATACTTCCTGAAAAACATAAAAATCGCAGAAAACGCATTATCAGAAGGAATAATTTATATTAAGACCCCATTTTTCATTTATAAACAATGAAATTGAAATTAAACTTTACGCCGGTATTTAATTAAAAAACACCGGTTTAACTGCTTCCGTTGCACATTCGTGTTTTTGTCATTTTACCGACGATATAATTGTTGCTAAGTCAAAAACCAAAGCAAAAACAGGTTTGCTAAGTGAAGCTATTGATCGCTTCAATATTAACAAACAAACGCTTGGCGCATTATTTAATGTCAACTATGCTATCCTTGGACAAGATAGTAGAAATTGCAATATAAACTGAAGGTTTGTATGTACAGTTGTGCAAAAATTTTTCCAATAGTGGTCGTCGGCGATATTTCGGTCGTTATTAATCCTAGAGAATCGGACCTTCTTGTTTTTTTTTACTACAAAACATTCTAAATTGATTACAACACACAAAATTTGAATGAGGAGCCGTCTTTAAATAATACATACTAAGATCTGAACTCGCCAATAGTCTACGAGTAGCTCTAATGTGATGCTAATCCAATCCAACCAATAAATGCAAAACCAGGTCTGTCAAGTGAAGTCATTACACGCTTGAATAATCTTTTATTTTGACTTAAATGCTTTCAGACCTCTTCAATAGTTTTTCTTGCCAAGCATCTCAATGCATTCCTATCTCTACTTCGGGGTCACTTTTATTTGCGCCACCCTGTATTTAGTACTTTTTAACACTTAGGTTAGTAGTAGGTGTTTTTAGTTTTAAATTATATATACGACATATTACAATACAATAAATTACATAACTTAAAAAGAACAATAGGAGAACAAAGACGATGAAACCAACAATAAGAGACCTTAAAATCATAAGAAATCGCAATAAAAACATACACTGTCCAAAATTATTTAGCAATTACAATATTTTTTATATTAAATAGAAATAATTAGATCAAATTATTAACAAAAAACAAAAGTAATTGCAGAAGAACCAAAAATGAAAACAATAGAACTGGAACTGTTGCCACTCATGGCGTCAGACACATGCCAATTGAGGACGCATACTTGGCCCAAACACGGTCCAGTGGTCTCTAAATGTTTAATAATCTAACTACGTCAAACTTTAAAAATGGGGTTGTTTCAGATGATGTAACTCTCCTGTTTTAGTTTTTTGGTGTCCTGCGATTTCATTGCTTGCTTCTATTTCACTCTCAAAATGGGCTTTTTGTCGTCTTCTATTTTAGAGTTCTACTTTAGTGTGCTTTATTTTAAAGATATTTACGTGCAACTTGTTTTCCCCCTGCTATTTATTAAACTTTAACCTGTTTTAATTCGATTAAATTTAAGTATGCTAAGCATTTCCAAAACGTCAATGGTAGGTAGGTACAAGTATTTTACGGTTTGTGTGCTTGATCAGAGACCCGTTTATAAACCTTCGTCAAGTAAGACAGACACAGACAGAATTTTTACTGACACACAGAGATAAAATACACCCAGGGCGAAGACGGGAATCGAACCCGCACCCGGTAGAGTGCGCAGACAGTTGGCGTAATGGGCTGAGAACAAATCCACTAGGCCACCCGGGCCCCTAAAACGTCATAGTTGTCCAGGAACTCCGGTTAAGATGATATTTTGACACATATATGCGGAAAAATTACTCGAAATTGTGGGACATAAATGTAACGCGATTCACTAACAGAGAAAAGCTTTATTAGTTCTACTGACATAAAAGTTTGTGCACGACATTCGTTTTAGTAAGGTAAGAAAATATTGTACTGTTTTACCTAAACAAATGTTATTCCAGACGGACCAAAAATGAAAACAATACCGCTGGAGCTGCTGCCACTCACGACATGAAACATGCCCATTATTTGATTGTTTATATAGATGGAAGGGTTCCAAAATGTCTGCTCTGCTCCCCTTTCAGCAATTATCCGCCCACAATAGCATTTGTTTTGCTCAAATCTCGATTAAAAAAAAACATTTTACATGCACTCTATTATCTTCTATACTTATTAAGTTTCGTCTTTAAACAAGTCAACTTTGTTGTGAGATACGGGTTTGCACTTTGTCAAAAGTTTTTAGGTTCGGGTTTTCTGCACGAAGGATGTTTTGGTTGATTGAAATGTAACTGTAATTTTTGTTGAAATATGTTTGACCTTTCAAGGTTCCACCGTACTTTTTTTTAAAAATAATACATCAAATAATTCTCGTCGTTCTATTTCTTCATAAAAAGCCGAGGAGTCAAGTCGGTAAGGTACTTTCCTTTCACGCAAAAGATCCCAGGTAAAGGTCCGGGCATTGCCGAAATAACTGTTAAGCTAAAAATGGCATGTTCAACCAAAAATAAAAAAAATCAGACAAAAATTTCTCGTGCAGAGGGAGTGCACGTTAAACATGCTCCAAAGTCCCGACACCGCGTACGATGTCGCCCTTAAAAATTACGTTGGGTACCTACTCAGGTGTCACTTGACTGTGCTTCCACCTAACCCTCAGAGTTTGATCTGGACTTAGAACTGAAAGCCGAGGTTGGTCATCATAATTAGCCGTGTTACAGCTTTTTCGTACTAACCAAACAGTGTATCTCAATATAAACCACCCTTTAAATAAAGGGAAAGTTTTCAATTTTTAAAATTATAAAAAGTGAATACCACAATTTTCAATTTCCTTTGACAATGCCTGGGAACTATCAACCAGATTCATCCTATTTTATAAATTTTAAATTAATAAAATTATTTCATTTATAGAAGGCGGGTTGCTTACTGCAATTCGAGTAAGTAAAAACCAACATGTTATAGCCAACCATAATTTATAGCATAGCTGGGATATTTTGGAGGATGACGTACATGAGTAGTGGAAGAATCCAATAAAAAGTACGACACGTAAAATGACTGGGGGGGGGAGGGGGGTGGCCTAGTGGTTTGGATCGCAGAGCATTACGCTAGCCGCCTGCGCGGTGTAACGGGTGCGGGTTCGATTCCCGATTTCGCCCTGGGTGTACTTCCTTTCTATGTGTCAGTAAAATTTCTTTCTGTGTCTGTCTTACTTAACGAAGGCTTATCTATGCTTATAAGCGGGTCTCTGATCAAGCACACAAGCCGGAATATATAGTACCCCATGACTGGTTGCCAATTGAACAGCTTTTGAACAATGCCCATCTTAGTCTCATGTTATTTGTTTTTGAAATAGACTGAGCTACAGAACAAGTTCTCAGCTGTTTTGCAAAGGCAAAAATTATTAATTTGCTACGTGAATTACAACCATTAAATATTTTGCGATTTTTTGGAGGAAATTAACATTGTAATATTAAAAAAAGAAATTAGAGGTGTTTTTTTTATCGGTTCCCTCATAAACGCAAGGGAAAATACCGGGTGGTTATAAAATAACGCTCGCTATTCGGAGAGGTCTGTAGCTTAAATGAATATTTCGAATGCAACAAATACCGAGACACTTACTAATCAACAAGGTTGTAAAGAATGGAATCATAAAAAAGAAACTCGTCTCTTGACCAGGGTTCTAAATTACGAGGCGTAATTGGCTGCGTTGGCCGTAATCGGCCATAATTGGCTACGCCTCGTAATTTAGAACCCTGGTCAAAAGACGAGTTTCTTTTTTATGATTCCATTCTTTTCCCCCCTTCTTGATTAGTAAGTGTATCAATGCTTGTTGCATTCGGATTATTCATTCAAGCTACAGACCACTCCGAATAGCGAGCGTTATTTTATAACCACCCTGTATAAGGATATTTTCATGATCAATTTAATAATGAACCTTAAGAAGAATTTTTGAACTAACTCTATTTCGAACTAGGGACATTCTTACTGTCTGGCCAGCTCCGCGCGAGTTCTAGTTTCGCCTGTTGGCAAATAGGGTTATAGCAGTTTTTAAAAGGTTTTTTTATTCAACTTTCGTTAAAATGATGGTTTCTTTTTAAAGCTATGGTAAATGATGGATATTGAAAGTTTACTGACATTCCTAGTAATTTTTTATTCGGTCTTTATTAAAAATTACTAGTCATGGCATACAACAAATACGAATAGTAACAGATGGTTAATTTTTTATGAAATTCGGATAATCAGCAACGCTTCGGATGATTGGAGTTCTAATGTAATTGAATTTAAACGTTGGTTCTGAATATAATACTCTCAATAACCGCATAGAAATACTACTAGATACAATGTTTTAAGGTATTTCGCAAATTGTCCCTATGAACAATTCACTCAATAATTTGAGGAGGGAAGTCTAAGCTATTAAATTTCTTTTTTTAAAAATATAAACAAGATAATATTTCATAAATTGTGGTATTATTAAACAAATGATTTTTAGAGAAACGAATATTCGCTATAATAGTCAAACCGCAGTGCGACATATTCTTCGAGAATTGTGCTAGCAGCTTTTTGAAATTGTTTTAGGCATTGACCATACTTTAGTGAATCGTAAACTAGGAACATTTTTTGGGTAGTTTTATTTTTCTTCAGTTAACTTTTTTTCGCCAAATTCAGTTTTTTTCAACAAACATTTATAAATGATCCGAAATTAAGCTAGTTATTAAAATAATAAAATATAAGAAACGTTTGCCAAGTTTATAAGAAGTTGCAGCATTTCCTCAACTTATTTCAACCTATATATTCCACCTATCCAAGGTTGTTGGTTTTCTCCTTGCAAAGGTCGGATCTCTAAACCAAAGGGTCTCTGAGTTTCTAATGCAAAAAATTATTTTCTAAGCCACATTTCTCCGCCTGTATTGAATATTTTTACATTATATGATTTTTTTTTATTTTATATGATAAATGTAGCTAGCAAACTTACAGGTCTCCACAAACCCAGTTTGTGAAATTGGTTTGATTATCAATAATAATTTTACAACAAAACACCCTAATCAATTTAAACAAGTAGGTTTGTAACAGAATCTGTCACTTAACCCGCTTCCACACAACAGTTGTGTTTAACAGGTAAAAAGGCGACAAACACAGCATTAATATTCTATATTAAACATTTAGATGCTAAATTTGGCTAGTTTCTTTTATTTTATTTCGAAAATTCAATAGTTATTACTTATCGTTTGCAAAAATTAATTTATATTTCAAAGAATAAATCTGTAATATTCCTCGCTTTTAAATAGAATGAAAACATTTCATATCAACATACAAAGAATCTCGTAGTGAAATATATTTGACGTCATTTCAAACTGATCGATGTCGCAAAAATAAATTTATTTTAATTTATTGTCTAAAAGAATTTAAGTTTCTTGAGCGATTGTTGCGAATGGCAATGGTGATTTAATTCTAATAAAAATGGCTTCTTATGCTTTTTAAATGAGCATTAAATTTTGCTGTTTTTTAAATAATTGAAGTACGTCGAATTCTTCTCTGAAATTTTCAATGTATTCTAACTTCGATGCTCTGAATTTTTTGACGTATAACACTTGTCCGTAGCATTTGTAGTTTGGACTATGAAAGTGGGTGGCGGACAGACAGACGGACTGAACGATTATAATTCCTTCCACTTTTTACTTTATAAACGTCGTGTGGAAGCTAAAAGTGGTATTATAGCGACCTGTAAGTGAGTTGCATTTCTTCATAAACCATGCCAAACTATCGAGGACTATGTCAGGCCAAAACGCGGTCAGGTTTTTTGTACTGAAAAGAAATATGGAAGAAATACACTTTTTCTGTCAATTTATACATTTAAAGCAACTTTTATAATACTGTTTTCTATGTAACTAGCTTTATAAAACCTGCGTTGCACGGATGCATTCTTAATAACGGTGAATTTTTTTCGGTACTTTTACGTTTCGCGGGCGCAAATTTCGCCAAACGGAATCTTTGGCGACAAACGGAATTTTTTACCAGCAAAACAATTATTAATTAAATTTAATACAACAGAATTATTAAATTTAAAACAAAATTATTAATTACGTTATACTATTATTTATTAAGAATTAGTACATTATACAATTATTAATAGGAGGGTGTGCATATTTGGCAAGATTTGCGTCCGCGAAACGGAAAAGTACCTTTTTTTTCTTATATAAACTTTTAATTATACCAATTGATCTCCTCTCAACCGGTCAGCACCAAATCAGGATATTATATAATCTCCTCCCATTGTGGTAACAGCATGAGTGAATGTCCGATAGCATCCTGGCCCTTCCAAGAGTTAAAGGGCTTTCCCATAGGCCTCTGTTAAAATTCCCGGAACAGCTTGCTATGATATAACAGTCGGTCTCGATTTGGTGATTTTCGTTTCGTTGCTAAGCAACGAAAACACTCTAGTGTGGTAAACATTCCACTATTTCATACAACTCAATAGAGCTGGGGAGCCCAGTCGGTTCAAGCATTCGCCTGCTTTTCATGCGGAATGTCCCAGGTTCGGGTCCGGGTATCGCCCAAATAACTACCGCCCTATCTTTATTTGCAGCATAAAAAAAACCAAATAATTTTTTTAAATCAATGAATAAAATAAACATGTTCAAATAACAATCCTACAAATTAAATCCACGTGATTTTACCGGTTTTTACTTAAATTTTTTCTTGCACTGAACCGTTGAAATTTCTTTCAAATTGAAAATGAAAAATATAAATTATAATCTTATAACAATGGCCTAATGCTATTCCTATAGAGAAATTGGCTCACGTTTTGCCCTCCTACACCTGTTTTGGTTCTAATATTGAAATATCGATTCTTAAATTAAGCCTCCAAAACAAAAGGAATCAGCTCCTAAAATTTGGTCTCCGTACTTCAAGTAGTTTTGGCTGATGGTTTATTTGTGAGTCAGGACTTTGTCTTGTGTATATATATATATATATATATTATATAATAATATATATATATATATTATATATATTAATATATATAATATATATATATATATATATATATATATATATATATATATAATATATATAATATATAATATATATTATATATATATATATATATATATTATGTGTATGTGTATGTGTATGTGTATGTGTATGTGTATGTGTATGTGTATGTGTATGTGTATGTGTATGTGTATGTGTATGTGTATGTGTATGTGTATGTGTATGTGTATGTGTATGTGTATGTGTATGTGTATGTGTATGTGTATGTGTATGTGTATGTGTATGTGTATGTGTATGTGTATGTGTATGTGTATGTGTATGTGTATGTGTATGTGTATGTGTATGTGTATGTGTATGTGTATGTGTAATGGTATATATGTGATTTACGGTTTTTACTTAATTTTTTGTAATGTTTTTCAATGAATGAAATATGAATGTATTCTTATACAGCCTAATGCTATCTATGAGTAATGGCCACGTTTGCCTCTAATGTTATTGTTAATATTAAATATGACTTCTTAATAAGCTAAACATAATCACCTAAACTTACTTATATTATGCTGATGTATATATGTGAGTCAGGATTGTTATGTTAAAAAGATATAAAAAAATTAAAAAAAATTATGATTATAAATACTAAGTTTTGAGGATTCAAGAAAGATTAAGAGTGAGATTCGATTCGATGCATATTTTAATTGTCATTCAAGGCCCTCCTCTATCTCTCGCCCCCAAAAATTATTTAAAAAATGGCGCAGCCAGCAATGTCCACCAAATTTCTCAAAAAACCACATTTTAGTAAACATGGTTGCCGACCACTGGGATAGGTCATCATTGCTTGAATAGATCTTTAGTCCACTTCTAAGCACCTATCTACGACTTGCGTTTTAGACGAGTCCAAACTATCACTGGTTAAACGAAAAGAGGTAAGGAAAATTTCGGGGTTTTGAGGGCAGGCCAGAGTTTACTATATTGCACTGTGAGTAGCGTATTGTTCTTTGAGATTTAGTAACAAGTTCTCTCCAACTGGAAGGACATAGTTCGAACTTGGCATTTATATTACCGAGTCAGAAATTGCCAAGTTGATTTAGTGAACCCATACAAACTTCACTGTAAAATACCGAAAAATAATAAGCCGAAAGCGTTTGTTTGGGCTTACTAGAAAGCGATCTATGGCTTCAGTTGGAGACCGATTTTTGTATTGTTTTTTGGTCAGGAGCATTTCCATCTTATTATTAATTTTATGGCACACAGCAAGATTGAAATGAAACAGTTTTAAGCAAAACGCATTTCGATTATTTTATCAATCGATTGTTTAAACTCAAATAACGACAATAGGCACAGCTGTACGCAGAGTTTCGATACACGTTTTCAATTTTTCTCATTGTTCATTTTAAATAAAATATATCATATCGTCGGTCAAATGACAAAACCACGAATGTGCAGATTCTAGGGATTTGCGGTTTTTGAAACAGCTTCTCGGTTCAATCGTTTCTTTTTTTTTCTCTCCAGTTTTAACCGGGACCAGTTAAAAGTACTTAAACACCGGTCCTTTGAAAAACCGGTTATAGTTGCGTGGTTGGTTGAACGATTCCGGCTGTATTTTTAGGTTAGGTTTGAATTATCGTAGCACTAGAGCTACAAGAAGGCTAGGCTATTGGCGACAGGCGTCGTAATTTAGAACCACAATCATGTGACGAGTCGACCCCTGAGTGCATGTGTCACCCAACGCAGCTTTTAACTTCGACATCGTACTCAGCGTCGAGTCTTTGGAGCATTAAGTGTACTAACTGTACTGTAACGTGTACTAAAATGTACTACACTATAGCTTTGGCAACGGGAGTCTTAATTTAGGAAGCTAATCATGAAATGGACCGATACCGATTACTCTACTTTAAATATCTCGAAGGTATGATTTACGAATACTACCTGAAAAACATAAAAAAGGCAAAAAACGCCTTATCAGAAGGAATAATGTATATTAAGACGCCATTTTACATTTGTAAACAATGAAATTTATATTAAATGTTTCGCCGGTTTTTTAATTAAAAAATAGCACTTCCTGTGCCGCTTCTGAAGATTTTTGTTGCCGCGTAATGTGTCATAGGAATAGCATTACCGGTAGCATAACTCTTGATGCCTTAGGGCATTATCTGCAGACAGGTGTTATTGAATAATGAACCCATATCATACAAATCCATTATGATATATTTTATGACGCCATAATCAATTGATTTATCTAACTGCATTAAATTCTTCCTTCTGTTTAGGGATGTCGGCTCGTCACTTGACTGTGGTTCTAAATTACGACGCCGGTCGCCAATATCCGTCGTGTAGTTCTGGTGCGACGATAATGCAAACTAACAAAAATCTTCAGTTAAGCCGGTTAAAAGGTTTATTCAAATCGGTTCTTCAGTTTTAACCGGTTCAGCTAAAGAAATGTTTTTGCTCATTTAACCGAAGCCAAAATCCGGTTTAACTGTTTCCGGTTTTTGATCCCTTTGCATATTTGTGTTTTTGCATATTCGTGGTTTTGTTATTTTACCGACGATATGATACTTTGTGGTAACATAAATTTTACATTTGAAGTCTGCCCGATCATTCGTAGGGGGGCGTCCGTAAATTACGTGATGCGTTTATGCGAGCCGAAAAAATCTCACGTAGGGGAAGGCTTCGTCAACTATCTCGAATTTTTCGCCGCAAAAAAATCAATGCTAAATGCGAGAAAATACACAGTTTGATTCCAGTAAAATATATTTCTCGACTTAAATTTGACAAAATCTTTCCGGATAATGTTTATCGTGTCTTATCGAATTATATTTCAAAATGTTGGAGATTTTAAAAACTTCTGTGAGATTGCTTGGCTAAAATCTCCTGTGAGATTACTTGGCTAATCAAATGTCACGAAATCTTACCAAGGGGTGGAGGCGGATCAAAAAATCCTCCAAATAGCATCACGTGATTAAGAGGGACTGTCAGTCCCACAGAGCTAATGCATTAGTTTTGAAATCACAACTTTTGCAAAAGAATTGCTTTGCAATGTTATCCCATTTTCCTCAGGCATGGGAATCGTCATAACATCATATTTAAAACAAAATTGAAAAGAAAATAGCATCCGGTTATTTAATTATTAATTGATAAAATTTAAAATAGTGGTGCGGCACATGATAGGAATGATCATGCTTCAATTATGAGGAAAATTCGCTGGTGCCACTAATCGGAAGAAGATACATATATAAGGTGTTTTCCTCCATTATGTACAGTGGAGGTATTCCGATAAGAAAAGGAAAAAGGTAAGGAACCACTACTCCAGTTTTCCACGGCAATAAATAGTAAAATTTCGTAAAATGGTAGTTTTTTAAGAATAAACATTCACAGATGGCGCTATTTTTTCCATCACACGTTTTTCAGTTTGCTTCTTTTTCCCTTGAAGTTACATACGTTTTCTGTAAGTGGGGCTAGTTTCTAAGGAAATATCCATAATTATGGGAATGTAGGAGTGGCAAATGAAAGAGACGCCAGAATATTATTTTTACACAAAGGAAATACATCTAGGAGTACATTTAAAGGGTGTTGAAAAATACCTTATAAAGTTGGAATTTTTATCCTAGAAAAAAAATGTCGACTATTTTTTGTCATCCCAAGAGTTCATAGAATGAAAAAAACCTTTAGTAAATAGCATGTGATTTTAACAAGTAAAACGACCCACTTCACGAACTCCATCCTTCTACAATGCTTTTGTTAGGTCCGAGCGCAACCACCACCCATGTTTTCTATAAAAAACGTCCAAATTTCTATCTCCCACTGAGGCCGAAATTTAACTGAAACGCAACGCGAACGATTCGCCAGCGAAGGGGTGGAGATTCGAAGATTTTGCTCGTTTCCTAATTGAACTGAAACAAATCCTTCGCGCGCGAATGACGTCACGCCACGATTGGTCTCAGGCCATTCGAGCGATCACGTGCGAACTGTTTGTTTACTGTTTCGGCACTCAATATCGGCGAAAAATGTCAAATACCATATCGTTTTTACAAGAAAAAAGGAAACCCGACAGGAAACTTATTAAGCTGTGAGGGGAAACCTAATAGATTTTTCTGATAAGAAATTTTATTACCAAGTATCGTTTGGATAAAGAATCGTTTCAACTCGCTTAGCCAAAAAAGAACGAATCAAAAGATTCGCCTTTTAAAACGATTCATTAAAAAGAACGTAAATGCTTTGGATGAATCTTTGGAACAGGGATTGGCCCATCTCTATATTTCCAGTGATTTTCGAATTATTTCATTGGCCAACTTCACGTAAAGAAAGGCAGGCGTAGATTCTTTTCAAATGCTCGAATGACACGCCCTTGAGCACGCATTCGCGTGTTTTGGGATGTTAAATACGGTTTTTCGAGAGCATTCGCAGGGCTTAGCTTAAACCGATCGTATCCGCAAGGCAATCGTGCACGAATTCGAAGCGTTTCAGTTAAATTTGAGCCTGACGTTCGCCAGCGGCTCAGCGGCTAAAAGGTATTACGTGTCGGCCTCATAAACCCAAGTTTGTGGGCTCGAGCCCCGGTTGACTCGTCAGATTTTCTGGGTGGGAAAATCGTGGGCGCGCATGTCATATAATTATGTGGCATGCAAAAGATCTATTTAGGACCCATTCGGTTCTATCGGCAAAATTAAATCTTGGCATGCTTAAATATCCTCATTGAGCTCAGATTCTTTGTAATGTGGAGTGTCAAAATTGGTAGCAAGAGCAGCCTAGATGGTGCCACAAAAAAAAAATGTCTCTCAGTTCTGGGGAATAGGCCGAGTCACCAAAGGCTTGATCGCCAATAATGCATCCCCGTTGGAGAAAAAAACTATCGTTCGCCCCTTTAAAGGATGCCTTAGATATGCAAAAAGTACACTTCGCGTCTATGTTGCCAAATGTTGATTTGATTTCCCATCTTCAAATAAAAATGATTGGAGTTCAAAGAATAGACCAAAAAATATTAGTACAAAGTGTTTTCTAACAAGTAAAACACAGTTCAAATTAAAAAAGTAATTACGCTGAAGTGAAATGGAATTATACCCAAACAATCCTAATTTCATGAATAACAAATGTTTTACCTCCGATATAAAAAAAAGCTGCTAAAAATGTTTTAGTACTTTTTTATTCTTTTACATGTGAACGCAGCTTTGACCTCCTTAGCAGAAGGTCTTTATTGGTCTCAGGGTGAGTTTCTGAAAAGGAAAAACACTTGCGAAAATACGTACAGCCCCGTTCCAGAATCTGTATTTATCTATAATTTGAAAAGTCGTGAAGCGTCCATAGGGCATTTCACTTTAATATAGTTACACTAACCCGAGCTAAAAAAAGTTAATAAAGTTAGTAAATAGTTTTATTATAAACAAATTTTAGTTTCATAAATTGTGGTAGTAATAATTTAAATTTTATTAGAAACTGAAATACTAGTACATTATACCCGCACGATCGCGATAACTCGGTTGGAAAGGAATAAGAAAGTATCAACTAACAATTGAACATAAAGTTTTAGTTTTTGTTGAAATAGCGTTGCAGTAGAGCTGCACGAAGGCAAACAAAAAGTTTTAATTAGTAGAAAAAGTTTTGTATTTGCTTTTCGGATATTGTCTATTTTAAAATTAACCTAAAAAAGTAGACGGGAACCCCAATTATCTGATTCATTTTTATTGATTCCCTTTAAAAAAAACAGAAATTCGTATTATCTGGTTTTTCCGAAAGATGTTTAAAAGTATATTTTGTTAAATACTGTATGCATTTGTAAATGGGAGAATTTTTTTAAATATTGCTTTATTGTAAACGGAGAAAAAAGTTAGTACTAATAAAATTGTAATCAAGTGAAGATGCAACACTTTTACAAGTTAGAGTAAGAAGTTTTTGCAACACTTTTACAAGTTAGAGTAAGAAGTTTTTGCAACACTTTTACAAGTTAGAGTAAGAAGTTTTTGCAACACTTTTACAAGTTAGAGTAAGAAGTTTTTGCAACACTTTTACAAGTTAGAGTAAGAAGTTTTTGCAACACTTTTACAAGTTAGAGTAAGAAGTTTTTGCAACACTTTTACAAGTTAGAGTAAGAAGTTTTTGCAACACTTTTACAAGTTAGAGTAAGAAGTTTTTGCAACACTTTTACAAGTTAGAGATGAAATAATGGAATGAGCAAAATGATAGCATAGGATTTTGATTTTCAATGGGTCAACCTTTCGATCGGTGCTCCAAATGGTGAATTCAAAGTAAAGTACAGTATCTTTTTGCGTCGGATCTCATTAAAATGTTTTACCTTAATAGGCAGTTGTATAACGGTTGTGTTTTGTTGAAGTAACATATCACTGCATAGTAAAATAGCACTTTAGTTTCACGTGAACTATTGGAATCGGGCATCGTAATTTTGAACCGTGGTGAAGTGTCGAGGACCATGGCACGAACCAAAGAGTGATCATCGTAAAGACAGACTTCAAGATTTAGAGCGCACTTACATCCACGTGCGCATGAGCTTGTTCAAATGTAGTACTTTTTTTCCCAACAGAATTAGAAATTAGGTAATTCTAATGTGATAGCCCCATTTCAGGAACCTAGTTCTAAATGAAAACGATATATTTTTTTTAACGAATTTCCGAACCAGTGTTCTAAGCCAAGTCTATCTTTGAGCCGAAAATCGTTTAACAAAATACGATAAAGTAATGTCAGAGTGAACTATTCGCGAAAAAAATGTTTTTTGTGACTGGAAGCTTCGTAACACACAATCTGATAGATAGCAGCAAGCTCAAACTAATTGAAGCTTACCGTATTAAAAGAACGTAAATTGTAAACTGTTATAACCTATATATTTATATATCTTTTTGTAATAAAAATAGTGGTATTTTGCGAGAATAAACACGTAATTTATTTTTAGATCATGAGTTTCAACCATTTAAAATATTTTAAGAATGATAGCTTTAGTTCATCATGGGACAGAATCTTCTGGAGGTGCTGGAGTTTAAATTAGATGGAGATGCTTTTGGCGAAGTAAAGTCTGTCAGAATGTCGCCAAGTCGATTCGATGCACCCAAACAAACTGAAGTTCGCGATATGTTTCATGACATTAATTGTTACGCAGGGCGCACAGTGAAGTGAAAATGCAACAAACCGTTTAGATTTTTAAGCAAAGCCAATTTCTTTTTTTTAACCATCGATCGAATTTATTAAACAATTATGCGAAGCTATACGTTATTTGCGCAGATGTAGGCATATTTTTAAAACCCTACTAATTTCGTTTACTTTTGTATTCTTTTTTTTTGTTAAAGAACGTTAATGCATCGGCTAAATCACTTTGCTTCACTTGGTAAATCAGTTTTTGAATGTTTTTCTAGATAGAGCATCTTCATATTGCTTAACGTATATGGTGATTATCGTGAAGTTGGGTCTTGGATGGTCTTCAGCTTATGTAGAGTGAAGATACTTAAAGGCCTATCACACGAGCGAAAATTCTCTAACCCAACCATATCCTCAACGCAAAAAAAGTTTGATGTAATCTGTGGAAGTTTCACAAAAATCTTGAACATCATCAACCGTCTATTTTTTGAACCTGAATGTCTTTTTAATTCTAAACGGTTGGTCTACTTCATTAATTTTGTCAGTTTTCTTTATAGTTTTTGAAAAGAAAAATATGCTAACAACCAGTACCGCATATCCAACACCTAAAATGATTGTTAAAAAAATCGTAAAACATCTAATACTGGTATTAAAGCATTGAACTTTTAAAGCAGTAGTTCCCAACCTTTTCTGGACCATCGTATCTTTCTTTAGGTTGACTAACACCTATAGCCCCTTTTAGTTTTCATGTTATGTCTAATTATAATTTGAGTTAAAGTGTAACTAATAAAGCAGTTTTTTAATATCAAACATTTACTACCATTTAGAGGCCAAGTGGCCTAGTGGTAGTGCTTCGCATTGCCGTGCCGCAGGTGTGGGGATCGAGTCCCGGACGGGCGAGGTTGACTCAGGCTTTCATCTCTTAAGTGGGTCGATAAAATGGGTACTAAGCATGCTTGGGAACTAAACACTGGGGGGTCCCGCGTGAGGATGACCACCTTACCGGGACATATACCTAGCATCCCAGAGCCCTTGGTCACGTAAGCTGGAATGGGCACGGCAGGCTGTGGCTCTCTAACGGGCTGTTGAGACGAGAAGTTTTTACTACCATTTATAAAAACAACCAAAGCAACTTTATCCGGTCACCTTTTAAATAAAATAGGAACAAAATATAATTATATTTTTAGCAGCTTTTTTAACGTACAAAAGTGAAATAGTTAACTGAGGTCTTTAATTTGGATTCTGGAAAATTTAAGAAAGCTGACAGTAAAAATTAAAAAAAAAAGAATATTTGAAAACTTTTTTATTGTTTATCTTACCATTTCAATGACTGTCTTGTGCTTGCAGCTTGGTGCATTTTAGTTAAAGCTTGAATATTCGGTTTTATATTTGTCAAGTTCAAGCGCAAGTCTCCTTTGAGTCAAATGTCCAACTTGATATCTTTGTTTAGTGAGGAGCTGGACAACAGAACTAAATCCTTTTTCAACTAAATATGTTGACGGGAACAAGAGGGTTCAGCTTTTAACCACAGTTGAAGAGCTTAGTGGAAGAACGTGCTAAGTGACAAAAAGGTGAAAACGAGATAATGAGCTTCAAAGTTTTTAGTTTGCAACTTTTCTGTCATTCACAAAATCACAGTTTTTTTTGCATGATATTTTAGTTTGGTTCTTCAAATTGCTTGGTGGCTTTTGGCTTAGCCATAATTTACGTCATAACGCGTCATTTGCAAAACGCGCTTGACACCTCATGCACTTGGCACGTTCTTCCTCCGAAGTGCTTCAGATTTTGGCCAGTCGCTTAGTGGAAGAACGTGCTAAGTGACATTTTTAAGGTAAATTTGATCCATAAACGTTTCATAATTTCTGTACTAACCTTCCGATTTTCAAAATTCTTTTTCTGTTTGGAAGATAGGACTTCACAGATCTCTTTTATACTTATTAATCGTTTGCCTGTCCGTCCATCATTTTATCCGTCCGTCCATATCCCTTTCAATTTCCGATCCAAAGTTCCTGATTTTGAAAATTCTTTTTTTTTTTTGGCTCGAAAGTAAAAAATTAGATGACTACAATGTATAGTGTTTGGCCAACTGCCTGTACGTCTGCTTTTTTGTTTCTGTCCGTACGTCCTACCCCCCCCCCCCCCCAACTTCCTTTGTACCCGTCCATTTTTTAAAGTTATTACTTTCAATTACCTAATATAAAATATAAGGTAATAAAATTATTGCGATAGGGGTCAATAATACAAAATGAAGATTTTGTGCTTTCTACACGTTTTGGAGGGTGCTCATTCTAAAAAATTGGTTTTTTTTTACATTGATCCGTCTGTCTGTCTGAAACTACTTTACAGTTTAAAATAAGAGAGCTACGGACTTCAAATTTAGTTCACGGGTTCCTAGTTCCTGTTGGACGTCACAATAAGGTTTTCGAGAAAATTGCACCTGCGCAAGTAGAAGCTGCCATAAACTTTTTTTGGTTTTAAAGGTATGGCTGAACAACGAAAATAGATACAGACTTCGAATTTGATACACGTGTTCCCTGTACTAGTCGGACGTCAAAATAAAGTTTTCTACAATATTGTGCATGCGCAAGGAGTAGCTGCCATAGAACTTTTTAGGTTTGAAAGTTTTTGAAAATACTTTATAAGATATATATAACTTTTAAATGAGCGTATTGATATATAGTGTTACACATCCCTAGTTTTTTAAGATATCAGTCACCTATCTTATACTTTTTGTTCGTCCGTCTGTCCCTACTATAAGGATTTCTTTGAGTATTTAACTTAAAAGAAAGTAGGTTATATAAGTTATTTTAGAACTTCTTGCTTAATGTTAGATGAGTAAGTTTTTAATTGAACATATTCTTTAAAAAATACCATTATCACTGAAATTATAAACTAAATACTTTGACAATACTTACACAAATGCATGAGAATAAAATAAATATTAAATTTAAAGGACTTATAAAAAAGATAATAATAATAATAAGATAATAATAATGCAAGATGTAAGTTTTCGCAAAATTTTTTTTAATAGTTTTTAGATACGAATAATCGAATTAAAAAACAAAGTTTGATATTACAAAAAGTAAAAATAAGTTGTATGGCAAGATATAGATCCTAAGGTTATTTACGTTTTTCTTTCTCCTTTTCAGTTAAGGCAGGGGTTCCCAACCTTTTTGCACCTGCGTACCACTTTACTATTTGAGAAATTTTGGCGTACCACCAGACCTAGATATTTTAATAAACGTATAATATTTACTTTTCTAAAAGTGTTTAAAGGCTTTTTGAATTAAATTCCTGAGAATACTTCATATTTAATGGTTAGATATTTGTTTATTTATAAAATGCTTATAAAAAGGAGAAATAAAAAGATTAAAATTGTATTAATTTACTGTTTAATTTATTACCTATAGGTCTAAAAATTCATACAAATAAAAAAATAGTACAAACTAAATAAAAAAAATTAATCATCAAACAAAATATGCTCGTACAAATTTTAATGCAAAACTTGTTGTTGTTTGCCTGTGATTAAAATGTCAACATTAGGAGTAAGGGAACTTATCTTCACTTTTGAGTCTTCTTCAACACTTATTCTGCTTCTATGTTTATTCTTTTATGTACAAGAGCTCAGAAAATCTACTCTCCACACAAGTAACTCGTAACAAATGGCATCAAAAATAGCAGATCGTGCCGGAAGATCAAAAGGTACAAGTTTAACATTCCATCCAGAAGTTAATTTAAGATTTCTCTTTAAAATAATGTTAATGTTTAAAATAATGCGTAATATGTTTGCGTGCTTACTGCTCATGCGTACAGAAGCTATTAATAGTATCATGTTGCTCACATCACTCACGCGTACTACCTGAAATTTTCCCGCGTACCACCAGTGATACGCGTACCACCGGTTGGGAACCCCTGAGTTAAGGGTTTAATCAATTATAAGAAAGCTACTTTAATTTACAGCATTTCTACAACGGTCGAACATGATCGTTTAAACAATTTATTTTTACAATCGTGATGCATAGTATTTTTTTAAAGTCATCGATATTTTAATAAATATTAAGAACTTATAACGTTTTATATTTTGTCTCTTTATTTTTACATCAATTATTATAAAAATATATTTTAGTTTTACATAACAAAGCAATATCTTGATTAAATTGGTACTTACCGTATAAGTTTTATTCACACTTTCAAGCAAAAATTCAGCTTTCCGCTTGCTTCTTAATTCAATTTTAATAATTTTAGGAGTTTAGGACATTGCACAAAATGCGTTCGATAGCTTTGGAGATCAAACGTAAAATGGCTTTAAAACGATTTTTGTACCCATAATTCATTTTTTTTAAACAAACCAGATGCTTTGAATGTTCGGTGCAATGTTGTTTTAACGCGAACTGCCATCTCTATAGAGCAGGTGCAACTTTGTTTTAATTATACCATCTGTTCGCTGCTAAATTATCTATGTTTATTACAATAAAAATCAGACGACATTTTATAAAATGTTAAAACCTTTAACTCCGTTTAAATTTAAAATCAAAATGCATTTTTTTCCTATTTTGCTAAATGTACTCAAAACCCAGTTTTACGCAAAATTAATTTAATTTCATTGATTATATTTAATAATTAAAGTTAATTAGGAAATATTAATTACATTTTGTTGAATTCTTTTTGATTAAAACTACAAAAGAACCATTTGTTTTGCTATTAATGCAAGCGAAAGTCTGAAAATTTTCCGCAAACGTGTCACTTAGCACGTTCTTCCACTAAACGATCGTTCCGGAATCGGTCGATTTCGGTGGAAGAACATGCCAAGGGTCCTTAGCACGTTCTTCCATTGAAAAAGTGACGAAAACGCGTGCACCTACCAACTTCGTATGCGAAAAATATACGAAATCGAATGTTTTCTAAAAAATTGAAAGCTGTTATGTTTAAAGCAGGTAATAACATGATCATTGACACAAAAATCTCAATTTTTTCAAAAATGTCACTTAGCACGTTCTTCCACTCAGCTCTTCAGTTGTGGACAAGTGTCGATAAGTTTCACCCAGGCTAACTCATAACCACTCTGCGACTCTGCCTGAAATAGATTTTCGCCTCACAGCACTGCCTACTCAACGTATTCAAGGCCAGAGAAGGTCTCTCAAACGCGTGCCAGGACGGAAAGTTTGACGTCACTGTTCCGAGTGACGATGATGAAGAATCCTGATCGGAACCACTCGGAACTCTACAAATATTGTCGGCCGTGAAAGAATTGTTCCGAACAAGTTTCGAGATAAAGTTTATACATCTTCGGAAAACGATATTCAGTAGCAGTTACGTCAATCTTTCCGTCCAAGCGCGTGTTTGGGAGAGCTTCTCTGGCCTTGTATACGTTGAGTAGGCCATGATCACAGACATACTTCAGATCTACAAACTGCTTCTGCAAAGAGCTATCAAGGTTATCCGCAACTTCAAACGAGAATGGATCTACAATCCAATTAAGAATTTCTAACTTGGTCAAATCTTGTAAGCATACCAGTTTTTAACTGGTCAAGATGATCAATAAAAATTAGTATTTTGTTCTGTGGGAGTTCAGGAGAAACTGACATTCAATACTCTTCAAGAGTCGGAAACTGAATCAGTTCTTTCCGACCAATATTAAATTTGAGAATATCAAACTTGGCTATGAAGTGATTCTTTCGACTTTGATAGGGCTCATCGTGTTTCCTTGCAGCTTTTTATTGACTTCGTTCATTTTTTCAAAAATATCTGTAAGGTCCGCAAATAGTTTTACTGCACTACGTTATAGTATTATTTTAATTTCCCCCCTTTGAATACTCATCGCCCCCTCCCCCCACAACTATTTATTGATAACACAAATCGCCCACTTTGGGGCGATCGCCCCCTGCTTGGAAACCGCTGTATTAGAGAAACTGAAAGGTAAGCAATTCTTAACACTTTGACTGCTAATCACGCGCCAGCGCGTGGCGTGGTTCCGTTTCACCGATAACAGCACATTCTGATGAAATTCATAGTACCATTTCGCCAACCGTTCTTATGAGTTCAAGTTCGTTTGAAAACTTGATAAACATGTGGTTACACAAACTACACGATCTAGCTCTTTCATCTACCCTTTTGTATGATATTTAATTGACACCTAGTAATCCCAGATGTGACTGATGAATTTTCATACATAGATTTTAAAGCTTATGCAGTTTTTGTGTTATTGCGAAGTGCATCTTTCGCCTATTGACGACAAATATTATACAGCCATAATTATGTAGGGATGTAACACCTTTATTTGAATTATGTTAACACCGCAAGCAAATTTAAGGTTATTTGGTGATCAATTTGAGGATATAGAACGTTTAATATTATATTATATATTACACTTTTGAAACCGATCCCACTGTGCTTGGAATAATACTTGATGATTTGAAAGAGTATATTATATTTAAAATTACGAGGAAATTAAATCTTTCGTCTCAAGTGCAGGGCAACCAGACACCAGACATACTGCATTTCGCAGTGCGGTTTAGTTTGTTATTCAACCATCTAGTTATAGAAAAAATTGCAAATTGTCTCTATTTTTTTCTGGTTATCCGGTCGGAAAAGGCCAGGAACATTTCTTCGTATTTTACATACATATCATAATTAAAGTATTAGATTGGCTGATCACGTGACTTCCAATGCTAACGACGTGACGCGCATGGAGGCTTTTTTGGAGGTTTTAATGGCAAGTGTTGCTGCCACTTTAAGGAGAAAAATACTACAAAAAAATACTATTTTATTCTAAAATTACAAAAAAATACTAGAAAAGGATTTAAAGTCGCTATAAATATTCCAAAATGCAGCTAGTATTTTTACGGTATTTTTTGTAATTTTAGAATAATTCTAAAATAAATTCTAAAATTAAGTTAAAAGTTTAGTTATAAAGTTTAAAGAGTATATTAGTATTTTAGAATAATTCTAAAATTACAAAAAAATATCGTAAAAATACTAGCTGCATTTTGGAATATTTATAGTGACTTTAAATCCTTTTCTAGTATTTTTTTGTAATTTTAGAATTAAATAGTATTTTTTCGTAGTATTTTTCTCCTTAAAGTGGCAGCAACGCTGACCATTAAGACCTCCAAAAAAGCCTCCATGCGCGTCCCGTCGTTAGCATTGGAGGTCACGTGATCAGCCAATCTAATACTTTAATTATATCTATGGTATTTTACGACTGTCGTGTAGCTTTAGTTAGCGACGTTAATTCAACCTAACCTTGTAATTTTTCGATCTCGAACTAAGATTTTTACTTTTTCGAAAATGAAGAAGAGTTAGTTCACTTTCATTGTAACGAACTGGTTTAAAGAACTGGACGTTCTTCTACTTCACATCAGCCTCTATCGAGGAAAATTTTCCATCGTTATCGTCGCAGTCAACGTGTTTTAATCGCATTGTTATTTTAATGTGTGTTTCATTATCACCAAACAATATCAATAAATAAGTAAGCGTATAGTTATGTTTTTTTCTAAAAACGCTGCATAAAAGCTACATGAATGTTATGCAAAAAATTCATTCAGCATTTCTGTTTCTCAAGACCTGAAACATGCTCCCGAACCCCGAAAGAAAAAAGGGAGTTTATTACACAAAGACGACTTCGTAACATTTTGTACCCGTTCACAATTTTGAATTTTTTGAAAGAACACACAATATTATTTATGCATATCTAATGGCTAGAGATAAAAATTTCAATTTAAGGATTAATAATTTCGAAATTATCCTTTCTTTCTTTTCCTATTTTTCCTTTCTTTAGCTTTTTCACTTTCTATATATTTTATTTCTTTTAGTTATAAAGTATTGAAACACTGTATGGCTGAATTGGTCGCTTGTTTCACGTGACGTGAATCAATTCTGGATTTCATTGGCGGTTTGACACGGTAAGCTCCGCCCACTATATTAATTAACCAATCAAGACTTTTCATTTCTGTGAAACTGTTGCCACTCATGACATGAAACATGCCTTTAAATACGCACACAATACAATTTAGTAGTTCTGTAATATGAGCAATTTGTAGATACAGTTTAAATTTGAGATTTTTCATACTAAGCACTATTTCCTTAACAGAAATTATTCCATTAGAAATTTATTATACACATAATAAACATAAATTATCACACTAAGTTGCGACTGAGGATTATGTCTCATGTTGGTGAACTAATAAATAAGAAACAAAACTTATTTTATAACATATATAGTAATAATTACCAGAAAAGAATCAAATTGCAATTTAATACGAAGAGTTAAACAAGGCAATTTGTAGAGAAAGTTGAAATTCGTGCTTTTCTTACTTCTGCTTCGTAACTTAGAATAATAGCGCTATAGGCAATAGCGCTATTGCCTTAATAAACACAAATTATTGCACATACTTTCGACTAAAGGTGAACTAACTACGTATATTATAAACAAAACATACTTTATAACATATATAGTAATAATCATCAAATAAGAATCAACTAACAATTTAACACAACATACATAAAGTCAAATTTGTATGTTGTACAAATTTGATTTTAACACAAAATGTGTACATATTTGTAAATTTGTATTTAACACAAAATACATAAAGTCAAATTTCTGTCTACAATTAAGGTTTTCCTTTTTTTTTCGTATTTCAACTGAAGAATAGCAAGCCCTATTACCGTAATAACACTAGAAGGGGGGGGGGGGGAGATTAACCACTCGTGATCTTATTTTCATTCTTGTGGAACTATTACTACTCAAGACTAGAAAAATTCCTGTGAAGTTAGCGCACAATGCAATGTTATTTTAATGGATGCAATGTGTAAAGAAAAACAAAAATGAAAATTCTGGTGTTTTTAGCTTAGTACTATTGCCTTAACAAAAAAGTTTACACATAATAAACATAAATTATTCATCCAATGTGTTCATCCCTATGTGTAAACATAGCTGCGATTAAGGATTACGTCTCACTTTGGTGAACTAGCTACGTAAATTATAAACAAAATTTATACAACTATTAAACAACTTTATAACTTTTTGGGTAATAATCACCAGAAAAAAAATAGTAAAAATTATATAAAATGAAATCAAATTTATCCTACAATTGAGGTTTTCCTTTCTTTCGCATCTGAGCATAAGAATAGCAAGCCCTATTACCGTAATAATACTAGAATGAGGGGGAGGGGGGATGCTGGCGTAAAAGGGGCCAATAAGAAGGGGGAGGGGGCCATAGAAAGAACAAACCGTGGGCGTTCTTGCCACAAAATCGGCCGTCCGCGCCCGCTTAGCGGCACTGCTGCTCTTCTGATCGCCTCGCTACAATGCACGTGGAAATCGGAGCCCTCATAACGGTCAGTGTTTTTTTTAATGTAATTTACATGTGTGGTCAACGTTTTTAGCTTTAATTTGCATGTTTTGGCCGTGTCTTACTAAACAATTAATGTGCAATTATACAATTTTATATTAAAACTACCAACTTTTTAAAAAAAATTATAATTTTTTTGTTTTTTCAAAACTTTTTTCAAAAATTTGGATATTGCATGTGTGGTCAATGATATTAGCTATATTCATTTGCGTGTTTTACTAATCATTTAATTAATGTAAAATTTTAAATTTTGTTTTAAAACTACATTTTTGTTATTAAACCTCATTTTTTGTTTTTTGAACTTTTTTTCATATTTTTAATTTTGTTCTTTTTATTAATTTTTGTATATGCAGTCAACGATTTTAGCTTTACCTATTTGCGTGTTTTGGCAACAATCTCGTTTTACTAAACACCTAATTAATGTATAATCATAAAATTTTGGATTAAAAATACGCAACTTATTGCAAATTAATAACTTTTTTATCATATCTTTTAGCGACTTTCTAGTTAAATGTGCTAATGGTATCCCCGTTTTTAATCAATATTTATTTGCATAATTAGGCAACAATCGTATTTTAATTAACACTTTATTGATGTAAAATTATAGAATTTTGTATTAAAAAACGCAATTTTTTTTAAAAAAAGCTTATAATATGAAATATTTTTTAGTATCTTTTTTAGTGAAATTTGCATAGGTGAACCCGTTTTCCGCGATATTTAATTGCGTGTTTTGGCAAAAAAACAAACATGTTTTACTTAACACTTAATTAATGTATTGTTTATAAAATTTTGTACTGAAAACGCAATATATGATTAAATAGAGAATAATATACTTTATTTTTTAGAAACTTTTTAGTGAGATTTGCATTTGTAGACCCGATTTTAGCCATTTTTATTTGCGTGCTTTGGCAACGATCGTGCTTTACTAAAAAAAAATATTAAATTTGTTTGAAAAGTTTAAAAATTTCCAATATTTATAGCAGATTTTTTAAAGTGTAGTTTGCATATTAGCAACTCGTTTTAAGAGATAGTTGTTTTTGTGTTTTTTCGACGATTATGTTTTGTGTTTTACTGAACAACAATTACTTGCATGTTTACATAATTTTTGTATGAAAAAACTATACAAAACGCAACTTACTGCGTATTATTGTAACTTTTTAAGCTCTTTTTAGTGCGATTTGCACATGTGGATTTGACTTATTAGTATTGTTTTTGGTAACAATCATGCTTTTCTGAACAAACATAAATTGTAAATTAAATTTTTTAGGTTTTTTTTTTTAAAAATAGATAAAAGTTTACAATAATTTTGCAACTTTTAGGCGTAATTTGCGTATATGGAACATAATTTGTTATGATTATATACGCAAATTTTCATTCTTACGGTTTCAGCGTAATTTATAGGCTGGGTTTGGCAACAATCAAATTTTACTAAACGAAAAATTTCAAAGAGCATTTTCTTTGAGTCTAATAAAAAATTTTAAAAATGTAATCAAGTTTCAAGTTTTTAGTGTATTTATGTTTATTTTGCAAGTGTGGAACCCGTTTCCAGCGTAATTTATGAACATCATCGCGATTTACTGAACAAAAGAACTATTTTTGTACTGTTTGAAAGTGGATGTGAACATATTTTAGTATCTTTTCTGTGCAACTTAATTATTTGAAAGCCCTTTTTTTAGTAGTATTTACGTCATTGTTTAGGCAACCAATCATGTTTTACTAAAAAACCTGTTTTTGGTCCGTCTTTTAAAAGGAGTTTATGCAACAAGTTTTTTCTTAGTACACTATATACAAAAGTATTTTGTGAAAAATTTATCGTGGAAAGCGCTTAATCATTTGTAATTATGTTGTTAAAGGATGAAGAATCAAAACATTGTGCACCTTCATATCTTTTTAGTGTAATTTACACGTGTGGGTTCCGTCTGTAGCGATATTTAAACAAGCCTATTTGTTTCAGTGATTAACTTTTCAACTATGAAATCATCATTAGGCTATGTCCTCACTACGACATCAAACGCCACAAAGGCAACAAACGTAACAAAACTTGGTGACCGCCAAGCGCGTCAAGCAATGCAATAGCATGGTGGTTGACTCTGCCAAGTCGCCAAGTTTTGTTGCCTTTGTGGCATTTGTTGCTTTTGTGGCGTAGTCAGGACATAGCCTTAGATTTTCCTAAATGATATTTTGTTTCAGTGTTTTTGTTTGAAAAAAGTAGGTTTGTAACAGAATCTGTCACTTAACCCGCTTTCACACAACAGTTGGGTTTAACAGGTAAAAAGGAGCCAATACAGCATTAATTCTATATTAAACATTTACATGCTAAATTTGGCTAGTTTCATTTAAATTTTATTTCGAAAATTCAATAATTATTACTTATCGTTTGCAAAAATTAATCTATATTTTAAAGAATAAATATGTAATATTCCTCGCTTTTTTTTCGTTCACCTAATTTTTAAACATTATTTCAAAACTCTGCTGTTGACAAAATAACATTTAAATCACGCATAAGTTTAAAAAAAGGATTAATAAAAACACAAGCAAATATACTTTGCACAAATCCCAAACTAAATTAAAAAATTTACAGTCTTGAAAATTTAATTTTAATTCAATTGATTGAAAAGTAGTTTATGTACTTCTACTTCAATTACCTTTTTTATTATTTTTTTCTCTTTATTTTTTTTATTGACAATAGCAACCCCACAACAAGTTAACATGGCTTTAAATAGCAAAAGTTGCAGTAACCGTGCGCTTGTTTTCGTTGACGCATGCATGTCTTAATTGCGGTTGTTGCATTCGTTTTTGTTGTCGGTGTTTGAAGTGATGTCGAAGTCAGGACAAGGCCTAAAGAAGTTCTTAATAGCCGTCGTGTAGCTCTAGTGCGACGATAATTCGAACTAACCTAAGGAAGTTCTTGGAAGCAATAAGTCTGGGGAGTCGTTGGTTGGTTGGTAGACATATATATTCAGGTTTGTGTGCTTGGTCAGCGACCCGCTTATAAACCTTCGTCAAGTAAGACAGACACAACAGACAACACACACACATAAGTGGATCCATCTAATTTTTAGAGACAGAGGCCAACTAGAGGATCCCCAGAATTGGCTTGTCACCCCCAGAGGTATTGATTTGGTATGGGAACTTGGAGGACTTTCGGACCCAACAGATTTAACGAGCACGTACTCCGCATATACTCGGTAGGTCTTCAGTGGTACCGGGACTCGATCGCAGGACCTTCCGATCCCGAGACCGAGACGCTGATGAACCACTAGGAGCTCAACTTACTGGCGCCCCAGGTTCGGGTTAGAACATTGCCAAAATAATGCCGACATTTAAACGGTATTTTGAGTAGAGTTGAGCTGAATTATCGTCTTACTAGAGTTACACGAGGGATATTGGAGACGGGCGTTGTAATTTAGAATCACAGTCAAGTAACATATAAACAGTCTGTACAGCCAAAAAGTCCGACGAATAATACCCAGTGTAGAGGGTGTACACGCTCAATATGCCCAAAAGTCTTGACGCTGCATACGCGAGCGCGATTTAGCACTTAAAAGTTGCTTTGGGTGCCTCCTCCGGTATCAGGTCGTCACTTGACTGTGGTTCAATATTACGAAGCCTGTCGCCAATAACCATTGTGTAGCTCTAGTGTGACTGAACCTTACCCTAACCCTCTAGTTCAAACCAAACCGAACCTGATAGTGATATCGCAGTGAGAGGCAATGCTCTTCGACTTTTTGGAAGAAGTGCTCGGAAGCCGTACATAGACCGTAGCACAGTCGTCAGAACATCGGCCTCTTATACCGAGGGTCCCGCATTCAAAAGCCAACCACATCCAATAGACGAATATTTGTTGTCAAAATAAAATAATAAAATCGACTTAATTACGGGGTTCCCCGAGTACACTGTGCAGACGTGCAAGTTTTTTCTTTTTCTGTGGAGTCCAAAGTGGCGTTAGCCTACGATGTCGCTCGAAGTCCAGTTGGGTGCCAGCTCAGGTGTCGATATCGTCACACGACCGCGGGTATAAATTACGGGGAGAACCGGCTGTGTTAAGGCTCCTCGGAGGGTAGAAATAGACAACCGGAAACGTTTCAAGAAGTTATCGAAAGCAGTAACAGGGCCCGTCCGTGGCCGAGTGGTTAGGGCATCAGCCTAGAGATTCAACCTTCTCAGGAGTGCGGGGGTTCGAATCCCACCTACTGCCAGTCATCCTATAAATCAGATCCGTGCTGGAAATAGTAGAAAATCCTCATCACGGATGGGCCCGAGTACACAGGGACAGACGTGCTCGTAAAATCTGTGGAGTCCAAAGTCCCGACGGCGTTAGCGTACGATGTCGCTCGAAGTTCCGTTGGGTGCCCGCTCAGGTGTCGACCTCGTCACTTGACCAGGGTTCTGAAATACGAGGCGTTATTGGCTGTGTTAAAGCTCCTGAAGGAGGCTAGAAATAGGCAGCCGGAAACGATTACCTTACCTAGCAGTAACAGCCCACAGTTTGATAAATTCTCTGTTGCATTACTTCTTTTCGATAAAGTATCATATTAACCCATAGATTGCCTCGTAAAAGGTATCGCAGTGAAAGGACTCTTTGTGCCCAACTTGGCTATAAAATATCCTCGACTCCTGAGATGCACCCGGTTCTCGGAATAAGTGCGGGCTTAATTTGATGGAGTTACGAAGAAGATGGAGACACATGGCGAGAAAACAAGTCCGCCAGAAAGTCGCTAAACAACCCTTGTAAGCACAAACAAACCGCTCACTCAACGTTAGTTTATTCTGAAACGTATTATTTTATTCTTAACCCTTTCAGTCCCAGTGATGCCATTTGGCATCATCATGTTTCTGATCATAATTAAAAAAAAAATAATAGGGCTGACATCTATTGGGATTAATAAAAAATATTTTCTAATAGAAAAAAGTTAAAAGAATCGAATGATGTGCTTTTTGATATCATAAATGGCTATAGACGATCAGAAATTTTTTTCTAAAATGATAATGCCAAATTGTCATTGGGACTGAAAGGGTTAAGTAGGTGTTAATTACAAATCGAAAAATGACTGTTTGATCAGTTGGAGGTTGTAGTACGAAATCTGAATTTACACAAGATTGCAGTTATTCCCTTCACAGGTAAGAAAAATGAGTTGCAGTTATAGTTTTTATTACAGAGTCAGAAATCGCAAAGTCGATGGAGTACGCCTGTACAAACTCCATTTTAAAATAGGGCCAAGTACTTTGCCGAAAGCGTTTGTTTGGGCTGACTACAAAGCGATTGGCGGCTTCACTTTGCGAACTGGTTTTTGTATTGGTTTTTACCCGACAGCATCTCCATCTTGTTATTGACTCCATGGAGAACGCTGGATGACGTTGTTGGTGAGCCAGACGCCTTTGCACACCACTTGACGAAAGCGTGGAATTTGAGTCTGTTTCAAATTGATTTTGTTTGTTTTGACTTCTCCAGAGTCACTCGAGATGGCTATATAGTACTCCTATCACTTCTTAGCACCTAAGACCAGTGTTAATCCATGTCACTATCTTCAATGTATACGGGTTTAGGCGCCTTCGGTGCCAGGTGCCGTTTTGAATAAAATTGTCCGTAGTAATTTAGGCAACAATCGCTTTACTATATTTGCACGGTAAGGTCAGATGAAGTTGCCGTTAAAACGATCTTAAAATTATCCGTTCCTATGCAAGTCTTCCAAACCGAAGGAATTTTAAATCCATCCTCACTGCATTGAAGAGGAATGGGGAAAAATCAAATTCCCTTCACTCACGGACTCCTCTTTGTATTGATCCTATAGGGAAATAATTTTTCTGTCTCAAGAAGTCTCAAGAATTTCAATTGTTTGAAATCGGTTAGAGAACTTTTTAACTTCCTATATGAACTGTACATTGAAATATCTGAACCTATTTCAAAAACATGAATTGTATTAGATATATTTAAGTAGGTGCCTTTTTGATACAAAACACATTATTTTTAAAAATATTCAATGCTGCTGTAATGATTCTGATTTGGAAATTAGTTTTTCTCATAGGATTAACACAGAGAGAAGTCTTCAAAGTCCGATTGACGGTCTCATTCTTCCTCCTTAATCCTTTAAATATCAAAAGGTCGAACTCGCAAACGAAAGGATCGAACGGAGGGTAAATCCAGATTACGTCCTAAGGTGGAACCAAAAACCAAACGATAATGAGCTAATCTGCTAATCTTCTTAAAGTGTTCAAAGGCTTTTTGAATTAAATTAATGAACAAAATTCAAGTTTAATGGTTAGATTTGTTTATTTATAACATGCTCTTAATAAAGAAGAAATAAAAAGCTAAAAAAATAGTTCAAACGCAGCAAAAATATTAATCATCATACAAAATATACTTTTATAGTCTTTAGTGCGAAACTTGTTGTTTGCCAGTGATTAAATTATCAACATTAGGTTAGGTTAGTTTGAATTATCGTCGCACTAGAGCTTCACGAGGGCTATTGGCGACGGGCATCGTATTTTAGAACCACAGTCAAGTGACATCAACATTAGGAGTAATCAAAATTATCTTCACTCTCGTCCTCTTCAACGCTTATTCTGCTTCTATGTTTATTTTTTATATACAAGACTTCAGAAAATCCACTGTCACACAAGTAACTCGTAAGAAATGGCATCAGAAATAGCAGAGCTTGCCGGAAGTTCAAAGGTTACAAGGTTTTACATCCGATCCAGAATTTAATTAAAGATTTCTCTTTAAAATGATGTTAAATGCGTACAGAAGCTATTAATAGCATCATGATGTTGCTCACATCACCCACGCGTACCAGATGAAATTTTCCCGCGTACCACCAGTGATATGCGTACACTGCATCGGTTGGGAACCCCTGCTATAAGGAAACAATTTTTCGGAGCTGGCATATTTGGGCATATTTCTGCTGTAGGCAGGTAAACTGTAGTAAGTAGACTATGAATTGGACTATTGTTGCAAGCACTCAATTTCTTTTACCAATAAGAAAGTATTCTGAAGAACTGATTATTTCAGAAGACAAACAGGCCAACTCAATGTTGTGGTTACTGCAGTTTCCCCGCCTACGGCAACTTTTGTGGTGGATATTAGTCTTTGTCCTGATTTCACTAATCACTAAATCTTACTACTAGTTAAATCTGTGGAGTTGAAAGTCCCGAGCAAGCAAGCGCACGATGGTGCCACTGATTTGCTTTTGGGGTCCGTTTAGGTGTCGACTTCGTCATTTGACCTGGGTACTAATTAACGAGGCGTAATTTGGCTGTGTTAAGGCTCCATGGAGGCTAGAAACAGTAGACGCAGCCTGGAGACACAACCTACCGTAATTTTTTTCAAACAAAAAGAACGTAAATAAATTAGGAATTATGAAGGATCATAGGAATTATGAAACCAAGCGGGGTCTCCGCGAAGAAGAAAGAGGGAAAAAATATGAGACAGGGCCTGGCTCTTTTCGAAATCCGCCATTGACGAGTGACGTCAAACGACCGTCCCATTGAATTCGCGCGGGGAAGAAGCAAAGAGAATTAAAAAAAGAAGGCTTTTTATATCGTTGATTTTGCTATTTTGCGAGCAGTCGAAGATAAAATAAGAACCTATTCAAAACTAAATCAATATCAATTTTTTTACGTAAAAATATTTAAATCTTATGCATTATGAAAATATATTTGAAGCCAAATTTTCGCATTTAATTAGGTAATATTAACATAAACTTCTCAATATATCTTGTGTGTATCTTATTTCTCTTACAAGCTGTAGATTAAAGCCTGTATAAAATTATAAACGGGTCGATTATTACCAGAAAGTAATTAACATATTATTTATTTTACTCCATTAAAACACTTATAATCTTGCATTTAATTTCCTTCGTTTCGGTTATGTTACTCGGTATGTTACGATTTTCGATGGGTTCATTTTTCATTTGAACAATCGAATAATATATTTGACAAATGTTAGTTAATTTATTTAGTTTACGCAGAAAATTGTGAATATTTTTTTTCATTTATATGTTATTTTATATGTACAAAAAGTATTATGAAATCTAGTAACAAAATAAACAAAAACTGTGATTGCGTAACACTATACGACTTTCAATTACCAGTTCATAAATCAATACACAACACATATTTAAAGGTAATCATATATGCAGGGTGTCCCAAAATGGTCTACCTGTTTTTAAAAATTAATAAAAAAGAAATGGATAGAGATATTAACACAATTCTTGCAGAAAACGAATGAGTCAGGTCTGGAATTTGATATGGAACACTTTATTATGTTAGTTATGTTTATTACGTTATTATATGTTATTAAACTTTATTAGGTTCAATTTAACCGACAGATAGCGTTGCAATACCATGTGTTCGATTCCACGCAATAACTATTGCTGCTTTCCCTGAACTGAAAACTACTGAACATTTCTGACCACGTGTCCTACTTTTCGGTATATACGCATGCCGAGTTCTTTCATACAGCCAACACACGGTATTGCCGCGCCATCTGTCGGTTAAATCGGACATAATAAAGTGTAATAACATAATATCGTAATAAACACAACTAACATAATAAAGTGTTCCATATCAAATTCCAGACCTGACTCATTCGTTTTCTGCAAGAATTATGTTAAAATCTCTATCCATTTCTTTTTTTATTAATTTTTAAAAACAGGCCGTAGTCTTTTTTGGGACACCCTGTACCTCATAATGTAAATTTAATAACTTAAAATCTTAAGAATACTATGGTAGCCCTTTACGCATGCGCAATTTTCTCAAAAATCATATTTTGATGTCCAACCGGTAATGGAAACTCGTGTACCAAATTTGAAGCATGTATCGTTTTTCTGTAATACCTTTAAAGCAAAAGAAGTTCTATGGAAACTACCGATTGCACATGCGCTTTTTTTCAAAAACCTTATTATGACGTTCGACTAGTGTTAGGAACTCGTGTATCAATAATGAAGTACATAGCTCTTTTAGTTCGAACTGTAGAGTGGTTTCAAAGAGACGGACGAATTTTCAAAAGCACTTCATCGGAATCAGTATCAATCAATCCCTCTAAAACAAGTAGAAAAAACACAAAATCTCCGTTTCGGATTTTCGACCCCATCGCAATAGTACTTCCATTACCTTGGATTTCATATTATAATAGATCATTGAAAGTAATAACATTCATAAATCATAAGTTATGACGTATTTTTTAATTATGTATTACTATAACCATAATTGTCATTCTTGATATTAAGAGGGACTGTCAGCCGATAGAGCTAATGCATTAGTTTTGGAATCAAAACTTCCGCAGAAGTATTGCTTTCCCATGTTATCCTTTTTTCCCCAGATATGGAAATCTACATAACATCGAAATGAAAGAAATTTGAAACGAAAATGTGATCTAGTTATTTAATTGTGTATTTTTAAAGTTTTAAAGTGCCAAAAACATACTGCAGATGGCGACACTACTTTTAAACTTTATAAATTAATAATTAAATAACCGGATATTATTCTCTTTTCAATTTTGTTTTAAATTGATGTTATGATGATTCCCATACCTGGTGAAAATGGGATAACATGGCAAAACAATTCTTTTGCAAAAATTATGATTTCAAAACTAATTCATTAGCTCTATGGGACTGACAGTCCCTCTTAATTATAATGATTTTTACACACGAAATAGTTTAAAATAATTATATAATACAATTTTTTAAAAAATTCATAACAGATTGGTTGAATAACTAGACTGCCGTAAACTGCAAAAACCACAACAATGAGTTAGACCTTTATTAAGCTGAAATAATCAGTCCTTTATATTTCCTTGTAGATTAAAGTTATTGAGTTTTTTACAACAATGGTCCAAGCCATTAGTATAGCTACTGCATTTTAAATCAACTAAAAAAAGCATGCAATTTATTGCCAAAGCTACTAAAATTTTTATATGAACACTTGGTGCATACTAATATCGGGTTTGCTGCATTTTATAATTTAAGCAAACATAAATGTTGTTTTTTGAGGTTGAAAATAAGGAAATTCTGACTCAAATGCATTGCAAAAGCCGTTTCAGCGGTCGTAGGCTCAGTGCCAAGAATCAAAGGCCGGGCCCGAATAGTTATATTTCCCCCCTCTTTCTTCTTCGCGGCGGCCCCGTTCCAAGCCTACACCTAACCTTTTCTGAATTCTATGCTCCCAACCTGTTGAATATCATGAGTGGCCACTCCACAAACAAGGAACACCTCTTAACCGCCCCTCAAGCACCTGTTAATGCAGAAATCTCGGATAATAGGTTGAGAAAATAAATATCGTCTTACATTGTTCAGAACTGGGTGATTTCTGAGACGGAGGTATAAATTCAAAAATAGAACATCTAATAAAGGAAAGAATCTTTTTGTCATTGTAACACAGTGTATGTGTAAAAGTGACGTATAGAACAAATATAAGTTTTCGTGTTAAATTTTTTTTAATTTCCAATTTTAAAGATCTATCTATCAACTTGTTCTTAAATATACCAGTAAAGCATTAAGATCTATCTATTAATTCATTCTTAAAGATTCCAATAAAAATATTTAAGCTAAAATGAAAAAAATATCCGTAAATTTCATTGTTATAATAAACTGCAACTGATTTTCCAGAAGAAAACCTCAAAAAATTGAAAGTTTCTCTGTATTTGAGGTAAATTATTTAAAATATGATTTTACCTCATAAAATACACTATTACTCTCCGCATTTGATACGGTAAATCCCATTAAAAATACGGTTTTAGCGCCACATTTTCGGCCATTTTAAAATGGATTTGCATCAGGCGTACCTCGATCTCGCCACCTTTAATTATGAGTGAAACACCATACTAACTCGGTGACCGAATATCCACATACATTGAAGCCATTAGAAGCCCTAATTGGTTGCCCAAACTAACGTCATTGACAAGTTTTGAGGAAAATGTTTATAAACTGTAAACAATTTTCAAGAACACTATTCAAGACCGTCAAGTAACAGAAAAAAACGAAATTACGGGAAAATTAAAAAAAAAATTATATCAAAAATTACGATTAAAAAAAGTTTAAAAAATAAATGGAGCTGAAGGCAACCCAAAGCTTCATACTATGTTCCTGGAAAATCGTACCTTTTTGATACACCACTGTTTCGCAGTAATGTATCGTTCATATTGGTATTTTTGTTCTCTGTAATTGACGTAGATCTTTAAATTGTATCGTAGTTACCTAAAAAAAATGGCATTTATTTTACTACAGCGAAACATGAATCATATAGTATTGTATGTCATCTGATTTTTATAATATATATAGACTATTTATAATATATATTGACTTAAATCTATGCATTGTGATAAGCCTCATTAGGGAAATTTGGTTCTTTTAATTTTATTATTTTTACTGAAGGCCTTTAATTTTTCAGATATTTAAATTTGGTGTCTAAAAAAATCAATATGTTTCTCATCTGTTCTATCCATCCCTTTAAAATATATGTTACTTTTATTTTTAGTTAAGATATGAAATAGTTATTTATGCAACAAGTGTGAAAAGTAAACTAGTTGATTTTATTTCACGAGCTAGTGAAATAATGACACTTGTTTTAAGAAGTTTACTTTTCACACGCGTTTCATACAACAGATCAAATCTCATTGGTTCAAAAATAATTCACGTGCTAATTTTTTTACGTAAAGCAGATCGGCATCGATAAATCTCTGGAAGCAAACTTATTTTTAGCTTCCACACTACGTTCATAACGTAAAAAGTGGAGGGTTTTATAATCGTTCAGTCCGTCTGTCTGTCTGTCCGTCTGTCACCCACTTTCAAAGAAAGAACCACAAGTCCCACAGACAAGTGGAATACGTCATTTAGAAGCAAAAAATCAGATTAGGCTACATTCCAAATTTCATTAAAAAATTTAAATTAGAAGTTTATTTTAAAATTAATAAAATCTCATGGGAAAAAAAACCTTTAAATTTAAAGAATAATTTAAATCTATACTCTGAAATACATGCAAATTCCATTTTTATTCAATATTTTCACTGTTGCCATTTCGTTAAACGTACGAGAAACTTTATTTAAAATAAAAATAAACACTTTTGAAAGAATATTTATTTATGTGATATAATTCAGTTTGGATTGTAGTAATATCACAATAGAGTTCTTTTGATGGTTTATTATATATGTATGAAGAAAGAGGCATAGAGAATTCTAACTTGGCATAAAAAATATGCAAAGTTTTGCTTTTATTTTAATAGCAGAAATTGCACTAATTATATATTTTTTGAACTGTAAATTAATTTAACAAACAATAAATGTCTGCATTTTCGAAAGAAATGTAAATGGTAAATTGTGGCGACACAAAGATATTTATTAAAAAAGATTACATTATTATTCTTCGAACTTCAAACAAATTAAGCAAACGATAAAGTCTAATTATTAATTCTGAGAAAGAAGATTAATGAAAATAATTAATTTTATCGTTTAAATGTTTAATTGCAACTAGCTAAAGGCTCTGTTTGCCGAATTTCTTTCTGAGGTGTATAAATAGTTTGTTTCCTGTTGAGCACAAATGTTGTGTGGAAGCGGTTTAAGTGACAGATTCTGTAACAAACCTACTTGTTTAGTTTAAAGTCAAACATTTGAACATGGATACTGATTCAAAAATAAAAAAATAATAAAATTCACGCGCATAATATTTATAAATAAAGCAGATCAATAAATTTCTGGATTTAATGAATATTATGAAATAGAAATTTTACTTGAAATGTTGGCATCTTATGAAAAGAGTGAAAAAAAGTAATTTTTTTCACTGCTTTTGGGTGAAAAAAAGTTTTTTTTTATCACTGTTTCTAAAAAGTATAACTTTTCGCACGCGTCTGATATTAAAATTATAGTGTAAAAATCGGATTTTTTTTCACGCAATTATAAATTTTTTTTTTGTGTATTTAGTACACAGCACAAATTATGTTATCTTTAAGAATTTTTATCGTAGTTCATTTCAAGTTCATTGTAGTTCATTTTTTCCTATAAATGCGATTACATTAAACTAAAGAAGTTGATAAAATTTCTTTTATTTGAAATTATTTAATTTAAAAAACGTAAAAATTGTGACAGAGTTGATATTTTAGGATATTAAAGTTCCACTTACCGAAATACAAATGGGAATTTTCGTAAAGCATTTTTTTTTGTGCTAGTTTAAAAAAAAGAATACTCCTACTCAAACTTAGGAAAACGCTACAATATTGCAAATAATCTCTCTTTTTGTGTAAGATGACATAATATCAGAAAAATATGGTTCTGAGAATAAATGTACGTTACTCCATAAGTGAAAGGTTTTCGACGATATTCGGAAAAGAGCATTGGCAAAAACTCTTGTTACGGCGCATAGTTTAAAAGAAAAATAACAACAGACATCTAGAAATTTTTAAGACCGAATGTTTTTTCTATAAAAACTTGACAATAAACCAAAAGAGATAAATAAAGCGGCATTCTGAAAGACATTAGATCCCTGCATTGTAATACCGAATTTCATTTTTAGCTATATTTTGAAGTTTCAATAGAAGATAAATATTATAATTTAATTTCGTTGTCAGATCTGTAAGGCTTCATCCCATCTGTAAATTGGCATTTTTCATAATATTGACACGTAAAGTGTGGAAACAGCTGCAATCAATATCCCTTTCCGACCGAGCTATCACGATCGTGCGGGTATAAAAGATAATGTTCAAGCTCTTCAAAAATATCGATACCGAAGCAGCTGACTTGTACCAGTCGTTATTTGTATAAAAAAATGACTTTGTTTTTAAGGAGTTGCTGGCATTGATGCTGTTTAAGGCATTTTTTCGATAAAACTCTAAAATTTAGTCTCATAAACTTAAATCAGCGCCATCTGATAGCCGGTCTTTAAGAGATATGTGGGGAAAATACTGTATTTTTGATTAATTTTTTACAGTGTACCTCTTTCGTTTCACAATTCCAAAAGGAAAAAATAATATCCCTCACCCATGATTGCTTCCAAAACGGCTTTTTCAACACCCCCGTCACCCAAATTGAAGAGCTTAGTGGGTGAACGTGCTAAGTGACATTTTAAAAAAATTGAGATTTTTATGTGAATGAACATATTACTAACTTCTTTAACGATAACAAGTTTCCCCTTTTTCATAAAATTCAAGTTTAGTATATATTTTACGCTTCACAAGTACAGTTTTCAACAGATGTGAGTGCAAACGAAAAACTAAAGCTCATTTTCTCGTTTTCACCTTTTTGTCACTTAGCACGTTCTTCCACTAAGCTCTTCAATTGTTTCGCAAGCTATCGCTGTTGATAATTGTTGATTCACCTCAAACAAGTTAATACCGCTCAAGTGTTTTTAAAACACTCTTTGGAACAAAAATTGGAACGATAGAAGGGGGTAAAGAGACGCCACTTTCGATGATTTCTAAAACAATGTAATTTGAACTTCTGGTTTGCACTTGGCGATTATCAAGGATGATGGCAAATATTTAAAGACTGAATATCTAGGTTAACGGGGTTTCGTGTATTTGAAATCGAAATTTATACACGGGTTGAACAAACTTTGTACATAAGTTTACACCATATGAGTAGACCATCAGATTGAAATCTTACTTATATAAATTTTATACGTTTTTGTTGTTGATGATGTTGTCGTGTGCCTCCAGGGCATAGCCTAAAAGGCAGAAGGGGTGCAGTAGCTTCCATTGGCATAAGGCATTGAACTCCCATGATGGTTGGAAGTCTGACTTCTGCTCCAAGAGAGCGCCTTCTCTTCAATTTAGGAGAGGAGGTCAATTTTCTCCAAACAACCTGCGCCAATGGCACTGCGCTGTGACCGCCCACAGGACTTTCGGACACACAGAGTAAACGAACACGTTCTTCGCGTGTACTCAGTACAACACAAATATCCATGCCTTATCGGGATTCGAGCCCGGGGCCCACTCGCAGGACAAGCGAGGATCGAAACGCTCATACCGGCTGGGCGACAATATATAGTTAACGAGTTATATATTCCTAACATTGGCGGGACAGTGAGTAGTATTAGTTGTCTCAAAACATTCTTGTTATATTTTAATAGTGGTAATCACAATATTTATCTAGGGAAATTATTCTATGAACTTTTTCATTGTATATGAAAACTGTAATACATCAACGAAACCGGAAAAAAAATATTATTTAATTATTTTTTATGATACTTTTAAATAGAATATTTAAAATAATAATTAAATAAATAATATATATAATTTGCAATAAAAAGACAAAGCGCGGATTAAGAGTGAGGTCCTTTGCAAACGCACCTTTCGACTACTTTAAAGATGGTCTTGTGTGTCAAAATATTAAAAATTAACAGTTCTGTTTTTTTGTATTGATTCTACCACTTTTTTTTGTTTAACAAAAGAATTTTTAAATTTTCTGTGTGTGTATATCGGAAAGCAAACTAACAAAACCATATAATAATTTTGCGTGGCATGCTCTGTGGAGCAGGTCACTGAATTAAGAATTGAAGGGGTAGTAACCGATTCTGACGAATTTGGTTACAGCTGAATTTGTAACTTTGAAGTGCTATTGAAGAAGCACTTAAAAATATTCAACTGCGTTCAAGTGACGAGGCTGACCGTTAAGGTGAAAATCAACTCAATCTTTTAGCGAAACGTCAGGAATACGAACAACGGCTTATTAACTATGCATCTGTCCCCTCTGCACTGCGCTATTTATTTAGTGAGGATATTTTTGTTGCGTCGAGCAAATTTAGTTTATTGGATGCCCAAGATGAAGAGGTTGAATTCACATTAAAATATTGCATACTAAAATTAAAAAGATAAATATAAGATAAATTGACCAAATTTGAAAAAATGAGGTGTTACGGGTCTTAACTTTCTTTTTGTGGAATTGGTTACCACTTATTTTTATAATACATAGTTTTCATGATAAATCCTTGAGGAGAATGGTTGGAGCTCCTTGGTTCATTAGAAACGAAGATCTGCACAGAGACTTAAAAATAGAACCAATCGACTCGGCAATTCTATCAATCGCGCATAAACACGTCACTACTATGAAGAGCTCTAAATACGAGCACATACGTGAAATAGTAAATTATGACTCTACTATAGACCAACCCTTTAAAAGGCCCTGTACTATTCACCATAACTCAAATTGGTGAATAACACAAAAAAAACTGTTTATAGCTATTGTAAATATATCTACTAATTCAGAAGCTGCACTTTGAGACTAAGAGTCCCTCCGTCCCCAATGGGGTTACCTGCGATGGAAGTTTGGAGGCCCTCGGGTCAAAACTGATGTTCAAGTACGATACAAGATATTAAAGCATAATACTAAATAACGCGCCATGCAAATGTTGCAAGAGCCGTAAAATAGCCCATCTCTGCAAATTGGAATTAGGATTCCTCATGCTTTGAGTTGTTGAGAATTAATTATTGGTTTGCTTAGAATTGATTTGTGATTTCAAAAAGTAATGCATTACGTACTAATTGGGACCGGCCATGCTTGTTTCATTATAGAAGTTCTGTACAGGACTGCTTTGAACTCCTTATGTATGACATGGAGGTAGAAGAAATGAGGTAATTTTGTGTCAATATACTAAAGTTTTAATTAAATATTTAAAGAAAGATTCTGAAACGATTTAATTGGATTAAAGGAATTTTTCATTGTCGATTCCTATAGAAGGTATCTGTACAGGACTGCTTTGAACTCCTTATGTATGACATGGAGGTAGAAGAAATGAGGTAATTTTGTGTCAATATACTAAAGTTTTAATTAAATATTTAAAGAAAGATTCTGAAACGATTTAATTGGATTAAAGGAATTTTTCATTGTCGATTCCTATAGAAGGTATCTGTACAGGACTGCTTTGAACTCCTTATGTATGACATGGAGGTAGAAGAAATGAGGTAATTTTGTGTCAATATACTAAAGTTTTAATTAAATATTTAAAGAAAGATTCTGAAACGATTTAATTGGATTAGAGGAATTTTTCATTGTCGATTCCTATAGAAGGTATCTGTACAGGACTGCTTTGAACTCCTTATGTATGACATGGAGGTAGAAGAAATGAGGTAATTTTGTGTCAATATACTAAAGTTTTAATTAAATATTTAAAGAAAGATTCTGAAACGATTTAATTGGATTGAAAGAATTTTTTATTGTCGATTCCTTCTAGGTGAATAATATTTTAATTTGCCCTTGCTTCCTATGGCATTTCCACAAGAACTTTTACCATGGTGGTAAATTCCTCTTCGGCGATCACCAAGATGAATGGAAAGCAGTTTTAGAACTTATTTCTGTTGAGTTTATTAAAAAGAAATGCACAAAAACCATAATTTTTGTATGATAACTTGATTAGTAGTAAAAATTTGCAATTAAAATCAAGATTGGGTGCGAAAAAGACTTGTACGAAAACATTTTTCACTAACTCCCAATGGTTTTGTTTAAAATATTTTTCAAAAATATATTCTCAAATTTACAATTTGTAGATTACCACTTTTTGTGCTTAACCAAGTAAATTCTAAAAAAAAATCCTCATCTATGCAACATTCTATTTGATTGTCACACACTTTTAAAAAGGCGGCATGCTTATCTCTGAAGCAGGCTGCTGAACTGTGAATTGAGAACCGTCAAAATGCCGGTCACATATAACTGATAAGGGAAATTTATTTAACCTCTTAGCTATACTTAGTAATTGGACTATACTGTGTTACTGGTGTTCTAAACAGGTGGGTGTACAAGTAAGGATTCGATAATGATATTCCTATCACACATTACGCGGAAACAAAAATACTGCTTAGCGAAAGTTAAAAACAAGCCTCCATCCAAATCCATGTAAAATACTTATATTAAGGATTCGTTTAAGAGACTATTTGTACCATGTCCATATTTCATGACGTTATTTTCTAAAATATACTTTATTGTCTTTTTTAAAATGTAGCTACACTGCAAAAGTCAGTTGTTTTTACAGAAAAAAAATCCCTGTCAACTGTTGTGCCATGAAAATTTTGTAAAATTTACAAAAATCATTTGTTTAGTTTATACAAATAATTTGCAATTTTAACGCAAAAGCTGTTTTTAACGGACAAATTGTAAAGAAAAAGCGAACCTTTACATCGCTCCTGGTTACCAGCGGTGGTAACACTGACCAGATAGCTACAGAGGGTCTCTGGGGTGAACTCAGGGGTGCCTACAAGGGGGTGTGTGACTTTTTTAATAAAATATTTTAATAAACTTTCTATTTTGACTAATCAAACTCAGCAAATTCTTTCTCAGAGTCTCAGAGAAATTAGGTTCGATGGCGTCTACCAGACGAATATTTCTGATAATTATTTTTCATATCCTATTCCTATCCTAATCCTACGCTGTGATAAAGTTTAAACAATTACAGTAGACTCATAAACCTCACGCAAAACATTTCGATGAATTGTTGACGTTCTCATTTCGTTTGCCAAACATATCCATGAGATATTCCCGCCATATTTTGCAGCTGGCATCGAACTTTGTATACTATTTCAATGAATTAATGACCTTCGGATAATATTTCTGACTTTTTCCGCCAAATTAGACTGGCGAAACTAACTAAATGATTGCGTAAGAAACACTAGGACTTGGAAGTCACTTGTTTCTTGTGGTTGGTTCAATGTATGGGCGATTGAATGTAGTTTTGAATGTAGTTTTAAGTAGCTCAATTGCGAGTTTCTCGGTAAGAATTTTGTTTAACTTTTTATCTTTATTTTTAATACATTAAATAATAGTAACTGTTTTAACTATTGCTATAAACACCTTACAAAACCATTCCGATTTATTTAATAATGTAAAAATATAGTTTATTAGATAAAAAGTTATACGAAGAGAAGCATTTTTATGCATTAACACTTGAGAATTTAGGAAAGCAATTGGAAGCCGTTTTTGATTGCATTACAATTTGGTTATTTTTTATTGGTTTAGAAACTAATAAAATAAATTAATTTTTCAATTATTTGGATTCCTGATAGCTTTTTCGGTAAAAAAATCTATTTAAAGGGGAATTGGCGCGCTGGACCGCGGGTGTCCAAAGAAAAGTGCATCAGTGTTAATCCTTTGGAGAAAAAAATATTTTCTCTGCCAACGTTTCTCCGGCTGTATTGAATATTTTTTGCAAGCGGATTTTTTATGTGATAAATGTAGCTGACTTACAGGTCCCGACAATCCCACTTTTGAAATTAGTTCGAATATTTTTTTAACTTTTAATAAATAATTTTATAAAAAGTATTCGAAGCAATTTAAAAAAAAAAACATTTATTAAAAAAAAAACGTTTGTTAAAATATTCAATACAGCCGGAGAAATGTGGCAGAGAAAAGTTTTTTTTTCATTGGATTAACACTGAGGCACTTGAGTTTGGAGACGCGAGGTCAAGCGCGCCCATTCCCCCTTAAATTGAAATTAAAAATTAGCTATAGCTTGTAATTCTTTGCTTGGAGCTATTCAAAAATGTGCTTGCCTTTTTAATTTAGGGACAACTCGATTTTGACCTACCAGTAGAAAAATATTCTCGGGAGAAGGTCTGTACTAGGTCTATTTCTTGGGATAAAGTTAACCTATATATGTTAAATAAGTCAACATGGAGTAATTAAAGATCTTTAATTTAAGAGTTATTCATCAGGAGAAGATTGATTTCTCGTCTGCAGTCGACGAGAGAGTGCGATCGAATGCTCACAAAAATGGTAAAAAATTTCGAGCTCTGCTTCACTGACCAATCAGAGTCTGAGAAAGTTTGAACGATCAACTTTAAAAATGTGATGACTAAACAGTTTCTGTGGGAACGATTGATCTAGGCGACTGTTTGTCGCCGACAGGGTGTGGTTGGGATGTTAAAGTACTAAGTGATATTAAGGATATATGAAAAAGATAATTTAAGTTATTAAGTTAGAGGGGGTTAAGTTATAATATGTCATATATATTCTTGCGAGAAGGTCTGTACTAGGTTTATGTCTATGTTCTAGGTTTATGTCTATGTTCTAGGTTTATGTCTATGTTCTATGGTTTATTCTATAGGTTTATGTTATGTTCTATGTTCGACGGTACTTAAAATAATCATTTTACTATAATGTTTCTTATATACATCGTAAAGATAAGATGTGGTGCAGATCCCTTAGGTTAGTTACTCTACTCCATAAGTCAATATGAATGTAAAATTCCGATTTTTTTTTTTGGGGGGGGGGTGGTTAATAATTTTGTATGGTATTGAGGGCTGGCTTTTTTTTTTTGGGGGGGGGGGGGTTGAAGCTGAAGTTGTGGGGGGGGGGGGTGCGCCGTTAGCTCTGGGGGGGATCGGCACCCCTGAATGAACTGCCGAACTCGGGTTCGAAACTCGGACCATTAGATCATCAGTCCAACTCCCTCCCAACTGAGTTGTTATCGGCACGAGGATAAGCTACAAACATTTGTAATGTTTGTTCGATTACAGTCTAGTACTCTTCATGTGGTTCAAAACAGAAAAAAACTTCTTTAATTAGAACAGTTTAATTGTACAAAAAAACTGTTGAACGAAAATAAGAGTATTTTTCTGTAAATATGTAGTTTTTTGTAAAATTAACAGAGTGTATTTGCAGTGTAAGGCTTGTTCCACACGGAACGGTTCTGATAATGTTTGTCGTACTATAGTGCTAATAAAATATAAGTGAAGTGTCAATCCCAATGACAATGTTAAGTAAAGCTGAACACTTTCCGGAATGAACTTTCGAAAATCCAAAAACACATTTTGTTTTGTAGCGACTGTACCGACAACAACAAGAACTGAACTCTGTGCACTGCATAATGGGGGATTTCTTAGTTCTTTTGTGGCATTCCCACGTAATATCAGCACGAGAGAGGACTAAAACTTCGGTATTCTATATTCCTCGACTATTCCATAATACTTTCCTCTCCTCTACTATAAAAAAATTATGACATTATTTAAGTGACAGCAATTAAGAACAATGCAATTAAAACTGACGAATCATGGGAGATAACGCGATTTTGTCAGAAGTAGAAGTCAATTTATTTGTTATGATGTTCGTTAAAGTTTTTTTTTAATGTTTTGTTTCATTTGCTCTTCGAAACTTGTATTTACTAAAAAAAATAGTAGAATTCTGGAATTTTTGTTCGGGTTAAAAGGGATTTCGCCTAAACCAATTTCGCGTCACGAGTTTTTTTTTTTTTTCGCACTAGCTCAAAGCTTTATAGGCCGGGAAAATCCGTTCAGTTCATTTTAAGATAGTTCACGTCAACAAGGTTCGACTGTAGTGGCAAAATACGAGGCAAATTTGAAGTGTGGAAAAATGTGCTACCTTACACTGCCACTGCATCAGTATTTAGCATTATCACCACCGTCAGTGCGGGTAACTTTGGTCCAAAATCATAGTTTTAGCTTCCACACTACGTTTATAACGTAAAAAGTGGAAGGTGATATAATCGTTCAGTCCGTCTGTCTGTCCGTCACCCACTTTCATAGCCCAAACTACAAATCTACGGACAAATGTGATACGTCAAAAAATTCAGCGCATCAAAATTAGAATACGTTGAACATTTCAGAAAATAATTCGAATTCGAAGTACTTCAATTATTTAAAAAACTGCAAAATTTAATGCTCATTTAAAAAGCATAGGAAGCCATTTTTATGAGAATTAAATCACTATTGCCATTAGCAACAATCGCTCGAGAAACACTTTAATTCTTTTAGACAATCAATTAAAATAAATTTATTTTTGCGACATCGATCAGTTTGAAATGACGTCAAATATATTTCACTACGAAATTCTTTGTACGTTGATATGAAATGTTTTCATTCTATTTAAAAGCGATTAATATTACATATTTATTCTTTGAAATATAAATTAATTTTTGCAAACGATAAGTAATAATTATTAAATTTTCGCAATAAAATAAATGAAACTAGCCGAATTAGCATGCAGATGTTAAATATAGAATATTAATGCTGTGTTTGTCGCCTTTTTACCTATTAAACACAACTGTTCTGTGGAAGCGGGTTAAGTGAAAGATTCTGTTACAAACCTAGTTGTTTTTACAAAAGAAGAAAAGTTTAATCTACAAAAAAGATTTAAACGCTTTAAAAACATTATGCATTCTAAGTATTGTACTTTTAGAAATAATTTCCAAACATTTTTGTTAAATTTTATAAATAAAAAAAATTGGTGTTTGTTTAAAAAATTAGGACACGGTTAGGATCCGGCCGGGCGGGTAATTTTAGTCCAAACATGAAATACATAAGAAACATACATTTAATATCCTTAAAGGCTGTGTTACCGAATTAAATAGTAATATTAAGGTAATTGTTTAAACATAAAAATAACAAAGTTATAAGATACATAGGTAATAAAAATGGTATATAACTTAACATTTACTTTGCAATGCATCGTAGAATAAGATTACGGTATGAATACCAGTATTGATTGTCGCTTAAAAGAAAATTAAACTTCAATTTTAATAAGGGAAAATAACTTATTTTTAGAAAAAAAGCAAGATTTAATAACCAAATATCTTTTTAAATCAAACGATTTTAATTTTATAATAAAAGGAAAAAATAATATATTCTTAATTAGGAATTTAAAAATGTTTACATTTTGACATTAGCGATTTTGAATGTTGTACGTTTCTTGCATTTTATCTTTATCTTTTTAATGTTTAATCGTTTACTTAAAAAAAATATCTCAAAAATGGGTAATCATAAAAGTAAGACTTCTTCAAAAATAATTAAACAGAATACACTTTTACATACATTTTTTTCTAGTGTAAAGTTCCATATAGAAATCCTTACATCTTGGACCAAAGTTACCCGCATTCATCGTCAAAAGTTTCCCAGTGACCAATAATTAAATATAGCATAAAAAGTATTGAACTTAGATTAAACAAATGGTGTAATATTCATCCCCATAAATAAAAGAATAGTATAGAGTGTTTTATTTAGCTATTTTCAATATATTTCTTAGGTGTTCCAGACAAAAGTTGGAAGAAATAGATTTTTGTCATTAAATGCTCGTAAGAATAGAAACGTCATTTGTAGTATTGCCAAAATTATAATGAGAATTTTTTTTTTACATTAAATGAAAGGCAATGTTTCCACCTTTCCAAAAATTTCAAACAGTTTAAGATGGGATCATTTTATGAAGAGAAATTAAGAAACAAATCTTTTTCCGACGCGTGGACCAAAGTGGACTTTTGCCATGGACCTCCATGGCAAAAGATACCCGCTTCGACGGTACTTTATTGAAAACCGCGAGTCCGATTTTCGCTTTCTGTCACGTGAAAGATCCGTTGACATAACATTGCAAAAGCCAGCACCTTCATTCAAAATTGCAAGTACGGGCAATTTTCGGAACAGTTGCGGGGCCTTATACACCCGGGCCCGGGAGATTTAAAAAAAAAAAACACTGGGGGGGGGGGGGGGGCTTGTGTTGTGTTTACAAATTAGGGGGGGGGGGGGGAGAAACCGACAGTCGTAACCTTGCGGATTACAAGCATCGTCTGAAGGATAGGAATCCTCGCATTGTTGAGGGGGGAGGGTAAGGGGCCCACCCACGTCGAATTAGCCAAGACATCGCCTGCGAGAAGTTAGTTATAAAACGCTCTTGTTGAGGTGATGCTGTTTTCATTACCTTTTTATTGCTTGAGAGGAGAGGTTGAGAGGATTGGGTGTCAATTTTTAGAGGCTTGTTTAACACTCAACGGTTTCGGTAATGTTTCTGTTTAACGTTTTTACGGTGGCGAATAATGATCGTAGGGTCTGTGTTGAGTCAATTGGGTGTTTTCCATGGGACTGAAGCAAAAACCGCACTTACGGTTTCACCAGCGGTTTTTAATCAAGTAGTGCCAATGTTAAGTCCGGCTGGCCTAGTGGTTAATATCGCAGACCATTACGCTAACAGTCTGCGCATTGTTCCGGGTGCGGGTTCAATTCCCGCCTTCCCCCTGGGTGTTCTCTCTCTCTCTCTCTCGGGCGTCGTAATTTAGAACCACAGTCAAGTGACGAGCCGACACCTGATTAAGCAACAATCGTTAAGGGCAACACGTTGGGACTTAGAGCATATTTAACGTGCACTCCCTCTACACGTCGGACATTTTTGGCTGCACGGGCTGTTTTAAGGTCGGTAGTTATTTTGGTGATGCCCTACTGTCTTATAAGGGCGAATGAGACCGATTGACCGCGGGTCTCCGAACCAAAGTGTCTCTGTGTTAATCCAATGGAAAAAATATTTTCCAAGCCAAATTTCTCCATTTCTGTTTTAAAAATGAACAATTTCGGCTGGTTGAAACAGAGATTCGATTAAACGGAGGCCAGTTAAGAGGGAGCATTCTGTACTTGCGAATGATCATAGTGGCAATGTTGAGTCAATATTTTCCACGCGACGGGAAGCAAGAATCGCACTTACAGTTTCACCAGCGATTTTTTATAAAGCAGTGACCGTCATGTTAAGTCCCGGGGCCCTGGTTTGTAAGTACTGAAGACGCACTTCAAGGAGCTAGAAAGCGTACCGCTGTGCGGTATCCACGTTCTATCTTCGTTTGGGTGGTTTGTTGGAATTCGTGTCAAGGGAGATGCGTTTATATCTAACGCATGTGCAATGAGCGAAGTCCTCTGTTATCTCTTCTGATTAGTTAGATACATCGGACGTTTCGCACGTTTGGAAGCTACAATTAAAGCACGAATGATTCAAGTTTTACGAACGCCGAGATCAACGATAGTTAGGACGTAGCGGTCACGTGACAACTAAGTCCAATAAGAAAACGAGCATTTTAGACGCATAACTCAGCAGCCAAATTAGTCTTCCAACAAACCAGGATTTTAGATTAATTTGAAATGTACTTACTAGTTCAGGTTGACAAAAACCTCCTTTCACTATTTGACGAAGGCTTATAAGCGGGTCTCTGATCAAGCACACAAGAATATATATGTACCTACCCTACTTTCACCAAAGTCTTAATGAGTACGTATAACGCACGCTATTAATAATGAAGATATATATTCCAGTTCTTAAATTAACATTTTCTAAGCCAAGTCTGAGTAAACTTAGAGTGTATTTATGTAGTCTTAACATTGGTTAGATTCCTCGACGACGGATTTAAATAAAATAACTCGTTCTATCGCCTCAAACGTATATTTTCTGTGATACACGTCGAAACAACGTCTTACCGATGATAGCAAATAATAGTTTACAGCCAGGACGTCACACTAGTCTGGCCAGATTTGTTTTAGTGATTGACTTTCCGATCATGAAATCATCATCAAATTTTCATAAATCATATTTTATTTACATTGTTTCCGTTTAAAAAATCCATAAAAAAACTAAAACTATTTGCCAAATTTTTATAACTAGATAGTGGAATAAGAAACTAAACTGTACTGGGAAAGGCAGAGTATACGTTTTTGGTCACCCTACACCCCACTAATAGAGTATATTTCCTTTCCCACCCCACCTGGAGTTCCTACCCCCCTCTTCAGACGATTAATTCGTTCGAATGTTTTAACATTCCACTTTCCAATGTTTCTTTATACAAAAACTAAATTCCTTGACCCCCTATTACGACCCCCTTTTCGTTTGCGTTGAGGCGGGCGATACGGTGCCATATTTGGCGATGTATCGCTGCTTTGGCTAAAATTTACATTTTCTCTTAGTTTTAGTTGAATATCTTTAGGATTAAAAGTGTATCTTTACGATGAAAACTTTTAACCAGTATCAGCGTTTTGTGGTCGAATGCTGCATATAGATCGAAGTGCCTATGCCATAATCCATATGCTTACTGACCTAAGGAAATTCTAATGGACATCTGGAACGACCGCGTCTGTCGTGAAGTCACAGCTACGTCAAACGTTGTCTTAAACACCACAGAAAAGCCCCGGCAGCTAATACGTCTAAACTATGGAATATGGTAAACCATATTTGGCGATATATCGCTATTTTGGCAGAAATTTACCTTTTCTCCTAGTTTCGGTTGAAATATTCTCAGGATTAAAATTGTATCTTTACGATGAAAACTTTTAACTAATATCAGCGTTTCGTAGTCAATTGCTGCATATAGAGTCAAATGGCGTCACAGCTACGTCAAACATTTTCTTCTATCCCAAACACAAAATACGCCCCACCTCATTTCAATCGTCCATTATAGCTAAAAGCAATGTTTATCGGCAAAAAATGAAAAATAATTTATACGTGTCAAAATTAGTCCGTTTATTTGACGTCACTCATTTCATTAATCGGATCTATAGATGGTATGGGGTTGTTTCAGACGATGTAACTCACCTGTTTTCATTTTTGCCTTTCCTGTGTTATTTCGCTTTCAAATGAGCGTTTTTTCGCCTGCTGTGTTCTAGTTTAAAGCTCTTTACGTGCATTTCTTTTATTTTATAGGTTTTTAATTGATTAAATTGCAAGTATGCAAAACATTACCAAAGTGTCAATAGTGTTGGAAAACTTCGGTTTCGATGCTATTCTGTCTTTTGTTTGCAGTATTTCCAGTGCGTCATTTCCGGAAAAATTAACAAAATGTACGTAAATATTTAATCGAAAAATGTAACTGAGCACACATTTGAAAGCAAAAAATAAACAAAATGCTAAAAAGTGCCTAATATTGAATAAAAATAACAATTTAAGGGCCAAATCAAGAGCCAAAATGCTTTTGGCTAAGATTTAAATTTTTGTTAGCTAAGCAAATAAAAAATTAGTCAAAACGGCTAATGTTAGCCAAGTTTATCAACCCGGAAATTATTACAAACAAACTTAACTATTAGAAATACAGCTAATCACTTACAACGGGAAGAGCTTGGGTTTCCCAAGTGGCATTAGTAACAACAACATATAATGCAGATTTCTACATTAAATTCATAAATGATAACGGCAGTTATTAACATGCCGTTCTATAAATACTGGAACGGAAATGGAATAAGGTAATAATAATTTACTTAATTTTTTTTCTATATAAAATAATTTAACAAAAGTTGTGGTAGTTATATTGTGTCTACGTAAAATAATTTAACAAAAGTTGTGGGACTTATCATGTTTTCTACTATTAGGCCACATATTACTTGTATCATACAAAAATTAAATCACAAAGTACTAATGAATAATGTTGTGATTTGGGGGATTTATTTTTGTTCGTTTCTGTCAAATGGGCCCCGCCAATTGCCCTCGTGCTGCTCTAGTGTGACGTTGGTTCAACTCAACCAAGCCGAAACGTTGTCCTAACGAAGTATATATTTACGTTTCCAAAATAGATCAAAGATTATAAAGGAATTTTTAAATAATTTAGCATTTGGAGACTAACAAAAATACAAGCAATAGTCTGTGATTTTTTTTATTTTAAATACTGTAATATTTCTGTTTAAATTTTGTTCCTTTGGTGGTCTTCAATTTCCTGTTGTTTTTTTTAGCTCCAGGATGTTTTTGTTCATACCAGTTACGAGTTGGTGAGACCCCCATGCCTTGCTGTTACTGGCTCTGCCTTCAAGTTAGGTTAGGTTGAATTATCGTCGCACTAGAATTACACGAGGGCTATTGGCGACGGGCGCAATAATTTAGAACCACAATCAAGTGACCTGAGTAGGCACCCAAAGCAACTTTTATAAGGGCGACATCGTACGCGGCGTCGGAACTTTGGACCATATTTTTAACGTGCACTCCTGGAGTCTAATTCGTCGGACTTTTTAACCTGCACCGGCAGTTTATAGGTCGGCAGTTGTTTTGGCCCTGCTCGGGCCCGAACCTGGGATCTTTCGCCTGCAAGGAAAGCACCTTACTGACTGGGTTTCCCAGTCCCTCTGATCTTCGAGAACATTTCACTAAGCGTAAGTAGACCACTATTCTGCCTTGGGCAGGTAAACTGCAGTATCTAGACGTATGACTTGGACCATAATTGTAAGAGAACTGAATAACTTTAACCTACACTATAGTATACTAAACGACTGGTTATTTAAGGTAAAAACAGTGCAATTCATTGTTTTTTGGTTACTGTAGATTACCTGCTCACGGCTGTATTTTCAAATGTTTCAACAGAGCCTTTCTTAGCCAGTTCACCAGCCAAGTCATTTTGTTCTTGGCGACTATTACAAATTTCGAATTCAGCAACCTTCGAGAGGGCTCCTGTTCGGTAACTTCTTCCGCCACTTTTCACTTGCCCACCCCTCAAATCGTCTGCTTGAGAGGGGGCGTGAGGAACAACTCAACTCCGAAATGTTCCATTGTTTCCCAGGCGGCTCCCGGGGTGCGGACAAACATAGAGGGGAGGCCTCGTTTGCATAGGAGGGATGGTTAGACCAGACGACATCCGTGATTTTTTTTTTCTTCTCTTGTGTGTGTAGGTTGTTTGTTCCTGTTTTTGTTTGTTTGGAAAGTCTCTGGTTCTTGTTTTTGATGAATCCGTGTCGAACGGGAGCTAGGCTTCCTTAGTAGCACGCCATAGAATTGAAATAAGAGTACATATTTAAAAAAAATCGTTAAAATAACTCTAGAATTTTCGGTCGTGTTGCCACCTAACACGTTGATCCCACGCTACGAGATAACTCGTAGTGGTTCCGATTCACCGTTAATAGAACATTCTGATAAAATTCATATAGTGTCATTTCGCCAACCGTTCTTATGAGTTCAAGTTCTTTTGAAAACTCGATAAACATGATGGTATTTAAATGATCTATATTTCATCTACCCTTTTGTATGATATTTAATTGACACCTAGTAATTAAAGATGTGACTAATGATCTTCCATGCATAGATTTTAAAGCTTATGCAGTTTTTGTGTTATTGTGAAGTGTATCTTTCGCCTATTGACGACAAATATAATCCAACCATAATTATGAAGGGATTTTAACACCTATATTTGAATTATGTTAACACCTCAAGCAAATTTAAATGTTTTTTGACGATATAGAACGTATAGAAAATTCGATTTAATACTTTTGCAACAAATCATGCTGTGCTTGGAATAATACTTAGCATGATTTGAAAGCGTACGTGCTGCAATTTCGAAGAGCAGTTTAGTTTGTTATTCAACTATCTACCTATAAAAATTTTTTGCAAATAGTCTCCGTTTAATTTTTTTTATAGCTTTTTCCAACAAAAACAACACAAATAAAATATGAATTATGAAAATTTAATGATGATTTCATAGTTGAAAAGTTAATCACTGAAACAAATTTAGTTAAGCACTTTTAATTCAACAATTAGTGACAGAGGATGAGTTATCCGGTCGGAAAAGGCCAGGAGCATTTCCTCGTATTTTTAGGACTAGCGGTGGTGTAGCTTTAGTTAGCGACGATATTTCAGCCTAACCTTGTAATTTTACAATCTCGAACTAAGATTTTTACTTGTTTGAAAATGAAGAAGAGTTAACCATTTTGATTGTAACGAACTGGTTTAAGAAACAGAGTGCTCTTCTACTTTACATCAGCCTCTATCGATGAAAATTTTCCATCGCTATCGTGGCACTCAACGTGTTAAAATTGTCGGTCGTGTTGCCAATTAAAAACCGTTATAATTGTTAAACAATTATCGGAGCATATTATTACTGGAAGTATCTTTCCCAGAGCTACAGATCAAAGAGTTCTATAGTAGGGTAGAGACTGAACCTGGCAACAGCACCATGGACCAACACGGAGACAATATAGGGTGGCATGTGGTGCCCGATGGCCGAGTGGTTTGGATCGCAGGCCATAACGCTAGCAGTCCGCGCGCTGTAACAGGTGCGGGTTCGATTCCCGCCTTTGCCCTGGTTGTACTTCCTTTCTCAGTATCAAAATTATAAATTTTATTATAAATTAACCAGCACTTTTGCCACTCTATTCGGGCTCCGTAGTGAGCCATGGCTGCCGATGGCAACTCAGTCGTCCCACTACCCTACTATAGAACTCTTTGCTACAGCTCTCAAAAAGTACGACTAAAAAGTCGCAGTATTAAAATATATATACATATATATGTATCTTAGTTTATGGCATTCGGTGAATATTCCATTGCTGAATACACTAAAATCACTTAAAACTCTATATGATAAGATTTAATTCCGATCACAACCCAATGTAATTCCTTTGTCGGGATATCGAGAGTTCATCATAAGATATAGTGTGCTTCTTCTGTAGTCAGGCTATTACGCTAATAGTCTTCGCTTTGTACCGGGTGTGGGTTTGATTCTCGCTTTCGCCCTGGGTGTACTTTCTCTCTCTCTGTGTCTGTCTTATTTGACGAAGGTTTATAAGCGGGTCTCTGAACAAGCCCACAAACCGGAAAATACATGTACCATTTTGGGAAATCATATTTTATTTACGTAGCTATGTGTTTGAAAAAAACCATAAAAAATGAAACGGAGACTATTTGTACAAATTTTATAGAAAGATAGTTAAGTAATAAACTAAACTGTACTGCGAAATGCAGTACGACTGGTTACCCTAAAAGTGCTGATCAAGTACGATGTCGATAAAACGTCGAACAAATTCAATAGTTACAAATCTAGTAAACAGTAGTCGTATTTATAGTAACCGATTCTGAATAAGAAGAGATTTTAATGACCTCTAATAAAAAAAATCTTTATCTTGATCCCTATTTTGGATCACAAAAGAATTTTTTTTCCCTATTTCGATAGTTAATTGCAATGAGGTAAGAATGGAGATAGTTGGCGCGAAAAAAAAAGTGTAGTCGACAAAAGTAGATTCTGTAAGTTTGTTTCTGTAAGTTAATCTAATCTATATAAGTAAGTCCGATCTGTATAAAGTATATAATTTTCCCAAAATGAATTTCTTTAGCTGTATTGAATGTTTTTATGAACGTTTTTTTACATGATAAATGTAGCTGTTTTAAATAAAACGTCTCTATAATGAGGTTGTTTCAGATCATGTAACTCTGCAGTTTTCATGTTTGTCTTCCTGTGAGTTCATTGTTAGTTTCGATTTCACTCTCAAAATGAGCGATTTTTCTTCTGCAGAGTTCCATTTTAAAGCACATTAAGTGCAACACTTGTTTTTATTCTAGCTGATTATTATGCTTTATCGGTTTTTATTCGATTAAATTTCATGTATGCAAAGCATTAACAAAACGTCAATGATGTTGAAAAACTTTGGTTTAGATGATATTTTGTCTTATGAGGAGAAACTAAGCGAAATTGTGAGACAGCAATTTAAACGTGATTCACGAACAGAGAAAAGCTTTAGTTCTACGGTAAGAAAAGTTTGTACAGAACATTTGCTTCAGTAAGGTAAAAAAAAATTGTATTTTTGAAAACAAATGTAGCTCCAAAAGGACAGAGAAGGAAAACAATACCGTTGGAACTGTTGCCACTCACGACGTAAAACATGCCCATTCTATTTTTGATATTGGATAAAATATTATTCGATTTGCAATATATAATTTTACAATTGAATATTTTAACCTATTAAAACATAGAACTATCGAGAAGCGAGCATTATTTATCATATAAAAACCGTTTGTAAAAACATCCAATGCATCTATGGAATCCGAAAATTATTCAACTCTTGGATTAACACAGAGAGAAGTTTTCAGTTAGAAAGACCGACTGTCGTTTTCATTCCTCCTTAAAAGGGACAGTCTCAAAAAACATTTTGAGACATTTTTCGCCAAGTATAAAAATCATATTAGGAAAATAAATTTGGAATAAAATTATTGTCTGCTTTTGTACGAATTATTTTTTAGATGCTCAAAATATTCTACAGATGGCAGCACCATTTTAAAATTGTGTTAAGTATAGTTAAATAGTTGGATGAATTGATTTTATTTTGTATGTATATCTATTTGCATTCCCGATGGGGAAACAATGCTTTTATAACAAAGCAGTTTCTCTCATAGAATTTAGAATGTTTAAACTAATTCATTAGAAGCTTTATCGAACTGAATATCCCTCTTAAGAATCGATAATTAGTATTCCAAGTACTGGATAATTTGATAGGTTATGGTTATGGATTGCAGTATCAGATATCTAAACTAATACAAGGTTCTAATATTTCCCCTCATACGAAAGATTTAAATTGTCAGATATTAATTATATTGTTTGTAATGAATAGCTTAATAAATTATCTAAGCATCTCTTTGGGCCTATTATCGAACACGATAGCTGGCTCCACTTGTCAAACCAATTGTTCTATTGGTTTTTGTCCAAGTAGCATTTTTATTGTATTCCTACCTCAATGGTTAATTGAGTTTTTTGTGCGATCTGATCAAGACATTAAATATGATGATGAGGTAAAATAACCATCGATTTCATTGTTCTCATAATAAAAAGAAATTAGAATCGATGGAAGAAACCGTTTTTGTGATAATTTTATTAGATGAGGTTTTAATTTGTGAATGCGCCAAATAAAGCGGTGTTTGTTTTGGTTGAATTAAGGAGGATTTATAGAACTGCCACTCGAGTGCTATTAATAATGTATTGTCATGCTCGATATTCTTTGGCCATTCTCTGAAAATGCATCTGTATATTGCAACTTTCATTCATTTCTTTTTCCAATTTTTTTAAAATTTAACTTGTGTAAGAACTTTTATTTTATTTCTACTTTCGCCTAAAATCGGTGAAACAACTATTTTAACTTACTCTTAGTTTTAAAATCGCAACCTCTGCGAGAATATTATTTTGCCGTGTAAGAATATTTTCACTAGGTATGGGAATAATCTTAACAGAAAAATAAAACAATTTAAATTGGAAATTGCTTTAGGATATTCAATAATTAATTGATAAAGTTTGAAAATAGTGTCTCGTCAGAATATTCAGGTTCAAAGGCGATTTGCAAAAAAAAAAATCAATAATAATAATCTATATATAATAGACAAAGTCTTGACTCACGTATCAACGCCCAACCAAAACTACTGGAGGTACAGCTACCAAATTTTAGGAAAATATTCTTTTTATATCGTGGGCGTCATTTAAGAAGCGATTTTTCAAAATTCGAACCCGAACGGGTGTAGGAGTGTAAAACGTGAGCCGATTTCTCCATAGGAATAGCATTGTAAGATTATAATTTATACTTTTTAATTTCAATTTAAAAGAAATTTCAGAGCGTTCATCGTAAACGAAAATTAAGTATAAATACAAAGGAGCACGTGAGTTTAATTTGTAGGATTGTTATTTTGAATATCATTATTTTATTTAATTTTTGAATTTAATTTTTTTGATTTTTTGTTTCCAAATTTAATTTACTTGATGTTTACAAATGGTAAAGAATGAAGATATTGCTACAATGTCTCATGACAGTGTGATAACTATTCTAGATCTGATGAATACTTCTAAAAAATGTTATTTCCCTCTACGTATAGCATACACGCATTATGTTTATAAAAAAACTGTCAATTTCGTACAGCTATGATAAAATGGCCGATTGAATTTTGGCATTGGCGGCTTTTGGCGAAGTTAAAAATTTAACGTAGGGTAGCTATTCGCATCCAGTTGTATGGGTTAGAGTTAGTTTGAATTATCGTCAGAGCTATACAAGAGAGATATTGGCCACGGGCGTCTTAATTTAGAACCACAGTCATGTGACGAGCCGACACCTGAGTAGGCACCCAATGCAACTTTTACATCGTACGCAGCGTCGGGACTTTGAAAAATATTTAACGTGCTCTCCCACCACATAGGGTATTGATTATTTAGTCGGAAATTTTTGTTGTCATTGTTTATTCGTCGGACATTTTTGGCTGCATTTGCCGTTTATAGGTTGGGAATTATTTTGACGATGCCCGGGCCCGAGTCTGGGACCTATCGCATGCGAGGCAAACGCCTTTACCGACTGGGCTCCCCAGCCCTAGCCCTGTCAAGTGATCGAATATGGAGTGGAATGTTTACCATATTTTGGGCATTTTCGGGTGTATAAGGGCAAATAGAAACTGGCCATTATATCACAGCTATTCTGGCAATTTAAACAGGGCCTATAGGAAAGCCCTCTAACATCTAGAATGGCCTGGATACAATCGGACTTCTTTTTTTAAAATTAATTCTGATATTAGAATGGGAGGAAATTACAATATACCGATGGAGTGCTGACCAGTGGAGAAGGGATCAATTGGTATAAAATAAAATTTTACATAAAAAAATCACCGTTATTAAGGGTACACCCGTGCAACGCCGGGTTTATAAAGCTAGTTTAATATATAGTTGGTTGATAGACAGAAAAAAAGTTTTTAAAAAAGTAAGTCTCTGATGCCATGCCTTTCTAACAAAAAAAAAAGAATTTTTAAGATCCGACAAATAGAACCGATTTTGGAAGTGGAGTACGGCCAGAAGGACATTTCCACCCCGTCAATGCTTACTTACCATTTTTTAAATATGTTTTTGAACTAAAAAACGGTTAGTAGGATAACTGATATACTTATGTAATTGTCGATGCGACACCAGTAAAGTCTAAGTATGTTGCGACAAATGGTTACTCGTGTTAACAATATCTTTAAAATAGATATAGTTAGTAGCATAGAAGGCACCGAATTATACCTTGTCTAACCAGAATGCGAGCCTCAAAAGCATTTTCTTCCCCCATCCTTTCGCTTGGTTTTCTAGGAAACGGGGGGAGCATCGCTTTCTAAACTTAACGCGTTTGAGGTTCTGTTGTGAGGTTAAACAATCCGAACAGTTCAAACCCAAGTGGGGTGGGGAAAACACACACACACACACACGCTCACGCCGTTTCGAAGAAAACCGAAGAAATGCGGGAGGAAAATGCTTTCGAGGCTCGCATTCTGGATAGACAAGGTATAGCACCAAATTGCCTCAGGCGATAAAAAGAAGCATTATTTAATTCACCTAAACTACTAGTTGTCGTGACTCTTTCTGTATTAGTACAAGTCGATATTGAGTGACACTAGATACCAGCGATGGTTATTATAGGTCGCCTGTCACTTCTTAGCATCTCAAATATTTTGATTTAGAAGAGTCGACTTTTAAAACATATGAAGAACCTCAATGAGACAGGGTTGCCAATCACACGGCGTTTGGGGACACAGGTGATTGTTGGGATTGTTTGGTTGGATATAATGTGTCACACTAAAACTAAACATGGGTTATTTGTGAAAGGAGGATTCTAGTTTCTAGTTAATTGCTGATGGTTGTCATCCATTGCGCATGCATTTGTTTTCTATCTTGACTTGATCGTCAATAAATTTGCATTATCTGTAGTATGTGTTATTTAATGCATTCACTATCACGTCAGGGAACGCTATAAGTTAAAATATATATATGCAATAATAGTGAACTCCATGCAAGTTCGCATTATTTAATTTCCTTTAATTGAAAATCTGTTTCTAAACCTTAAAGAAATATGCGCCCATAAAAACAAAGATTCGCCAAATATAGTAACTCTTGCCCAAAATTTTCCTTACCCATTTTCAAAGTGAACTCTTCTGGAATCGCAATATTTGAGATGGCATAAAGTGATAGGCGGAGTATTGCATAGAAGGCACTGAATTAGCACCAAATTGCCTCAGACGATAAAAAGAAGCATTCTCTAACTTGCCAAAACTACTGATTGTCATGACTCTTTCTAATGACTATTTCTTCTTTACTATGACTTCTTCTATTTCTTCTGACTTTCTTCATGACTATATAAGTACCAATCGATATTGAGTGACACTAGATTCCAGTTATGGTTATTAACTTTGTGTGTTTACAGCTGATGTCGCTGCTCGTCACATGTGTCTATTGCAGAGCACTCGGCGCCCGACGGACAGGTTGGAAGCCAGGGCACAAAAAACACCGAATCAACGCGTAAGTCATAGATAAAAAAAATACATTTTAATATAGTAATTTCATAGTTATAGTCATTGTTTTTAACATTTTAGTCATATAAAAAATAGTTTTTAACTTAAAGTTGCAGTTACCACTATATTTGTAAATTTCTTTTTTAAATGAAAAAAAAGTTGTAACCATACCATATTCTTCTACTCCTAAGTTGAATTGTTTAATAATTGAAGACATTTCTTGGAGAAAAGTCTTCTCATGTTAAAAATAGGCATGGTGTAACACTATACGTTTTTACCACTCATTAGGGATGGCGGATTTTGAGAAAAAAAGACGTTTTTTTTACAACGCCGGTAAAACCGAACCAGTTTTACCGACCCTTAAAAACCGGTTTTTCGATGGCAAAAAAAAAAACGGTTTTCCGTTTTTTTTTTTTTTAAAACCCAGTTTTTACGTGTTTTTTCAGTTTTTTATTAATTAATTGAAAAATCAATTAATTATTAACTACTTAACAATAATAGCTTATTAATAATAAACTTATTAAAAATTAACTAATTAATAATAAACTTATTAAAAATTAACTAATTGACAATTAACTAATTAATATTGATGATTTATTATTATGATTCATATAATTATTTGTGTGTGTTACTTATATATATTTAAATTATTAAAATCTCTTATTTTTCATTCCGGTTTTCTCGTGTTTTGAGATCTTTTTACTTTACTTTCGAATTTAAAAAACAATTCCCAGTCAATTTTAAGTGTTTAAAGGGTTTTTTGTTGGAAATTAAGTTCCAGGGTTTCTTCTTTAATTACTTCTTACTTCTTTAATATTTAAAATTATATTGCTCCTTTTTGTTTTCTTATTTCGGTTTTTTTGTAACGTTTTGAGTATTTTTATTAATATTTGCATTATTCTATCTCTATTTACTTTTTTAAAAAAAATTATATTTAATTCCTCCCATTTGCCGTCTATGCCGCCCGTGCATCCTTCAGTCCGCCCGGCTATACCCCAACCACATACATATAATGACCGTCACCTTTTCCCGCCAAACATGAACTATCGCAAAGAACGGGGGGGGGGGGGGCACATAATTAACAAGCCGACACGCAAAGTACCCCAGCAGCATGACGATTGAAACTTCCCACCAGTATATCCGCATTACATAATACAAAAAACGGTGATGGCTCCAAAAGACCTTCCACAGACTCGCCGTTGCAATTCCCATAATACCATGAAAGATACAAAAAGTCACAACTTTTGTCCAGCTCGCATTGATTGGTAACGCTCGTGACGTCAGTTGCCAATAGCCTCGTACGGACTGATAATTTTAACCCTAACCTAAAAACTCCATGACACTTAAAAACAAATGAAGAGTCCAGGGGAAGAAACCCTTGATTGGCTAGGAATTTTCCCGTATTCAGGTCTGCTTGACGGACATTGGTGACAGGAAACCGGTTTCTCCCTTGCTTCTTCTCTCCGTACAAGTGAGAAACCGGATTCTTTACTTCAGTTTAGGCGATGAATCGCTATTGTCACCAAAAGAGGTATGTGGCGGTCAGCACAATACCCAATATAAGCCCTGGCGACCGAGTAATTACTTTGTCGCAGACAGTTCAGTATTGGGCTAGTACGCAAGAGGTTCCAGGATCAAAATCGGGCTCAGTCCATTCTTCTTCAGTGGTAACTTCGGACATGGTGCCATCTAAGGGCGCACATCTGACATCCTTAACGCAACCAAAGCAAATTCCTGAGACTCACATCAGGCAGCATCACCACCCCACCCCACATTAATCGTTCCTCCTCCGACTCACTGGAAGGGGAGTACTATGGCGGTCAGCACAATACCCATTATTAGCCCTCGCAACCGAGTAATTACTTTGTCGTAGACAGTTATGTGTTGGCCTCGCACGTAAGAGGTTCCTGGATCAAAACCGGGCCCGGTCCATACTTCTTCAGATCTGATACGGAGGGATATCCAGTCAATGAAGGGGTTATCGGCCTGGACCACGACCAATTTAAATGACAAGGCCAGAGAAACTCTGCCAAACATGAGCGGGGACGGAAATTTTGACGTCACTGTTCCTTGTGCCGAAGATGGAGAAAGTAGTGCGGACGCACTGGGAACCCTAAATATGTGGTCAGCCGTGAACGAGTGGTTCCAAACAGGTTCCGAAATCGGTTGTCTTCATCTTCGGAACAACGTCACTCGGAACTAAGACGTCAAACTTTCCGTCCGCGAGAGTGTTTGGGAGAGCTTCTTTGGCCTTAGTAGTTGAGTCGATCGTACCTGGACTCACCAAATGTAGATTTATTTCATCTTTATCTTTACCCACAGCGACCTCGTTCCGTGGGACCTCATCTCGACCCGCAAGCGCGACCAGCCCCACCCAGCCCCACTGGTCGACGAATGCTGTCCCTCCGTCACCGAGATCATCCAACCCCAGGGCGGGGTCTCCAAAGGGGGCCGCATTTTTGAGCTGTACCGCGACCACAACTCCACCCAGTCCTTCTACCAGACATCGTGCACCCAGGGCACCAAGGGGAGGCCGTGCCGGTACGTGCGCGCCGACTCCGTGTGCGTGCAGCGGTACACCTACACGTACGCACTGGTGCGGGAGTTCGATTCGAACGCGCAGTGGCGGCTGGACTACATACGCATACGCAGCGGATGCACGTGCGAGATTTCGGTGCCGCCGGAGTGGCACGGGGGGAAGCGGAAGAGGCTGCAAGTACGAGGTCGGCAAGGTCATTAGAAGGTCATTTACGAGTGACGACGATTGTGCGATTCCGCTTGGCAAGGAACTAATATCTGCTGTAACTTCTGTTTTTCAGTTGCACTCCAATTACTGCCAGGGTCACTCGAATCTAGCTTTCCTAACTCACCCTCGTAGCACTGGAAAAGTTACGTTAGCCTTTCAATGTCGATTCGATATTACAATGCCAGAATGATATCGGAACGATGTCAGAATAGCATCGTACGATACAATGAGGGTAGACAGAGTTAGGGCAACCTTGCCGAAATTTACACATTACGTAACTCTGGCGCTTACCGTGGTGTATATCACTGTGAAATGCAGAAGCGCCTAAATAAAATAATAAAAGCTTTCACTTTGTCACCAAGCTTACAAGTTTACGCTACTCTTATATGAGTATTAAAATAAGTTGAAATTGAGTGTCTCTGTATTAGTTCCTTTTGTCTTGGAATTACACAATTGTCGTCCCCTTGAATGTGTAACTTGAAGAAAGTGGAGTGACACTTAAGCCATTGTTTGTCCGAAAGAAACTGAGCGTCATTTATTATAAGGGTTGAACTGAATTGGATATGCCGAACCATTGGTTGTAATGAACTTATTTTAAGGTAATATGTGGATTAGCTTTATGCAGGTTTATCTGTAGCCCAATGTGGTCCATAGTTTATTTCATAAAATTAAACAGTCGCCATTGCCTATGTAATTGAATTAAATTTTGTATCATTTTGCATTTTATGTGGGGGTACGTCTAAAATAACGTGGCGTTTTACCATATGTGTTTGGTATAAAGTTTCTGGCTGCTTATTTCTAACCTCCATTTGTTCTATATTCTGAATGGTCATTCAACACAGTTCTCTGCGACCGAATACAGTAGAACTCTGTCATTGCCACCTAAATCACAAAGAACTATGCAAAGTGAGGTCATATTAATTTACCTTTTTCGAGTTTTAGACGAATTATTATTCTATAACTGATAACTCTTTTGTAACTGTTACCAAGCTTTCAAGTGCAAAACAAAATAGTTAAGATTTGATGGGGAACAATAAACATACTTTTATTTGGTTGCAGAAAAATATATTTTTTTGCTGTAAGCATATAGTAACTGTAGGATTTTATGGGTTAAAATAAGCGTGCACATAATTGATCATTATTCCACAAAAATTGTTAAAATTGTCCCATTTACATCATGACACTCAGCTAAATAAGAAGCCTTGTATTTAAGGCGGGTTTGATCATGTACGAATTATAAAGAAGTTCCAACTATTATAAGCTCAAGTTTGATGATTTTTCGATTTTAAGTTATTTTTTGTTTCTTCCGGACAAACAATAGGCAGTGGAAGATTTTTCAGATCTAGTCAATGTTCCTTGGAATTTCTATCGTGCTGTATTTTAATCGTATTTTTGAGGGTTTTTTCGGGATTTCGGGTCTACTGTGGTGCTAAGCACAAAATAATTTGCTGCCGAGTTTATGATAAAAATTTGGGATACAAAGCAACAAGATGCATTTGAGTTAAGTAGAATAATTGCTTAAATGTGGTCATGTTTATCTCACTCAGCAGTTTCTAATAAGATTTTTTTCCTAATTTCTTAAGCTTTTGCCGGACTTTTATTTCTTAACAATTAAGAACCTTTTTTTTATATTAGCACAGGCAGCATAAAGTGTGTCAAGTACTATTATGGTAATTGTATATGAATAATTGTAATGGAATATAATTGTATATAATATGGTGTTAATGGTTCGAATCTTAATAAATTATGTTTTTTTTCAACTGGGCTGCTTCATTGGCGGTTAATCCCTTGCAAATTCGGCTATTCCCCAGAACTGAGAGCCATTTTCTTTTGTGGCACCATCTAGGCGACTCTCGCTACCAATTTTGACTTTCAGTTTACAATGAATAAGAGCTCTCTGTGGATGCTTAAGTATGCAGAGATTTGATTTTGCCTTGAGACACCAGGCTAAATTGTATAATTATCAATATATCACTAAATTATGTATTTCATGATATATTGTCAGAATGTATATCGAAATCCGCCACTCGATGGGGCTACTGATATATCATGTCAGTAGCATATTCACATTGAACGACTGTTACACTAATGCTATTCTGATTCTTTCAGTAAGGATTTTTGCTAAGTTAATTGTGGATTTTTCTCGCTGTATATATTTCCAAAAATATTCGACCTTTTGATGGGTGAAAATGGAATTAACCACTTTGCTGAAAACATATTTTCTGAAAACGTATTAAATGTTTGTATAAAAATCCATCATTAATTTTTTTTGTAATGTATATAGCCAAACCTCCAGCCAACCAAGCAACCTTTAATCAAATAGAAGAAAAGTACCCCTTTTCTACTAAGTTTTTAAATTAGAAATGCACAGGCATAAAAAATGCTTAATCAACCAATAAAGATAAAAATGACAATCAATTATCGTCTATAAGTATAGTTAAAAATTTATTTAAGCTCTGCTCTTCTTCTAAAAATTTAAATTTAATGCAAAATAAGAATTATAAACACATCTTATTCATTTATTTTGACTGCAAAGGAAAATCACCAGAAGTACTGAGTCTACATTGTTACTTTGGCGCCAAATGAATATTGCCAATACCACTGGAACTGAACATGCCTACTCATTATTAGCAGAATTCGATAATGGTTTTGTTTCCCTTAACCCTTTAAGACCCCGTCAAATGGCGCTGATTTAAATTTATGAGACTAAGAGTTTTATTTAAAAAGTAGCCTTAAACAGCATCACCTTAAAAGCCACGTCATTTTACATACAAATAACGAATGGTACAAGTCCGCTGCATCGGAATCAATATTTTTAAAAACCTTGAACATTCTCTTTTAAACCCGAACGATCGTGATAGCCCGGTCGGATAAGGCTAAGGAGTATTGATCTAGCACAAAGAACGTATCGAAATTAAAGTTAAAGTTCAGCCGTCTATATGTTTTAATACAAAACTCGCCTTTTTTTAAAAGATAGTTTTTACAATCAATATTCTTAGGTCAGTATGTAAATAAGGTTCATTTTTTAGGCAACACAGATTTCTTTGTGTACGATTTATTTTCATAGTGTAGAGAAGAGGGTGTTGGCAAATGTAGAAACTCGGTTTGTCTTATTTTGTAAAAAATAACACAATAATTAATGAAAATAACACTTAAAAAAAGATGTATGTCATTTTCATTAAAACTATGTAATCAGTAGCATCAAGATGTAAACACCATGGACATCTTTATTTTATAGCATTGAAAATTAATGTTTTATAATATATTTTGATAGTTAAAAATATTCAAAATTGAGCTTTAAAAAATAATTACAATATCATCAAGAAACAAGTTTAGAGTTGAAGGCAATGTTAATTATCTTTTTTCAATTATAAAATACTTTCCACTAGACCAAATTTAGAACAAGTGGACCTAGCGCGAGTAATTGTTAAATTAGCTCATCATGAAAAGTTTGAATATGCTTCATTGCTTCAACACAATTTTTTTTTTGACGAATTGTTCTTTTTCGCGTCTTCATTTTGTAACAAAAAGTATAAGGTATATTTGTGAAAACCATTAAAATCGGTCTACTAATATCACCTTCTGTCCTTGAAGGGTAGGGTAGGGTAGGTACATATATATTCCGGCTTGTGTACTTGATCAGAGACCCGCTTATTAGCCTTCGTCAAGTAAGACAGACACAGAAAGAATTTTTAACGACACAGAGAAAGGAATATACACCGAGTACGAAGTAGGGAATCGAACCCGTACCCGTTACAGCGCGCAGACTGCTAGCGTAATGGTCCAAACCACTCGGCCATCCGGGCCCCACATTGAAGGTTTTGGTGTAATTCTTGATTCAAATTACTGGAATGCATGCTAATTTAAATGACGTTTAAACGAAAGTTGTACAAAGAGAGTTATGTTCCTTTATATTGATGTTTGTGAATTCACAAGAGAGTTTTGAAAGTGTACTTAAGTGTTATTGTTGTTCGGGGATGTATATGAGTGATGTTTTATTTATTGATTCGATCTCTTGTTAACATTCTTAATGAAATGAAAGTATACTTTCCATTAACAAAAATGTGTAGTAGTCAGAATATAACTACATTATACTATAATTGAAGAGCTTAGTGGAAGAACGTGCTAACCCAGCCAAAAAAAATCTACAGAATTGCTTTTAAAAAAACTTAGAAAACTGAAGGGATTTGAAACACTTAGTCTGTAGAATAAAACTGCAGTTTTTTTTACAGTTTTTCTTGCTGCAAAAAAACTGCAGTTTTTTTCTGCAGACCTAGTGTTTCAAATCCCTTCAGTTTTTTTGAAGTTTTTGTAAAGCAATTTTGCAGAATATTTTGGCTGGGTGGCAGAAAAACTGCAGCCTTTTTGAAGTTTTTTGGTGCAAGAAAACTGCAGTTTTTTTCTGTAGACCTAGTGTTTCAAATCCCTTCAGTTTTTTTGAAGCTTTTGTAAGGCAATTTTGAAGAATATTTTGGCTGGGAAGTGACATTTTTGAAAAAAAAAAGTGTCATTGAACATGTTATTCTTTCCTCTAAAGATAACAAGATTACCCCTTTTTATAAACTTTAAGTTAAGTATATTTTTTTATCTTTTGTAACGTATCTAAGTGCAAACAAAAAATTTTAAAAGCTCATTTTCACCTTTTTGTCACTCAGCATGTTTTTCCTTGCTCAACTAAGTTCTTCAATTGTGGTATGATGAAAAATAAGGATTTTAAATTTATGTCTTTAAATACTGTAAAATGGTATTTATTGTAAAACAAAAAAATACCTCAATACATATGTTGAACCTTATAATGTATCTACTAATTTTATACATTCAACTTAATGTTTTCAAACGTATGATTTTTTACAAGTTTTGAATCATATTGTGTGAAATCTCATGTGTTGACGTATATATATTTCTTTTCAATGGAATTCCTGAATTTACAATTGTCATAAATCTATTGATATGGCTTATATATACATATATATGCAATAAATGTTGTGCAACTTTAAAAGGCTTTTTTATTACCAATACTTTAATGCAGTTTTCCAAACAAATACATAGGGTAACGAGTACAGTGATTGTCCCCCACATTCAGTATTGAAAATAATAAGATGTTAAAGCCCAAAATAGGTGTGACAAAGGTTTTTAAAATTCCCGCCATTAAGGTTAGTCATGTTGGCAACAACATTTTGGGCTTTAACGGCTTTAACATCTTATTATTTTCAATAATGAATGAGGGGGCCAATCATTGTGAGGGTGCCAATCACTGTACTCGTTACCCTATTAAATTTTTATACAAAAATGTGAAAAAAAACTATTTAAAGTCAATATTCGTGCATAAAATCCAGGATTAAAAGCAAATTATTTGAATATTTATGAAAGAATGGTGGATTGTGCACGTTTTCAAGGGGCAAGCACAATAATCATCGTTAATAAGACAATACTGTTTTTCTATTTAGCGCCATTAGAATTCAATATTAATAGTATACCAAAAAAACTAATTGAAACATGGGATATAATACTACTACTACTACTACTACATATATATTCCGGCTTGTGTGCTCGATCAGAGACCCGCTTATGAAGCCTTCGTCAAGTAAGACAGAGACAGAAAGAATTTTTACTGTCACAGAGAAAGGAATATACACCCAGGGCGAAGGCGGGAATCGAGCCCGCACCCGTTACAGCGCGCAGACTGCTAGCGTAATGGTCAAAACCACTCGGCCATCCGGGCCCCAAACATGAGATATCTTTTTGGGGATTTTTTTCACTATGTATGTTTTAGTAGTTATTTTTTACACTAAGTTAACATATATGTTATGCAACATAGCTTAACATAGATGTACAATTGTACAAACATGTTTACATGTATGTTGTGATATGTTTACACTATGTTATGCATTAATTGCGTTGGACATTGGGTGGATTTTTAATATACCTAACTATTTTATACGAAAGCTCTCAAACCTTCGAGTTCCTGTATTACCTATCCATGATATTACCTAACTTTCCCCTAAACTGTCGAAACTAAACACATAATCAATTTTTTACTATATAATTTTGCCCCTTCTTAAAGAAGTTGGTAATGATTTAATACTTTAAATAAATTAAGTAAGAAGTATTAATTTAATAATAATGCCTCATGAAATTAATGTATCGTAATTTAAATGTTTCGTATGATGAGATTTACAAGGAATTAATGTACTGGCAGTACTCAGCTATATTACTTTAATTTGGCAAACATGTTATTGACGACATAGGAATCCAGTAAATGTGAGAAAAAAATCCTACGTAAATTTTCAGTATGGAGACAGCGTCTTGTGTGGTCATTTCAAACCATGGCTTACAAAAACGAATAAAAAAAATAAAAAAAATTTATGCAAAAGTTTGCTAGTCGAATTTTTATTTTCTATTCTTAAAAACTAAAACTAATAAAATTGTTGAAATAAATAAAAGCAATTAGTTGTACAGGGTTGTCCAGAAATAAGTTGCCCAACTCAGAGGCCTGTGCAGGATGCTGTATTGGTCAGAATGTGATAAAATATGAGATATAGACATTTCAGATCATGCGCTCGCAATTTATTACAAAAAAATAGTTCATAAATTTGCCGATAGGTGGCGCTGCAGATTCAAAAACGCATTCTACAGTAATTCTACATGAGATCCGTGGTTCTCCATAACACTTTCCATTCTTATTGTTGTGTGTTCCACGAACGCAGTAAATCTGCAGAAATTCCTTGAACCTGCCGAACAATTGAGGCTTTCAGATCCGCCAAGGTTGCAGGACGTTCTCGGTAGACCTTATCCTTTAAGTATCCACACAACCAGAAATCACATGGAGTGAGATCAGACACAAAGCTATAAGAATGAGAAAAATTGGGGAGAACCACGGATCTCATGTAGAATTACTGTAGAATGCGTTTTTGAATCGCCACCTATCGCAGCGCCACCTATCGGCAAAATTTTGAACTATTTTTTTGTAATAAATCGCGAGCGCATGATCTGAAATGTCTGTATCTCAAATTTTATCACATTCTGACCAATACAGCATCCTGCACAGGCTTCTGAGTTGGGCAACTTATTTCTGGACAACCCTGTATATAAATTACTTTTACGGGCAGCGGATTTTCAGCTTTGAAATATGAAGAGTACAAGGGAAAAACCGCTTAATTTCGTAGAAAACTTTCCTCATCAGTCCTCTTTGGCGATAAAAGCGAGTCATCGCCTAAACTGGTGTGAGGAAATCGCTTACTCACTTTGTTTTTCTCTCGCGGCAGCCCTGATTTACGCCAGAGATCAGCGGACACGAGTCACACGTTGGTACCGCGAAAGAAGAACCGAAAGGAAACCCGGTTTTCTGTCGCCAATGTCCGCCAAGCAGATACAATTACGGCACTACTCCTAATAAATAAATCGGTTCTTCCCCTGTACTCTTCATATAACAGTGACACCACGTTTTCTTTTAATTAATTTTTCCGAGACTCTTTCTCTTATGACGTCAGTAGGCCAAATTTGAAGTATTTCCGCCTATCCCGATCTAAAAAATATGATCACTGTCAGTTCTAATATGCTTACATTGTATAATAAAAAAATATTCAAATTTGCCTAACAAATTACGTGGTTTTGATGCATATCAAACTTACTAAACACCAAGCCCACTTCCTCAGAACCAAGTTAAAATAGCTTAGCTGTATGGTAGTGGGGTAAAAGAAGGCTTCCAGAAATAGTTTTTTTCTGGAAGCCTTTTTCTGGAAGAAGAAATAGTTTTAAATCATACGTATGATGTCCAACAGAATTGATGCAAGCATTAAGTTTCCAATCACTACTAAACGTCATAAACTAATATTTAAATCTCGAGTTCCACATTTCTTCTGTAAGCTGTTACTAATAAATGCCAGATATAAGTTACCAATATTTCTTTGATAAAAAGCTACAAATATTATTTATTTTAATAAAATTTATTCTCTTTCAAGTACATCTTGGAAATAACTAAATCTCATGGCATGGAAATGCCGTTATAAATGAAATAGTAAATTAGTAGTAGGAAACACTGTCTACAAATTTAGATCATAGACATATATCGAGTAGGTTTGTAACAGAATCTGTCACTTAGCCCACTTCCACACAACATTTGTGTTCAACAGGAAAAAAGGCTCCAAACACAGTATTAATTCTATATTAATATTTACACGCTAAATTTGGCTTTTAGCTTCCACACTACGTTTATAACGTAAAAAGTGGAAGGTATTATAATCGTTCAGTTCGTCTGTCTGTCCGTCCGTCACCCACTTTCATCGCCCAAACTACAAATGCTACGGACAAGTGTGATACGTCAAAAACTTCAGCGCATCGAAATTAGAATACATTGAAAATTTCAGAAAAGAATTCGAAATACTTCAATTATTTAAAAAAAACCTGCAAGATTTAATGCTCATTTAAAAAGCATAGGAAGCCATTTTTATTAGAATTAAATCACCATTGCCATCGCAACAATCGCTCGAGAAACTTTAATTGTTTTAGACAATAAATTAAATTAAAATTATTTTTGCGACATCGATCAGTTGGACATGACGTCAAATATATTTCACTACGAGATTCTTTGTATGTTGCTATGAAATGTTTTCATTCTATTTAAAAGCGACGAATATTACATATTTATTCTTTGAAATATAAATTAATTTTTGCGAACGACAAGTAATAATTATTGAATTTTTTCGAAATAAAAATAAATGAAACTAGCCAAACTTAGCATGTAAATGTTTAATATAGAATTAATGCTGTGTTTGGCGCCTTTTTACCTGTTAAACACAACTGCTGTGTGGAAGCGGCTTAATTGACAGATTCTGTTACAAACCTTCTTGTTATGTTGTAAACGTAGTGTGGAAGCTAAAAACTATGCGCTCCAACACACTATCTACAGGGTGTCCGGAAAAGGACTCCCTGTTTTCAAAAATTAATAAAAAAGAAATGGATAAAGATATTAACACAATTCTTGCAGAAAACGAATGAGTCATGTCTGGAATTTGATATGGAACACTTTATTATGTTAGTTATGTTTATTACGTTATTATATGTAATTAAACTTAAGTATGTTCAATTTAACCGACAGATAGCGCTGCAATACTATGTGTTGGATTCCACGCAATAACTATTGCTGCTTTCCCAGAACTGAAAACTACTGAAAATTTCTGACCACGTGTCCTTCTTTTCGGTATATACGCATGCCTAGTTCTTTCATACAGCCAACACACGGTATTGCCGCGCCATCTTTCGGTTAAATTAAACAGAATAAAGTGTAATAACATAATAACGTAATAAACATAACTAACATAATAAAGTGTTCCATATCAAATTCTAGACATGACTCATTCGTTTTCTGCAAGAATTGTGTTAATATCTCTATACCTTTCTTTTTTATTCATTTTTGAAAACAGGGAGTCCTTTTCTGGACACCCTGTACTCCCCTGTACTCCCCTGTCTTTTTCAGAGTTCATTAAATATTTTTCACCTAGATATTAGACACCCTTTATTGCATGATAAACCAAATGTTTTATACTTTCATTCCTCTTTGCGAAGAATGCATTTTTCGCGAATCCCTATATATATACGTTTAAAAAAATTGAGACAAACATGTTATTGTATAGAAAATAGTTGTTTTAAATGAACTAAATCCAATATCATTCCAATTTCACAATCGATTTTCTTAAAAATAAAAATATAAAGGATATGCATTTAATCGACATAAAACAAAAGTTGAATTAAAAGAGACGAGTCATTTATAAGTGTTTATTGGGGAAAAAATATTTAGTTAGACGTAATTGTTTTTCGCTGATTAGAAATAGAATTATCCAAACAATTAATCTGGTGAAGGAATCACAAAAGTGCTATCAACTTCTAAAAAAAACCAGAAAACTACTAGCCATAGACAATGATATAAAAGCTTCTAAAAAAATTAATGTGTAATTTTAGTACGATTTTCTTCTACGCAACGCCACGAGTCGACCTTAACATGGCAGGAGAAAAGAAACAACTTTCTACCCCCTTTAGGAATGAGGTCAGTGAATGTACCAAAACCCCGGGATAAAGTAAGGAGAAGAGAAATACACATTATAAATATTAAAAGCCAAAATTTTATGGAAGGAATTTGTTAAGATATAGTATAAGTTCAATTTAAATCCAAATGAATGTAATTTTTAGCTCAAAAATGTGTTAGTTTGAGCTCTAAACTAAAAATTTAACATTCGGGGCATGGGAAGGTAAGGAATTTTCTGCATTGTTTTGTGTCCTAAATTTTTTTTTTATAGTTTCTTTGCTTTAAAATTCCGTTTTGCAATTATATAAGGACCAAATCCATTAGTATAGTAAGAAAAAATATTTTTAAAAAAATATATATATTAATTTTTTTTTAAAGTTATGCCCAAGGGACATAAAATTAAAAATTATGGTAGAATTGCCCATTTACATGTCCTCTGTTATATAACAATGAAATACTTCAAGAGTTCAAGCACACTTAAATAAGTATAAGAACATTAGTTTGTAAGTTTTAGATTTAAAAAAATATATATATTGGTAAGTTGGAATTTATAATTAATATCATTCGGAAGAAAAATTTAAACATGATATATAAAGTTTCGCAAGCCTGGTGCCGTATTGTTAAAAATTGTCCCGAACTTTTATTTCATGACATTGATTCGGAAACTTAATGTTTGCACCAATTTTTTTGGACATCATCTGTGTGGTTAATAAAACTATGATTTATAGAGGCCTTGTTTTACCTAATTTCCTTATGAGCGAGTTTTTTTTAGCTAGAAAAAGCTAATTATAAAATTTACATTAGGAAAACGTGGTGTCACTACGCTATGCCACTGCTTGCTCATGAAAAAGACAATTTAATTATTAGCACATTGTCCTTTCCTCAAAGAAGCGGAAGAATTCATAATCTCCGTTTTTAAATTTATACTTTCCAACGTCAGATGCTTGAGTCGTCCTATTCCAAAAGAGACCAGGAAACAGCTTTTCAGAAAACGAGGAAAATCTGGACCAAATTAAACTCAATATTTAACAGTTATGGTTTAAAAACTCTGGAAATGAAATGGAATGAAAAATTGGTTTGAATATACCAAAGTGTCTCTATGTTAATCCAATAGGAGGGAAATGTTTTCTAAGCCACATTTTTCCGGTTGAATCGATTTTTTTTTTCACAATTTTTTTAATGATAAATGTAGCTTACTTACAAGTACAGGTCTTTTTAATTCCACTTTTTAAAATTGGTTTGAATATTTTTGTTTTTAAATATTCAATAACTACTTTAACAAAAAAAAAATATCCGAACACATTTCAAAAAGTTTGACTAGAGGGACTACATAGTCAGCTACATTTATCATATGGGAAAAGAAATCGTTCTTAAAACTATTCAATACAGACGTAGAAATGTGGCTTAAAAAAATTCCATTAGATTATCACAGATGCACCTTGATTTGGAGACCCGCGATTAATCGGGCTCATTCGCCCTTAAAGACCACTTACTCCGACATAAATTTGTATTCATCGTTTATTAATAGTATTAAGAAACTTTTTCTTCTGTAAAAATGTTCCGTGACCCCATTACGTATCTAAGACCCGGCATTTGCTTCGACCTTTATTTCGATGCCCCCTCCCCTATAACGGGCCACTTTTCACACCCACGCCAAAGTGCACAAGAGACACCTGTGTAAAACAGTCATAATTTGAATCAAAAGAAGCAATGTAAGTAACCAAGCAATGTATTTTTAGTCTAGAATTTATCCAAATGGTTACTTTTACATCATAGAATTATAGGTTTACCACAAAAAGTAAATGGTTAAACTGATTATGTGTATAAAACACGATTTTATAATTACTAAGAAGTGCTGGAAAAACTAATAAAGTTTGCTTTCTTCTTACAGTTGCTTAGCCATACAGACGCACAAAGAGTATAAAAGATATAGGCTTATAAAAATTACTTTCAATCAACTGTTTAAAGTGTTTCTTACAAACAATTTTTGTGTGGAAAAACTGATTGTCAGAACAAAAGTGAAAATAGGGTAACGTCAAATAAGCGGACAAAAATACAAATAATAGAAGGATTACCGGGTGGCCTAATGCTAAAGATTGCTGTCTACGACCACTGCTAACGATTGACCACTACGCTAATAGTCTGCGCACTGTACCGGGTACGGGTTTGATTCCCGTCTTCGCCCTGTGTGTAACTTCTCCCTCTGTGTCAGTAAAAATTCTGTCTGTCTTATTGACGAAGGTTTATAAGCGGGTCTCTGATCACGCACACAAGCCGGAAATACTTGTACCAACCAACCAAATAATAGAAACCTTAAGTACCTTTCAGATATTTTTTTAATGTCTCGCAGGTATATTAGAAGTTGGAGTACGGACAGACAAATGAACTTGCCATCTTATAACGTACTTAAAAACGTTTTAACGTTTAAAAATAACTATTCATTCATGAAAAAACATGGAGATATTTCTACCCGACGCCTCCCCACAAAAAAATAATATATTTTATTGGAAATTGGTAGAATTGTGCTTGTACTAGGGCAACACACTGATGGAGCACGGGGCTGAATTCTTTATAACTTGGTCCGATAGCATTAAGATCTAAATTCGTAATTTCAAACCCCTATTTCTAATAATATAAAATTTGATTCGAGATTTTGGATTTTTTGGCAATATGAATAATATGTTCAGTGTATATGTATAATAAAAAAATTAGAAAACGATGGTTTAAAAGGATGAGGCCTATCGCCAAAATCCTTTGGGTAGGTCAACCAAATCGAACTGTAAAAGAGAACATCTTTCGGCATCACACCCTTGTGTTCGGTAGCACCCGTTTCGGACAAGGAAGTTAAAACAGGTAAACGTTAAACAGGCGGACAAATATTATAATTGCCTGGGAACTTTTACGGACTTTTCAAAGTTTTTTAAAATTCTGATGGAAACACAAACAAACGAAACATACGCGACGTCTATACTCTACTTCTTAACATTTTACAAGTTTTACCAATTATATAAAAAAAAAGTAGCGTTACAGTATAATCTATAAAATGAGTGTTTCATTACATATCCGGTATTATTTTTTGCGGCAGTTTCATACCGCTGCTTATATATTTCTATAACATATATATCAATAATTTCAGTAAAAATAATATCTTTTATTTATAAAAAAATTAAACAAAAAATGTGGTAGCTTTTTTCGGCCGACAAATAACCTTATTTGGCTATTTATTATTAAAATAATTAACACTAAATATTTCGTTAGGTTTTTAAACATAAGATGCACATTTTATTCCGCTTTTTTCCGCTCACTTTCCGCTTTTGAGTCTAATTGTCAACTTGATGTCATTTACACCGATTTCTCTAAGGCCTTTGATTCACTTGATTTTGGCATTTTTTTAAATAAACTGTCTTATATGGGTTTTACGGCCGATCTGGTTCAATGGATATTCTCCTATCTTACGAATCGTTCTATGTATGTTTATATTAGAAATTCTGTATCTGTTGGCTTTGGTAATGGCTCTGGTGTTCCCCCAGGGCTCTAATCTGGGTCCTTTATTTTTTATATTGTTTATCAATGACCTGTGTAACTCTATTGAGCATAGTGACTTTCTTCTTTTTGCTGATGATTTAAAAATATTTAGAAAGATACTCTGTAATTCTGATACTAATCTCTTACAAAACGATATTGACAATGTGTTTAATTGGTGCATTAGAAATAAGTTGGAGTTGAATATATCTAAATGTAGTGTTTTAAGTTATACGCGTAAATCTAAGCCTCTCCTTGTTTCTTATAATATTAACAATACTTCCCTGTTGCGTAATTTTTCTGTTAGGGATCTTGGTGTGACGTTTAATAGTAAACTTGATTTTTCCGAGCACATTCAAATTATTACAACTAAAGCTTACAAAATTCTAGGTTTCTTAAAACGCAAAACTACTAATTTCACCAGTCGAAAGGCTTTGGAGGTTTTGTATTTTGGCCTGGTTCGCCCTAATCTTGAATACTGTACCCCGATATGGGATCCTTACTACGAGAATAGCAATAGTGTCATTGAACGTGTACAGAATAATTTTTTACGTTTTTTGTATTTTAAGAGTTTCAACGCTGCTTCTCGGGAAGTGCCTTCTAGTGTACTCCGTAATATGCTTAACATTTCTACCCTTAAGTCTAGACGTCAAGTTTATTGTCTTTTGTTTTTTTATAAAGTTATTAATAATATGATTGATTCCACTTACATTACTAGTACTATAAAATTTAATGTGCCTTCTAGAGTTACACGTAATCGTTGTTTGTTTTATTTGAATTGTAATCGGAATAACTGCATTTTAAATTTTTGTCTATATAAATTTTATAAAACTTATAATAGTGTGTCTGAGGAACTTGATATTTTTTGTATGCCTTTTAATGTTTTTAAATCTAATTGTCGGAGGTTATTCTCTTTGTAATGTTTTTCTTTTTTGTGTGTTTTTGTTGTTTCATTGTCTTTTATGATGTGCATTATAATTGGATTTTTCTGTTATGTGCATCTGAAACAAATAAATAAATAAATAAAAAATAAATTTTGTTATGATAGCATACGGGTCAATATTGGGACAATGGAAAATTCGCGTCGTAACCGATTTTTTTTAAATTAAAAAAAAAAACACAAGACTCTTAAACTATTTTAGCTTCCACACTACGTTTATAACGTAATAAGTGGAAGGTATTATAATCGAATTAGAAGGTCTGTCTGTCCATCACCCACTTTCATAGCCTAAACTACAAATGCTACGGACAAGTGCAATACGTCAAAAAATTCAGCGCATCGAAATTAGAATACATTGAAATAAAATAAAAGAAACTAGTCAAAGTAATTATATAAATGTTTAATATAGAATTAATGCTGTGTTTGGCGCCTTTTTACCTGTTAAATACAACTGTTGTGTGGAAGCGGGTTAAGTGACAGATTCTGTTACAAACCTACTTGTTTCTTACTTAGTAACGACTTTTTAGCTTTAAATCCTAATAAAAAAAACACCGCATTTTGTGTTTATTCATTAATGGGAAAGGTTTTGAAGTTTTAAAAAATCAGATCGGCAACGTGTCACAACTAGCGATGCTTGTTATGTATAGCACATATATCTTATTTGTTTTTTATTGTCATAACAAATATACTTTTGATCTAAAACTACTTTATTTAATTTCTGTTATCAATATTATGCATTGATTTGAAATTAATTTCGCCCTTAATTGCATAACAATTACCACAGGTTGCATAAACAACCTATCATACCCTAAAAACTAAAATTAAAAACAACTTGTTTGGCAACAATCAAGAGGTCAAAGGTCTCTCATGCCGTTGATCTGTGTAATTCATCCGTATTACACGTGCGTTGTGCAATCGTAGCAGCACTTTGGCCTTGTCTTTGGCGCGTGGCGGACCGGACTGACCACTCTGTATTCTTTTAGTTTGACAAATTACCAACATTTTACTTGTTTGGCGGCCTAACTAATAGAGTTAAGAAGAAGATGGAGATGCTGCCGGGCAAAAACCAATGCAAAAACTGGCTCGCCAAGTGAAGCAATCGATCGCTTTGCAGTAAGCCCAAACAAACGCTTTCGGCTAAGTATTTGGCACTATTTTACAGTGAAGTTTGAAAAGCTTACTACATCGACTTGGAGATATCTGTCATTCTGATATGAACTATAATTATAACGTATTTTTCTTACCTGTGAAGGGAATTACTGACATATTGTGTGAATTCAAATCTCGTCATACAACTGCTCAATCATTCTTTTTTTTTAATCTTTAATTGATGCTTTTTAAAGAATAAAATGAAGCGTTTCAGCATAAACTAGAATTGAGTGAGCGGTTTGTTTGTGCTTACTAGGGTTGATTGGCGACTTTCTGACGGCTTCCCTTGTTTTCTAGCCAAGCATCACTATCTTCTTCTTTACTTTCTGAGGCCAAAGGTCTCCAATGTCGTTCATCTGTGTAATTCATCCGTGTTGCGTGTGTCGTGCAATTGTTGCAGAACTGCGCATTGTCTTTGTCGCGTGGCGAACCGGAAAAGCCACTGCCCACTCTGTGTTCTTTAGTTTGACAGAGTTAAAACTGACTGGCCATGGACTATAAGAAAAGCATTTGGTATTGCTTACATTTTTGTAAGCAATACTGCCGTGGGGAAACTGCAGTTTCAAAACTAATGACTTGAATCATTGTTGTAAACACTCAATAAACGAAGAGCTTAGCGGAAGAACGTGCCAAGTGACATTTTTGAAACAATTGAGATTTTCGTCTTAATGAACGTTCCATCCTTCAAAGGGAACAAGATCCCCCCTTTTTATAAATTTTAATTTAAGTATACTTTTTACCTTCAGTAAGGGCCGTTTTTAACGTATCTAAAGGCAAACGAAAAACTTCAAACCTCATTTTCTCAGTTTCGATTTTTTGTCACTTAGCACGTTCTTCCACTAAGCTCTTCAATTGTAACTCGGAACAAAGTTTAGACGACAAGTTCAGGGCAATAATGGTTCAACTCACTGTTGTGGTTAGTGCAGTTTACCTGTCTACGGAATAATTTAAAAAAAAATTCCTATGAACTTGGGTAGGGTTCGACGGGGTTGAATAGGGTATTCCACCAAATGATAAAAAGGATGTGTTTCAGCATTTGCTCATGTATGATGCAACATAAGTGTCGATTACCTATAATCGGTTGCGTCCTTTTAAATTCTTACACCCACTATGAACTTACAGTTGTTTTTGAAGTGGGAACAACCAAAGGGCCAAAGGTCTCCAATGTCGTTCATCTGTGTAATTCATCTGTGTTGCTTGCGTTGTGCAATGGTTGCAGTACTCTCGCATTGTCTTTGGCGTGCGGCAGACCGAACTGGCACTGCCCACTTTGTATTCTTCTAGTTTGACAGAGCTGCAACTCGTCGCTGATTGAAAAAAAAATCGGACACTGAGTTTGTTTAAGATGACATAAATTTCCAGTTTTCATTCTTGCTTTTATACGATTTCATTGGTTATTTTGGTTTCACTCTGAATGCCTGGTAAATACCTTGTATATTTATTATTTAGGACGTTGATATTTAGCGTACATATTATATTTAGAATTTTTTATTATTTAAGATAAATTATTCTACAGATTAAGGTACAATAAATTATACAACGCAAAAAGTAACAATAAGAGAACAAAGACGAAGAAACCAAATATATAAGAGAAAATAAAATCAAAAGACATCGTTACAAAAACGTTGTTTATACAGAAAGGTAAAACGCCTTTCGGTGTTTTGACTTATTTTTTTCCCATTAAGCATAGCACTGTTAATCCATTAACGGCCCATTTGTGAATACCTGTACTTGAGCGAAATAAACGCAATCTAACGTTCACGAAAAGAAAATCATTGCATTCAACACCCAATGCAACTTCGAATCTTTACTTATCAGCAATTCCCTTCGAAGAGAAAATTACTTTTGTTCAACGCATGTAAATTGAATCAACTAGAGTAGCACCAGATTCATAGGAGCAATTTTTTTAATTATAATTATATTATAACAAAATAGTGGTGTTTTGAATTCCAAATATATGCTGGTGTCCGAATTTAGGAGTATTAACTAATAAAACCTACAATCTGGAAAGTTGGCTGGAATACAACGGTTGTTAAATATCGGAAAGTTGGTATCTTTTTTATACTTTCTTTTTTTAGATAAACTTAAATAGAAATGTTATTTTTGCATGACGACTTTTCCTGCCAATCGTCATTAATGAGCTAATTCATAATTATTATTTCAATAAAAATTATATTTTTAGCATAATATTAAATGAATAAAAATTTATTATAATAAAACCCCACATGTTTCAAGATTAACACTTATTTTTTTAAAAATTAGATTTTCTATGTTGGCAATATTCAACTGAAGAAACGATTATAACAAGAACATCCTAATGAACAATTACCAGACGATTTCGAATCGATATCCCGATATCAAAATGATATCGGATAGATATCTTTACCCTTGACCTGTATCCCTCCAGCGCTCTTTCTCTTGCCAGAACAACTCTCCTTTTGTTTACATTTGTTTCCGTGAGGAGTTCACTGAATCAACTACTTTTCATCGTAATACAGTAACATAGATTATGTGAAGTAAATTAATGATATTCGATATATTTTTTTCTCTAATATAAATACGTGCCTCTTGCCGTGACCACATTACTTCCTTTAACGATTTTACTTATTCAGAATAACCACTGAATGTCTTAGGCTGTGTCCTGACTACGACATCAAATGCCACAAATGCAACAAAACTTGGTGACCGCCAAGAGCCCCAAGCGATGCAATAGCATGTGGCTGACTCTGCTAAGTCGCCAAGTTTTGTTGCATTTGTGGCATTTGATGTCGTAGTCAGGACACAGCCTTAGATCCATGATAGTGTTTTCTCCGTACAGCTATTCCTCTAATTCAGTGGTTGGCCAATTTTTTCTTTAAAGGGGGCCAAAATGTTTCGAGGAGGGAGGAAAAGGGGAGATGGGCGTTAAACTACTCATTAAGTGAAAATTGGATCCTTAATTTTTGCAGGGTTGGTATGAATTTACCCGACCAGAAAAAACACGGGTGGGTTTTTTCAAAAACACCTACTTGAAAAAACCCATCAAAAAACCCAAGTGGGCAATTGAACTTAAAATTGCCTTCACTGAAAATTAAAAAAAGTAAAAACTTTTTATACATCCAAAAAATATACATTCCATATAATTTTTAATTAATATTTTAGTATTCTTAATATATTTTTACATTTTTGTACCTTCAATATTTAAAATGCATTTACAAATTTAAATTTATACTAATTATTTTACAATTAAATATAACAAATAAATTTTTTAAAATTCTAATTTAAATTTCTATCGTTACAATACACTACCAGATTATATAATTTTACACATACACAAACAAACAATACTTGGTTCTAGACAATACATTTATAAATTTAAATATACATTTATCTAACAACTAAATGCAATTATTTTTTAATTGTTCTAATTTAAATTACATCATTTCTGATTATCTCTCTCAAGATGTTCTGTTAGTTTTAAAAATTGTAATGTATAGATAAATAATTAAAACTTCCCTAAATAAATCACAAAATCCTGAGGAACACATCCAAAGTACTGAAAAAACCCCATAAAACCTGAAAAAAAACCAAAAACCCAAGTGGGTTGGGTTTTTCACAACCCTGAACTTTTGAAAGTATATAATCAAAAAACTTTATATTTTTGGTATGGGGTTGTTTACATCGTAGATGGCCCAGGTTCAGCGGTCTTGTTTTAATTTTTTTTATTTCTGGAATTACTTTTGTTTTGGTATTCGAAAATGAGTTTTCTAAGCATATTTTACCTTTACTTATTAATTTTTTTTTAAATGCCAACTTCTTGCTGTGCTGTTGGTTATTCAAAACATTTGTTAAAGAAAGTTCGCATCGAAAGAAAAAAAAAAGGTTTTACATCTATATCAGTTATTTTGAGAGTGAAACCGTAGCAACCGAAGAAATTGCAGTACGTGAAATCGAAACAAAATATGAAATCCAGTGTGGATACAAATGAAAACAAGAACGTTACATCATTTGAAACATTTCCAATGTAAACAAAAAAAAAATTAGAAGAGTTGTCTGAAATGTTTCAAAAAAGGAAATAAAATAGGTTTCTCGTACTTATTTAAAAAAAAAAATCATGAAACGTAATTTAAAAAAAAAATATTATAACCACACATTTTTTGAAAAAATTGAGAATTGAATTCATCATTCAAAACATATCATTATCTATTCACCGTATTCAAAATCGATAACCTAAATAGTTAAAACATTCTTTGAAGATTAAACAGTTTTGACCCAATTGAAATAAAGCTAAAAATAATATGTAAATTATGACTCCTAACCATCTCCCTTCCGTCTTTTTCATTTCCCAATGATTTCGATAACTGTCTAAAAGTTAAAAGTTGATTTTGTAATAATAAAAAAATTATTCATCATAAATACAAGGTAAAAAATATGTTGAAACACTTTGATTTTTTAAAGTGCTAATTTAGCAGCATTAGAAACAGCACTTCGAGACTAAGAGCCCTTCAGTCCCCACTAGGGTTACTTATGATGGAAGTTTAGAAGCCCTATCGTCAAAAATGATGATTCAAATACGATACAAAATAGTATTATATTTTACAGAATTTATGATAATATCCTGTTTGTAAAAAGAGCGCAGGGTCACAAAAAATCGTCACACACTGTAACAAAAAGTCGGTTGTTTTTACAGAAACAAACTGTCAACGTGTGTGCTAGAAAAATACCGTAAATCTTACAGAGATAATCTTAAAACGAATAATTTGTAATTTAACTCAAAATCTATTTTTTAACAATCAAATTATAAAGGAAAAGCGAAAGTTTACACCCCAAAGTCACGAGCGGGGTTACTAACCACTGAACTAACGACAATAGGACCTTTAGATCTCCAGAACGCTCCTCCAACTCAGCTAGTTCCCACAAACAGTTAAAATGGTTCTTCGGTTGCACATTGCGCTATTGAAAACAGAAAAAAACTTTCTTTTTACTAAAAAAAAACAGTTTGTTTTTACAGAACGAAACTGTTACAAATATAACAGAATCTTTCTGTAAAGGGTGAAGGTATGGTATATTTTTCAGTAAAATTAACTGTTTTTTTTTATTTTACAGTATAGTTCCACCTGCTGCCCGTTGATAACTAATGTAGCGTCTAATCGGATCCTCTTAATTCTTTATATTTTTTTATTGTTCCTCGCTGTTAGTCACAGAGTCAACTTTTTTTCTGATCTGACAGGTTAGCGTTCAAAGAGACCGTTCCTTCCATTTCTGGGTCTTACCCAGGCTGGGATTTTTTGTGGAGGAGAGGTGGGGGGAGGGAGAAGGTGAGCGGCGATCTTAAATAGCTTCAATGTTCGACACTTGATTTCACTCAATGTGCTCAAGTCTCTTGAATTTAAATTATTGGAGTCAATTAATTTTTTATGTCGGATACTGGCTGTACCGAAGATAGTTGTTTGTGTTTTCATAATGCGATTAGAAAATTTGTATGTAAGTAATATTGTTATTTAATTTATAGCTGTTAAATATTAGTGTAAGGTTGATTTATATAATTGTCTTGTTTCAGCTGACGTAACTCTTTCTAGTTTTAATTCTTTCCCTTCCGCAATTTCATTGGTTTTTTCGTCTGATGTGTTCTATTTTCGAGATCTCTTTGTGCAACTTACTTTATTCTTGCTATTAATAATTAAAACCCTCCCGTGGGAGAGGTGACAAAATAATGGCGGGATAGACGCGCTGAGTGCAGAAAATCGTAGCAACATCATATCGTAGCAACAGGCGTCTATCATCTACTTCGAAACTTCTTGTATCTTGTATCGTACTTGAACATCAGTTTTGACCCGAGGGCCTCCAAACTTCCATCGCAGGTAACCCCATTGGGGACGGAGGGACTCTTAGTCTCAAAGTGCAGCTTCTACTGCAGCTGAATTAGTAGATATATATACAATAGCTATAAACAGTTATTATGCGTTATTCACCAATTTGAGTTATGGTGAATAGTACAGGGCCTTTTAAAGGGTTGGTCTATTGTAGAGTCATAATTTACTATTTCACGTATGTGCTCGTATTTAGAGCTCTTCATAGTAGTGACGTGTTTATGCGCGATTGATAGAATTGCCGAGTCGATTGGTTCTATTTTTAAGTCTCTGTGCAGATCTTCGTTTCTAATGAACCAAGGAACTCCAACCATTCTCCTTAAGGATTTGTTTTGAAAAACTTGTAGTTTTTTTTTCTGTTTGTTTTGCTGGCAGTAGCCCAGGCTGGACATGCATATAATAGGACTGGTTTAATCATTGTTTGATAAAGCAGTCTCTTCGTTCTGGTCGGGAGAGTTGAGTTTCCGCCAGTTATTGGGTTTAGGGCAATAGATGCTACTTGAGCTTTTCTAATGCTCTTCTCGATGTGAGCTTTAAAGTTGAGTTTAGAGTCTAGGTGTACACCTAGGTATTTGACAACATTGGAAATGGGGATTTCGGTACCGTTGAATCGTGGCTTGGATGTGATGGCAGAGTTTCTGTTTCTCTTGAAGATGATCGACTCGCTTTTAGAAGGGTTGATCTTGATTTTCCAGTCTTTACACCAATCGGTAACTTCGTCAAGGGCAATTTGTATGTTAGTAATGGCTGTTTGGGACCTCCTGGATTTCGAGAGGATGGCCGTATCGTCTGCGAATTGGACGTCTAAAAAATATTTTTATGCCGATTGACGAAACTATAAAAGTGGTGATAAATTTTCAACTCGGTGACAACCAAATAAGATCACTGGTAAATTGTCAAGAGAGGATCCTTCCGGAAGCAAATAGTTCCATGTTAAAACAATATACACTGCTCAAAACAGTAAGGGGAACGCATGGTTTAAATTCGCCCCCAATATTTCCATTTGGAATCATCAGCTTGCGATTTTTTTTCTCACTAAGTTAAGCTCGCACTTATTTTTCGTTAGATGGAAGAATCTTGTCTTTTGAAGAAATAAATAATGTTTGTTTTAATTAAATGAAAATATGAAAAACATGGTAAAATAAAATTCCCTCTAAAAAAATGTAATGAAATTAATTGACCCTAAATTCTACACGCTTGCATTCTTAGATGTTTAAAAATTGATTTTAATTTTTTTAACAAATAAAATTTTGAAAAAAATATTGTTATAATTTATTCCAAAGATATGATTCCAATCCCCCCTTAAATTTTATTTAAAAATTAAGAGATCCTCCCCCCCATTTTCTTCTGGATGCATAATGAATCTATTTAACAAATGTTTTAGATTTTAGAATAAAAAAATAAGAATTCGGAACTGAAAAGGTTAACAAAAGTACGCAAATTGCTCCCCTAATTGTTTTGAGCAGTGTAATTCATTAATTTTGTTTAGGATTTATTAAGTGCACACCAGTATTCTGAAATGTTATAAATTTTGCTTAACACAACTCGTGAATTTCAATATTTGTTAAAATGTTGCAACATTTCAGCCAATAAAAACCTTCTGTGTTTTAGTGTTTTTCTCTGTTAAGGTTTCGAATACTCTAGGAGTTGGCAATGATTCGAACGAATATTTTATTTTAATTTTGCCATTGCTGAAGCATGTTTTCTCTTCTTTGTTGTGGAATTGTTTATTTGATACAACTTTTGCATGTTTATGTCCTTTGATTACAATTTGCCATTCCGTTATGTAGCTTCCTTTAACAAACCTGCATGCACAGGACCGGATTTCTAAATAGGCTAAGTAGGCTGTAGCCTATAGCGGCGAATTTTGGGGGCGGCAAATTTTACGATCAATTAAGACGGCATTCGGCATAAAAAAATAATTATAAAGATACGAATATTTTTAAGAAAGAAAACAAATAATTTACATTAATACGTAATCCGTAAACGTATATATAGTACTAATATTTCGTAGCCAATATGGTCGCTGCGACGGCAATTGCACTTCCTCCTCCTGGATTTCGAAGTTGAAAGAAAAATAGTAGAACGGTTTAAAAAAAATTCGCCTATTATTTCGCTTTCGATTTTGTGTGTAAAGGTACATAGGTGATTTTAATAGTGATTCTATTTTAAACAGCACATACACTACCCTATTTTGCAGCTAACCAGCTATCGTTCCCCGAAGGGAGAGAATATTGTGACAGGGGCGGCAAATCAATCGTAGCCTACAAGCGGGCAAATCTTTAAATCCGGCCCTGTGCTGTGCATGCAACTTTACGGATATTTCTCAACTAAGATCTTAAATATCACAAAACCTCAAATCAACATAAAATAGTTAACGCATATTCAATAGATAATGAAGTTTTTTCAGATAATGTGATGTAACTTTAACGTTTTCATTTTTTCTTGTTCCTGCGATTTCATTGGATGTTCCGATTTTACTCTCAAAGCATTTTTTTCATCTGCTGTATATTATTTTAAAGTTTTTTTTTTACGTGTGCAACTTATTTTTATTACTGTTATTTATTACATTTTATCGGTTTTAAATCGATTAAAATTCACTCATGCGAAGAAAGAACTCACGAACAAAGAAAAACTTTTGTCCTACCAAAAGAAAAGTTTGAAGAGTTTTGTAAGAAAATATACAGGGTGCCCGTAAAAGAATGTCAGAGTTTTAATGGTATATTACAGGAGTTTATTTTATATACTAAATATGACAAATCATACATGACATTGAAGGAAAACTAACCTAGTTTTTCATATAAGTGCTCAATGTGTGTACCTTTAGTGACACGGCACACATCCAAACGAAAATGCAATTCTTCCCATACTGTCTGCAGCACGTCCGGAGTAATGGAAGCAACAGCCTGTGCAATTCTACCTTTCAAAGTTGGTAAATCGTGGGGTAGGGGTGGAACGTAGACCCGATCTTTTACGAAGCCCCAAAGGAAGAAATCACAAGGCGTGATGTCAGGTCACAATTTGAAACTCGGACATTCTTTTACGGACACCCTGTATAGTATTGTTCAAAACAAATGTAATTCCAAAAGGACCAAAGATGAAAACAATACCGTTGGAACTGTTGCGACTCACGACGTGAAGCATGCTTATTACTTTACAAATATAAAACAATTTTAATTCCTCAGCAGAATAAAAAAAAAACTACAGGATGATCCACCACACACTTGCTATGACATTTATAAATTATTTCATCATTAAAGATGGCAGCACCCTATAAATTTCTATTATTACCCCTTATAAACATACCACTACAAGTATCATATGTAAAGAACTCAAAGCTGAAGAGTAATTTTGATTTAGAAATTCGGTATGGAAACAATAATGTATTGGTGCGAGGGAATTCTTAGATAAACGATGGTTCTTCTTTAATAAAACATGGATCGTAAGAGATTTTTTCTAATAAAGAAAATAATCACTTAGGCAGGTGTACAGTATTAAAACAATGCACTTTTTTTATTCAGAGCTAAGGTATAGATTTTAAACATAAATTTTACCTTTTAATTGTAAAGGCATTTTAGCTTTGAACAGTAAAATATAATGCATTAAAGATAAAAATTGTTAGGCTACACTGGTATTTTACATTGCCGTGGTTCTTTTACTGAAAACTAAAGTACAGCGTTAAACTTTTTAAAAACTTCTACTTTTGATTAGTTAAATTTTAATCCAACAACCTTCCGCCAAGCCTTCTTCTTATATACTGAACCCAGCAATGTTGATGAACCTTTGTATAACCAGTCGCATTTTAGCGACTTTGTAAAATTGATGATATTATCAATAAAAAACACCCAATCATTCAACTTTCAATTCAATGTATAAAATATTGGAACTATAAAAGTGGTGTCCTTATTAATTTCAGAATATTAATTTTCTAATATTTAAATAGAATTTTTTTTAAACAAAACTATTTTTTGGCATTTCGTTGTAAGATATGTCTTACCTTATATCAAAATACCTGAGAATTCCAACATAATTGTTGTCAGAGAACGCTGCGAACCATGTTTAACGTTCTTTATTCTGATATAGTGACAACAATAATGCCAAACCTGAAGAATTCTTATTTAAGAAGATTGATTGAGAGTAAAACAATTCAACATTTTCAACCATAATCTGGCTAGCTTTAAGCCTTTGAACCACCTAAAAGGAACCTAAACGCTTAACGCCTTCTCTGAATATTAAATATTTTTTATTCTATTTTTTTAACGCAACCAGTTAATAACAATACATTATCGAAAACCATCGTTCAAATTTACAATTTGACATGACTGGAGTCACTTATTTAGCGAGAAAGATTTCTACTTTCGGCAGTATCTTATTGCTTTAATACTGTCGTTTGCGTAAGTATAAAGACAAACTAATACAGAATGATTTTTTTAGGCTATTTATGTTCTAGTTCCATAATATGCAAATAAGCAAAATCTCTAAATTGTTTTCTTAAAAAAGTGCGGTGTTTCGTTACACAAAATATAAATACTTAAAAATCTGTTTAGAAATTATTCAAATTTTCACGTATGTGAGATAGATGTCAAATTATCTACAATATCACGTGACTGCAATTTGATAAAATGCTGCGTGCTTCGAATTTGTTATTCATAAGGGTTTTAAATCACTATTGGTTCCTTCTCAGTCACTTGACCACGTTTCAAAATTAATTGGGGAACGAAGCTGCATCATCATCATTATTATTATTATGTATAGCGGCTATCAATGTACCATTATATAAATTGCAGCATTCCAAAATCCTCGCAATACAATTTAAGGCATAGATAGCACATATTCCGTCCAAAAAAAAGTGATTAAAATCTTGTATTGATATTAAAATTTTGAAATAACGCTATACTATTTCTTTTGTCACCTGGTAACATTGGATAGATTTTTTTGACGATTTGGTTATAATTACATTTTACAAAGTCAGTGCAATGCCCCATCCGAAAAAACGAGGCCTTGTACGATGGTACTTTGGCCTAAGGGATATCCTGGTCCCTAAATTAAACTCAATCTCCAGTATCACCTTGAGAAACTCAAAGAAATTCTGCTGCTTTTGAAGATACTCGCCCCTTTGGGATTTGTTTAAAAGTCGCCAAAAATAGAGTTTCGTACCCTTATCAAGGTGCATTAACGGAATTGAAAACAGTATCAAAGGGAGAAATTTTCGCTGATTGAATTTTCGAACTGCGGGGTTGGCGATTACTCTGCAATGCGTTAAGTGTTTAATTATGGTGAAAGAGAGATTGTATTAAAGTTATTTGGAGAAAACAGTTTAAGTTCTTACAAAAGCTTTGTAAATATCATGTCATATTTATTTAAAAAATACTGGTAGAGAGAGAGAGAGTAAAACTCTTTAAATATTTCATTATTACACAAATTTTACTGGTCAACAGTGAAAATGCGACTAAGATGAAAGTACCCGATTCTGAATGATTTCAACGTGCTAAACGCGAATAACACCTTAAAAATGTTTTTTAGCTCTAGTTTTTGAGTTACGGTCGTTTTTTTTCATTACAGAGGATACGGCGAAATGAATGGGCGCACCAAACGCAAAAATAAATTACAGTAATTTTTGTTTACAGAAACCCTCCGAATTTTTGCTCTTAAAGGTTTTATTTGATATTATCAACATAAAGGTGGGAGGAGAGGATAAGTTTCAATGTTTTTGGACCCATATTAGCAGCTTAATGTCCCTTTATTAAGTAGAATCGTTCTCATGTCAAGAGGTTCAGAAAAAAAGAGCAATAAATTCCTTGCATTTCGTCCTTGGTTGTTTTAGAAGCTGTAGAATATCAAAAATTCGTGTTAGTGATAAATCTATAATGCCTTGTAAATGCATTAATAGCACTAATAACTTCTGTTATATTTGCGGCAAAGTACCATTTTTGCACACAAAAAAAGAGCATCACTGCAAGTTAAGAAAGCGTTTCATTTGTATTTTGGTCACAAGATAGGGGACAAGAAATAAGGCTTGGACCCTCAAGTATGTTGTTAGACTTATGTAGCAAATTTGTCACTACGGCTTCATGGGGGGGGGGGGGGGAAAGATAATGCCATTTTCAGGGAAGAAAGATTGAATGCCGTTTTATGGAAGGAAAGGGAATGCCATTTTATGATTAGGAGGGAACCAACAAATCATCTTAATGACTGTTATTTCTGCATCATCTCATCAGTTAAAGGAGGTGTAATTTAGTAAAAGATATAAGTTAAATAGCCTAAAATTCCTTCTACTCGTCCGGTCCAACATGACAAAGGACTTCCTGCTCTAAAGTGTCCAAATTTTTTTTTCATAGTTTTAATGAGGATAATAGAGATGCGTCTGCTAAACATGGCTTCTAAAAACAACCATGGACGAAATGCAAGTAATTTATTGCTCTTTCTTCTGCACCTGTTGACGTGAAAACGATTCTACTTAACGAAGGGGTTTTAAGCTTATAATCTGGATGCAAAAACCTTGAAACTTATCACTCCTCCCTCCTTTATGTTGATAATATCAAATAAAACCTGTATGAAAAAAAATTCGGAGGGGTTTTGTAAACAAAATTTCGCCGTATCCTATATAATGAAAAAAAAAACGACCGTATTTCAAAAACTAGGGCTAACAAAAAAATTTAGGTGACATTCGTGTTTAGCAAGTTGAAATGATTCAGAAAAGGGTACTAATTTTGTTGCAAAAAGTGTTATTTATTATTATATATTTGCAAATACTGTTAAAAATTAAATTCCTAAGACTTAAATACAGGGTGTCCAGAAAAGGACTCCCTGTTTTCAAAAATTAATAAAAAAGAAATGGATAAAGATATTAACACAATTCTTGCAGAAAACGAATGAGTCATGTCTGGAATTTGATATGGAACACTTTATTATGTTAGTTATGTTTATTACGTTATTATATGTAATTAAACTTAAGTATGTTCAATTTAACCGACAGATAGCGCTGCAATACTATGTGTTGGATTCCACGCAATAACTATTGCTGCTTTCCCAGAACTGAAAACTACTGAAAATTTTTGACCACGTGTCCTTCTTTTCGGTATATACGCATGCCTAGTTCTTTCATACAGCCAACACACGGTATTGCCGCGCCATCTTTCGGTTAAATTAAACAGAATAAAGTGTAATAACATAATAACGTAATAAACATAACTAACATAATAAAGTGTTCCATATCAAATTCTAGACATGACTCATTCGTTTTCTGCAAGAATTGTGTTAATATCTCTATACATTTCTTTTTTATTCATTTTTGAAAACAGGGAGTCCTTTTCTGGACACCCTGTAAAAGGAGTTTACAACCATAGAGAAGAAATAGAAGTAGTGGCGCAGTAACTTTATTGCGCTCGGGCGAAAAAAAATTTGGTGTGTCCGTCGCGTGATTTCCATGCTCTTGGCAATAGAATTTTCGCCAATGGGCCGAAATTTCAATATTTTCTTTTGCTTTTTTTCCGATACTAAAACTTTATTTCAGGACACATCCTGATAATTTAATTACCGCAGATTTAACGTTATCCAGATTTATACAAAATTAGCTGGCAAGCGGTTTCGCCAAGGGCAAAATTCTCAAAATTTCGAGAAGCAAAAAGTAAAAAAAACAAAAAAAACCGGACTAATTGTAAATCTATGTTTACAATAACAGCTTAAAAAGAACAAAATTGCAAATTCACACACTCGAGGGTGCAGTGGCAGTCAGATTTTTCTTTTAATTCAAGGTATTGCTGATACAGAAAATGTTTTTATAGTACGAGAGTTGTAATCTTTTTTTATTATATCGTTTAACGGGGGTTTCTTGTTTCTGAATATAGAAACAAAACTTTTTTTAATTCTAAATTCAAATTAGGACAACTCTTTGTATTAAGTTTAGGGTGGTTATGTTGAATTATCGTTGCACTAAAACCACTGACGCCTGAGTAGGTACATAACGCAACTATACAAAATAACATACTTCTGTGGACCCTGGGCTCTTGGCCTAGTTAACGTTGTCTTATGCCTCACAAAAAAATCGACAGCTAATTCATCCAAACAACAACTGTCACGCATGTGTTGACGTCACAACTCAATTCACATATGCTTCTGAGTTAGATAGATTTAAAGTCGTATAAAGAAGATTTAAAAATTTTTTATATATCTAGTTGTTCGGAAGTCTTGTGCTAAATGGCTGATCAATAGGTGTCGACACTCTCAGTTTTCTCGACAAATATGACGCCAAAATGTGCGAAATACATATACGTTTTTAAAATTTGTTATTCGGAAGTCATAGCTCTTTAGAGTTAGTATTGTGAGCCTTTTGTGACGATCTTCCTTTCCATACGGAATGTCGCACTGTTAGCTAGCCAACAGTAAAACCCCTCAAAGATGGCAAGTAATAGCCATGTGAACAGACAAACTAAACAGCCAGCCAGAGCTACTAGCCAGCATTAGGGGGGGGGGGGACTACCTCGTGCACAATAGCTTTTAGAGAAAGTCAATTCTTAGCATCTCGAATATTTTGATTGTGGAAAAGAAACAGATTCTCAATTGAAGGGTAGTGCGAACTTGCATCGGTTTCACTATTATTGCAAACCTATATTTTAACTTATAGCGTTTCCAATAATGATTAGTGATACTGAATGTGTTAAATAATACATACTACAGATGCAAATCGATTGACGATCAAGTGAAAATAGCAAAGAAATGCACGTGCAATTGTTGACGGCCCTATCAGCAATCAACTATAATCCTCTTTTCACCAATAACTGATGCTTACTTTTAGAGTAACACATTATTTCTAACCAAACTAACCCAACAGTCCCTTATGCTCGCCAAACGCCATGGATTTGGGCACCCCTGCCTTCTTCAGGTTATTTACCTGTTTTCAAAGTGGATGCTTGCATAATCAAAATATTTGAAATGCTAAGAAGTGACAGGTGGACTATAGGAGGACATTATCAGTAATGTTTATTTGCTCTGTGTGTGTTTACAGTTGATGTCGCTGCTCGCCACATGTGTCTACTGCAAAGCCCACGGTGCCCGTCGCACGAAGCCAGGACACAAGAAACACAAAACCAGGATGGTCGCTGAGTGCTGTCCTTCCGTCACCGAAATCATCCAGCCACAAGGAGGCGTCTCCAAAAGCGGCCGCATCTTGGAGCTGTACCGCGACCCAAACTCCACCCAGTCCTTCTACCAAACATCGTGCACCCAGGGTACAGAGGGGAAACCGTGCCGGTACGTGCGCGCCAACTCCGCGTGCGTGCAACGGTACAGCTACACGTACGCACTGGTGCGGGAGTTCGAGTCGAACGCGCAGTGGCGGCTGGATTACATCCGAATACGCAACGGATGCACGTGTGAGGTTACGAGAGGTACAGGCAGGAAAAGGAAGAGGCAAGGACGATGTCGGCAAGGTCGTAAAAGGTTGTGTATTCACAACCGACGACGATCGGGTTATTCCACTGACGGTGTAGAGGCCTCGACAACTCACAGTCTACCTAAAGAATCCTAACGGTAATGCAAAGTAGCAAATAAACAGATGATCGTCGACGCGAAACGTCCGTACTCTGTAATCGAAATATCCCTGTAAAGGGGTTAATTGATTAGAAAAGGACAGGACTCAAAAATCCACGATATAAGGCGAGAGAAGATTGAAGAGACCAACATCTTATCAGCATTGGTGGTGGTAGCAGCTAGAGGGCAGCTGCGTTCTTCTTGAAGACCGTTAGGTTACCGAAGCGTCTTTGACGGTCATCAGGTCCTAAAGGTAGTATGAGGTAATTCGGATTTTATGCTACTGTTATCGTTGCTAACCAGATTACTAGTAGAAATTATCAGTGCCCTCTACTGGTGGTCTTTTTTGTGGCATTCCATATTGGGAACTAATTACTGTTCTTAATTGCATTCTCAATACTACCAAAGTCACTCGATACGGGCCTTCCTATTGCAAATAATAATGTACGATGACCTCTCGATGTCGATAGAAAAGTGTCAAAATGCTATAGAAATGATGTCGGAGTATAAGTATCGTACGACAGTGTGCTCTACGACGGTAGACAAAGATGGGAAAACCTTACCGGAAACTTCATAAAACAACTCTTTCTTTCAACTATAATTTATCGCGATAGATTGTTATTCCACATATACACTCTTAAAACAAACGAGCGGTTTTAACTCAGTTTGAGTTAATTTCCACTCCTTTCCGGTGCCGAAAATGCACTTCCCCTATAGGAGTGGATTTCACTCTTTTGTTTTAAGAGTGTAGATGCCGAAATATGGGGATGCAGGATTTAGCTAAAGCCAATACTACGAGCTGCCATTACTCGTATTTAAGTTCTAGTGTACATCCGATATAAAGTGACTTTACATACTACTAAAATGTGATTAGTTTCAGTTGGTTTGAAATCATGCGATTGTCGTCTCCGTGGGCCACTTATACAACTCACGATGACCAAAAACCAAATCGTTCAGCCATTATAACTTAAATCACAAAGCCTAAGAAATAGGCAGAGGTCCTACGTCGCATTAGAAAGACCCATAGAAAATTTATAAAAATCATCTTTCCTATGCTTGATATTTTATCTATTCAGTATAAACATACTAGATTACCACTAGGTCAAAAATTCAAAATCGGTTCCTTTATATTCTGTCCTTTTGTCACTAAAATAAGTATTCAGGCTTTGTAAATTAAGTAGCGCAGTGATTATGCTTGAATCCTTTGGTGTTTCTTATTATAAGGTAAACTTGAAGATTTGCGGTTTTGACTTTTATTTCTTTTCGGATAAACAATAAGCAGTTTTCTCAGATCTAGTCAATGTTCCTTGGAATTCTTTCGTAATGTATGCCCAAATGCGAAGATATCCGTTGGAAAATACAGACCGAAACGTACAACCTAGCCTAAAAGGTTCATTCTTTATTTGCGATGAAGCGACGGTTAAGAGAGTATTTTTCTTTTTATATTAAAGTTTATAACATCAAATAAAAAAAAAAATTAGTGTTTATTTAAGTGTTACCCATTGTTGTTTGAGATGTTGGTGTTGTCTTATTTATTGATTCAATATGGTGTTAGCAGTGTCATAAGGAATTGAAAGTATGCTTTTCTTCAATGAAAATAATGTTAGCAGTTAGTATTAAACTACTTTATATATATTCACCTTCTATTATTAGGGTCTGATATTGAAAAATAATAAATGTTCTAACCAAATTGAAGAGTACAGGGGGAAACCCCTTCATTGCATAGGAATCTATCTACATCAGACATATTTGGTGATGATAACGAGTCATCGCCTAAACTGGTATAAGGAAACCGGTTTCTTACTTGGTTCTTCTTTTGCGGCAACCCTGATTTACGCCAGACACAAGTTCCATGCTTGCGCCGCCAGAGAAGAAGCAAGGGTGAGAAACAGGTTTCCTGTCGCCAATTTCCGCCAAGCAGATCTGCTTAAGTGAAGTTTCTTGTGTAATCAACTATATTTATTGCCAAGATTCCTGTGTATCAACTATATTTATTGTGAAAAAATAATTCTATATAAGTAATAAATCTTATAATATATATTATCGGTGCACATATTTAACTATGTTTAAATTTATGATGTTTTACGAATTTAGGACGATTGTTTGAAGTCTTCGGTATTCATATTTATTTCATTTCAATTAAATATCTAAATCCATAACTGTCATAAATCTAATGATGTGGCTTATATGTGTGCAATAAATGTTGTGTTTAAAAAACTTCTCTTTTTTTCCTTGCTCGATTGCATTTTCCCAACAATTGCCAAATAAAACTTTTGTAAGAATGTGTGGAAAAACCCCCTCGTTGGATTGCCTTAAGCGCTAATTAGTTATTAAGTGGCTTTGGTTGGCATTAAAAGAGTCGCACTGCGGCTTAATTTTTCCGTAGCTTTTCTGTCTTCTTCGAGGCTACCATATAGAGAGAGCATGAGACATTGATAATGGTTTGGTGTTTTTCCTGGAGGGTTGGTTTTATTTTAGACAGCGATTTTTGACCCCCAAAAATTAGTTTTTATTATATAAAAATTTATATTTGGAAAAATATTAATAATATGGGAAACCCAGTAGGTTAAGGCGTTCGCCTTCCATGCGAAAGGTCCCAGGTTCGAGTCAGATTAACGCCAAAATAACTGCTGACCTGTAAACGGCCCGTGCAGTCAAAAATAATAATAATAACAACGACAACAACAAAGAAACAATATAAAAATATTATAGAACGCCAAGGGGGGAAAATCCCTTACAGGCGAAAAAACATACATGATTAAAATAAAACTAAAACAAACACATAAACAAATAAGATCGAATATAATGTAGCAATAAGCTGGCATACAGATATAATTAATATGCTTCAAGTTAGAGTGTAAATAGAGATCCAAGTCGTCGATATTTATAAAAAATTCAAAAAGTTGTTCTTTAAAGGCATAATTATTTGTATTTGTTAGGTGAATAGGCAATTTATTATGTAATTTACGGGCAAGGTAGAAAAATATTTTGTAAATATTAAGTATGTATTAATAATAATCAAGGGACGAGCCGACACCTGGGTAAGCACCCAATACAGCATTTAGGAGCGACATTGTGCGTAGCGTCTGGACTTTAAAGTATATTCTCTGCCTCTACACGGGGTATTATTTGTCAGACATTTTGGCTGTACAGACCGTTCATAGATTGGCAGTTATTTTGGCAATGGCTGGACCCGAACCTGACCTTTCGCATGCCAAGGCGAACGCTTAACCGACTGGGCTCTCCTTTCCAATCCCTGGGTGTATAGAGAAAAGGATTAGCGGCGATCGGATAAAGTGCTTGGACTGTATTTGGAATATTTTTCCACTGTGCAACATAAGTATCCACTATAAAATGTTGAGCGACCTCATTGCGTATACAAAGACCCGGCCTTTGCTTTGACCTTTCTTTCCCCCATAACGGGCCACTTTTCACACCTACGCCAAGTACTAAAGGAACACCTGCATAAAACTGTCATAATTGACTTAGTGCTTAGTGGAAGAACGTGCTAAGTGACATTTTTGAAAAATTTGAGGGTCAATGAATATGTTATTCCCTTCTTTAAAGATATCAAGATTCCTCTCCTTTTCATAAACTTAAAGTTAAGTATATTTTAAATACCAGTAAATACTTCCTGAAATTGTTGTTGGTGCATTTAATCGCCTCTTCAAAGTATCCTGAGATGAGAATGGAGCTGCCGTTCCTAATTGCGCATCATCATTGCTCGGAATCTTAGAGTCACTAGATAGCTTAACTAAATTAGGGAGAGTCGTGACAACTTTGGCTGAATTTCAATTAAAATTAGCAGTATGATGAAAGTATGGCGAAAGACGATTGGTTTGCAAGGTCCTCAATTTGCATTTAATTTGACACATTAGTGAAAATCATTCTAAAAATATATACAAACCAGTATTTTTTTTAATAATTATTTATATAACTTTATTTATGTCCTAAATTGAGACCTATCCCCCGCCATTACTCCCCCACTCGCTTTTTCGCGGCCATTCTGCCATGTTTTCATTCCTGCCATACCGGAAGTGGAGGTAGCTACGTTACCATGTACTCCTAAATTGTCAAACGTCGTCGTCGTTGAGACCTATCTTATTTTTGACAGGCCATTCGGCTTACTTCTGAACCAACGAACATTCTGCCCTCTGGGACTATTTCGATGTGCATAAAGGACGCTCCGCGTCGATGCTGCGAATGCTAATCTCCGTTATCCGATTGAGACCTATTGATACACTCTAAACCTTGATGGACGCCTGATGCAACGCCATGTAAAATTTTCTGAACTCAGCGCGTCTTTATCCCGTCATTATTTAGTCACCCCCGGGAAGGTGCTCTGTCACTACTATCATCCAGCCTCTCATTTGAGGTTTTCACATCATCTTTTTTTGTTTATTCCTTATCGTATTCCCTGTCATTACTCCCCCACTCGCTTTCTTGCTGCCATTCAGTTTAAGTGCCCGTGTTTTCACTATTGCCATACCGGAGGTGGAGCTGGAGGTGGCTTCGCCACCATGTCCTCCTAAATAAGTCAAACTTAGTATGGTTTTACCTTTTTGTCACTTAGTACGTTCTTCAACTAAATTCAGTTACTATTAGAAAGTTATAAGAAAAATCACAATTTAGCCATCTTACGGATTTTCAAAGGGAGCAAATTGTAAAGAAATATAATCAAAAACAAACACTGCAATTAGAATTTTAAAAAATATTTAATTTTAAAGTAGTTGAATTTCAAAATTAACATTTGACAGCCTTCGCAAAAAAACGGAAAAGTAATGAAGTTTTTCGTTACCGCTAAAAGTAAATAAGTCACAAGTACAGTTACTTTCTGAAAAATTTAACTGAGGTACTCGTCGTTACCTAAAAAAAAAAAAGTAACAGCGTTACAAGTAACGCTTTGATCCAAACCCTGAAAGGAAGGTATGCTACCTCCATGAACATTTCCTGCTTATCCACTAAGCTATCCAGGGCACTGAGAAAAAAAATACCATGATATTTTTCTCGTTAGCCCCCTATTTTTTGGGTAGTATGCGCTCTTTTTTTTATCAGAAAGATTAGGTAAAATAGAACTAGTAACAAAATCTTTGACATCTCCAAAGAAATCCCTTTTCATGGAAAGATGGCGCTTCATTACGGAAGTTCTAATTTATTAAAGATTGACACCAGGTGGGGATGTTTTTATTTCTCGCTCTTATTCTTCTTCAGTAGTTATCCATAAAAACTGAGAAAAAAAGGAGGTCAACCTAAAAAAAATGCAACTGAACTGTTTTCTTCGGAATAACCATTAACATACGAATAGTTATATTCGATTTGGGATGGAAAAATACAATGGTATTTGAATTTTTTTTTATAAATAAACTTATACAAAAATGTTCAGCCAGGAGGCGCTTATTTATGATATAATTTTTTTAAAACTAATATTCAATTCCCATTTAACTTTGTTTCTTTTAATTACACTGACCTGCGAATTAATTTTTATAGATTAATTCCTACTTTCCCGCTTATTTCCCGAAAAAATAATGAAAAAAAAAATCATCGCTTGTCAAATTTTCATAAAAGAACTTAGCTGAATGAAATTAAAAATACTATTTTACAGCTTATTTTTAGCCAAATTATGTACTTTTCCTATTTAGTTAATAATTTGTATTATTTTAATGATAATATGAATCAGCCCAGAATATTAGGATCCTGAAGTTTCCATTTAATTAACTCTAATTCCATTAACTCTTAAAGCAGTCGGGTTTTTTTCTTTGGACACATTTTGCACCATTTAAAATATAGACTTCAATAAAAAAAGTTTTATGTAAATTCTTGGTATATATTTTGTACAAAGTGTACCAAACAAATACTTGTATTTTTAAAAATTCGTAATTGTATGTTTCAAAAAATGTCTTTTTTCTAAAAAATAATTTTAAAAATAAGATTCTTAGGTGTAAATATAATAATAAAAGTACAATTTATAACTTGGTACAAATTTTTTTATAGAATTTTCACATCTATCCCGTTTTCAAATCGGAACAACGACAAATCTTCGGTTTGCGTAAGAAAGGTTGGTTTATTTTGAATCGTGTTGTGATACGGTGTACTTGTTTTGGACTGTGATTCTGCGTCTTCTTCAAGAGAATGACCAAGAGCAATTTAAAACAAATGAGCTATAACTTCCCCTCCAAAAAAAAATGGATGTTTGGTACTTAGTATGTTATCCCTCTGAACGTAATAAATGTTTTAACGCTGTTTATGCTACACATAATGATAAAGGCAAGAATAATATAATAACTATTCCACGTTCTTGATTTAAAGCGTATTCTTTTTTTTACGGTCCCAATTGCATTTAGCCTCCTGCTGTGACTTAAGCCTTTTACCCCAAGTGTTAAGGGGGATGGTCGCGAAAGTATAGATTTACCATCTAAAATTATTCATGAGGTATCAGAATCGTCATAATAGTAAAATAAAACAAATTTTTGAAGGAAAAATATTTATATCATTATTAAATTATTTCTTTTTAAGTTTTATATGCACCAAAATAACCAGAAGAGGGCGACACTTTTTAATTGACTTTTTTTTATAATCGGAAACTATTCTATCTTCAAAATTGTTTTATTTTTCTGTAATGACAATTATTAAATTTTCTTTAAAAAAATTACCAATAACTTTGTACCGGTTTGGATGTGAAGCCGTCAATTACTTCCGGCAATACATTCATGCAAATGCCAATTATTTGGTGCTACGTTGTAGACCCCACAATTAATAGAGTGGAGTCCCTCTTATCCGAAAGGTACGGGTAAAGGATCGGAAACTATTCTATCTTCAAAATTGTTTTATTTTCCTGTTATGACAATTATTAAATTTTCGTTAAAAAAATTACCAATAACTTTGTACCGGTTTGGATGTGAAGCCGTCAATTACTTCCGGCAATACATTCATGCAAATGCCAATTATTTGGTGCTACGTTGTAGACCCCACAATTAATAGAGTGGAGTCCCGCTTATCCGAAAGGTACGGGTAAAGGATCGGAAACTATTCTCTCTTCAAAATTGTTTTATTTTTCTGTTATGACAATTATTAAATTTTCTTTTAAAAAATTACCAATAACTTTGTACCGGTTTGGATGTGAAGCCGTCAATTACTTCCGGCAATACATTCATGCAAATGCCAATTATTTGGTGCTACGTTGTAGACCCCACAATTAATAGAGTGGAGTCCCTCTTATCCGAAAGGTACGGGTAAAGGATCGGAAACTATTCTCTCTTCAAAATTGTTTTATTTTTCTGTTATGACAATTATTAAATTTTCTTTAAAAAAATTACCAATAACTTTGTACCGGTTTGGATGTGAAGCCGTCAATTACTTCCGGCAATACATTCATGCAAATGCCAATTATTTGGTGCTACGTTGTAGACCCCACAATTAATAGAGTGGAGTCCCGCTTATCCGAAAGGTACGGGTAAAGGATCGGAAACTATTCTCTCTTCAAAATTGTTTTATTTTTCTGTTATGACAATTATTAAATTTTCTTTAAAAAAATTACCAATAACTTTGTACCGGTTTGGATGTGAAGCCGTCAATTATTTCCGGCAATACATTCATGCAAATGCCAATTATTTGGTGCTATGTTGTAGACCTCACAATTAATAGAATGGAGTCCCGCTTATCCGAAAGGTACGGGTACCAGGGCCGTAACTTCAACTTTTTATTGGGGGGGGGGGGGGGGGGGGGGGTTTTGGCGCCCTCTTAAATTGATGCCTCTTTTTTTTATATTATTAATTGGTATAGTAGTACTAATTATTAACTCCTAATTACATTAATTAGTAAATATGAATCAATTGAATAACTAATTAAATAATTATTAATTTTTATTTTATGTAATTAAATTACCTTCAAATTTAAACTTACAATTCAAAAATTCGATGTTGCCGACTTAGCTTCGGCAAAACTAAATTAATTATGATTAATGAAAAATCAAGGGCTATTAATTATTTAATGGAAAAAGCAAATTAATCTAATTAAATAACGGAAAGGGACAATTTATTATGGTAAATTAACAATTATATTAAATATTAAAAATAAAATTATTCATTAGATATCAAAAAATTTAAGTATAATGATTTTAAGCTATCAACTTTAAAAAATATTAAAGGACACTTAAACCCCTTACTTCTAATTAAGTTAATAATTTATTGTTAGAAAACAAAAATTTCACATGTATATCAAAAGCTGCTATTTAAATAGATGATAATTAACAAATATAAGCCTAACATTATATTTGCTCCTACAAAGAACATTACAAAATGAAAATTATAAAAAAAATGAAGAGAATAATTAATAATATATAAAATACATACAACAAATCATCGCTTACCTCTTACGCTTTGAAGACTTTCGTAATTAAAAGTACGGAATTTTCTTTTGCAAAATTAAGTAATTTTGGTTATTTAATTTAAATAACCAAACTGGCCCGCCATGTTGAGATCTATTGGAGAAGTTTTGTAGAATAAAACAGTACTAAAATTGCGTTTTTTCAGAAGCTGTTATATCGAAGTCTATGGCTATAGTAGCTTTTAGAATTTTTTTTAGACATTGTACTTTTGTAATTCATAAACTATGTAGGATCCTTTTTTAAGGAACTTCAATTTCTCTTCATCGAATTTTTTTATGTCAAACTCAATTTTAATTTTTCTTAATAAACAATTTTAATGGCCCGTAAATAAGTATTAGTAGTTAAAATAATAAAACACTTAAAAGAAAGGTTAATTTTACTAATTTAGTAATTTTTAATATTAATTAATAAAAATTATTTATAATTATTATTTAATTAATCAATTATTATGAAGACGAAATATGAATTTTAATATGCTCAATAATTTATCTTTTTGAAAAGATTAAAAAAAAAAAACAATGATAGAATTAAGTTTTTTTTGTCGTGTCCATGAGAGTCGAACTCTATATGTGTCCGTGAATTTTGATAATTTCTTCTACGACTTGCTTGATGTTGTCTCCATACGGATCTAGCATAGTCGGCAGTACTCCAATCTTTCTCAGACTGGCGCTCATAGCCGGACACTCATAGATGTGAGTAGGCGTACGGTCTGTATCAGGACAATGAAGAATTGAATTACGAGCCATTTATAAGTGTTTATTAAGAAATATTGGGTTTAACAATTTTTTTTTGCTAAATAGAAATCGATCAAAAAAAAATTTAATAGTTAAGTAATCATGAAAGTACTATCATCGTTTAAAAAAATTTCAAAAAGCTACTAGCCATAGACTCTGATACAAACCCCTCAATTTTAGTACAATTCCGTTCTATATAACTATCCGAGCAGACCTCAACATAACGGAGAAAGAAGTACCGTCAAAGCGGGTATCTTTGGCCATGGAGGGTAACTTTGGCCACGCGTCGGAAAAAGATTTGTTCTAAAATTTCTCTGCTCAAAATCATCAGACTTTAAATTAGTTAGCATTTTTAGAAAGGTGGCAACATTGGCTTTAATTTAATGTAAGACTTTTTTTCTATTTTAGTTTTGAAAACACCAAAAAAGTGTATTTTATTTCTGCAAGCGATGAAGAACAAAAAACTACTTCAGTAAACTTTCATTTAGAATTGTTCAAAAATCATTGAATATTGAGTAAGTAAATACTCTATGCGATTCTTTAATCTATTGGGAATGATATCCCACCATTTATTTTATTCTATGTTGAATATTTGAAAAGCTGTATTTAATTGTTTGTCTCCGGGAAACTTTGACCACGAAGGCGGCTAACTTTGGCCAAAGCTACAATGATTTCCTTATGCTATATTACTCTTTAAAAATTAACCAAAAATCGAGATTCTTTTTATATAATACATTTTAATCTTATTCTTATGCATATTCTATATTATTATGTCTTTTCAAAACTGTTTTTAAACATAATATAGAACGACATTTAAAATTGCTAATGCTAGAAATGTAAACTTTTTAGAATTCCAAATTACTAATATGTTATTTTCTTTTCATTATAATATCGTTTGCGTTTTGATTATGAAAATAATTATCATTAAATCTGGTTTTCAAAAATGCATGAGTTGATTTTCTTTTTAGAAATCTAAATTAATTTTTAAAAATGTCAGCTGAAAGTGTTGTAAAGTATTGCTGCTAAATCATTGGGCGATGCAGCATAAACTGAAACAAATAAGAATTTTTCTTGTATTTATCCTGAAATCACCTAATAAACTTTAAAAACTAATAATTCTAATGTTTAGTAGTTTTATTATTGCAATTTAAATTTATTACACAGCCCAAAAAGCAGTAAATGGTACGTTTGGTAAGTATTTCGTGCTTGTGGCCAAAGTTACCCTCCTGGACTCGAATCTTATCCTAATTTTTTAAACTAGTACCATTTTTTTAAAAACTTATAAAATGTAACAAAAATGCCTGCAAATTATTCCTAAAAGTACAATACTTAAAATGCATAGTGATTTTAAAGTGTTTAAATCGGTTTTGTAGTTTAATTTTTCTTCTTTTGTAAAAAAGCACAATGATTTTGGCCAAAGTTACCCGCACTGACGGTAAGCTCTTTATTTCCCATGTCTCCGCTCCTCTAAAAAGTGTGTGATGTGAGGGCGCAAGGATTTACTATCTCCACGGTTCAACCCCCCCCCCCCCCCTTCTTGGGTACGTTACTGAACCATGTCATCCTTGCCCAAAGCAACCCCCCCCCCCCCTACAGGGTTTTTCCTTATCTTAGGTCATAAATTCCACAACCCCAAATGTTGGTTGCTACACCACCAGTTCGGGGAACTTCAGGAGGGTGAAATTTTGCTTTTTCGCTCGACCTTTATTCTGATTGAAGCGGTAAGAATTTTCGAAGGAGTTTGGTCTGAAAAATTTGGCGGGAAGAAATAATTGAGGGAAATTTTCAGAGGGCGCCTTGCTTGGGCTCTCAAAATAAAATATAAAATAAGGACTTTTTTACTTATTTTTGTTAAATAATTGTTTTAAAAAGTTATAATTGTTAAAAACATTAACGATGACACCATTTTGGGCGCCTAACGGCGCCCAAAATGGCGCCCTCTGCAAAATAATTGGGGAGGAGTCGGGATCGGAGCACTTTCGGTTAATCGAGATTCCATAGGAATTTTCAGATAATCGGGAATCATCCACATCACTCCTAGAAAACGCTGGCGAAGAGAAAATTGACGTCTTAGAGTGTTCGCCTCGTTACAAAAATATTAGATCAGGCCCTTAGATACATTGAAGCGCAAAAGGAAGCCAGTACTTCACACGTTCTCTTGTTTAAAAGAAGGCAGGACAGGGCTGCTTTAAAACGAACCAAAATTGAGCTCTGTGGCGGTTAACCACACACGCAACCTCAACATGCAATCAACAACTAGGTGGCGCTGATTTAAGCCACGTTCCTACCACTATTCTAGATTACAACGTCAATAGTAGTATATAAACCGAGGTAACGCCTCCTCAAGGATCCTTTTGGTAGACTCGCTAAAGCAGTAAAAAAGATTATTGCATATTTTGAAAAGTAAATCCAACTTTGTAAGTATTTATTTTTTGTGTATTTCTTTATTCAAAAATAATATGGATCTACAATAAAACAAGACATTAATTCTAACGCAAATTTGAATACAACCACTACTTTCAATTTTTTAAAATTTATATAAAAATATATTGGGTTATTTGTCGTTGTTTAAACAGCAACTGCACAATGTACTATATAGAGCGGCGTTCAAATACCGAAAAAATCTAAATAATTATCCAAAACTTAAATTTGAAAAAAATAGAATAAAAACTAGCAATTGAAGAACGTGTTTAAGTGACTAAAAGGTAAAAACGAGCATTAAAATTTTTACTTTACACTTAAATCCGTTAAAAACGGTACTTGCAAACTCTAAAAAATATACTTAACTAAAAGCTTATGAAAATAGGACATTTGTTATCTTTAAAGGATGGAATAATATGTTCATTGACACACAAATATAATTTTTTTCAAAAATGTCACTTAGCACGTTCTTCCACTAAGCTCTTCAATTGTGATCATCCAGGAGTAGAATTAAACATTAGAACCTTCTTTTAACACATGAAGAGCTGATTTCCAAAAGGCGTTAAGTCAAAATTAGCTATCTATTTTCAACAAGTAGAATTTCCAAGCGGGGTTTGGTCGCCTTAAAAACAAGGTTTAATTGTGAAAATAATTAAACAGTATGGCCCAACTTTCAACGTCCATAATTACGTATGTTCTTGATGAAATGCATTGAAGCTTAGTATTTCTCAATAAAATTCTCCATAATTTTGATATATGAAAAAAATGAGGTATTGCTATGGAAATGTTTAAGTTTGCGGTAATTTTAATATGAAGACCCTGAGCAAATTTTGTTTATTTAACTCAAAATGTCGTTGATCCAGCTATCATATACCAGAATTTGAAGGATGAATTTTGGCTGATTTCGCAGGAATGGTAACTTATTTTTCTGCAGCTATATTCCTTTCAAACAAACACACACAAAATTAAATCCTACGAATATAACCGAAGTTGAAACGGAAGTACGAACACACAAAAGCATAAAAGATAAAATAAGTACCCTAACGATGAAATATCCTTACAAATTAAAATATATATGTCAGAAGTACCTCTTTCCCATGTGCAATTCTTCATGCCAAAAAAACCCCGGCAAAATAATTAAAGTACAGTCCCGTTTATCCGAAAGGTACGGGATCGAAGCACTTTCGGTTGATCGAGATTCCATAGGAATTTTCAGATAATTGGGAATCATCCACATCACTCCTAGAAAAACGCTGGCGAAGAGAAAATTTGACGTCATAGAGTGTTACAAAAATGTTAGATCAGTCCCTCCTTAGATACATAGAAGCGCAAAAGGAAGCCAGTACTTCAGACGTTCTTTTGTTTAAAAGAAGGCAGGACAGGGCTGCTTTAAAACGAACCAAAATTGGGCAGAAAAAAAAGATTATTGCATATTTTGAGAAATAAATCCAACTTTGTATTTTTTTTGTATTTCTTTATTTATGCGTACACTACATATTTTAGTACAAAAAAAATTTCCGGGACCTTTCGGTTAAGCCGAATTTCGGATAACCAGGGATTGGGATAAACGGGAATCTACTGTATATAACAATTTCGGTTATCTTTTATTCCAATACTGAAATTTCTTTGATAGCTGTTTTTTTTAGTGTATATCACATCAATTTGTAACTTTCAGTCAGATTGGGATTATTTTTTTACGGCACAAGCTTCTCTATCGTGTTTTAAACTTACTTGGTAAAACCCTATCTTGTAATTGCAAAAATTGTTGTGGAACGCTTATAAAGAATGAAATGATTCATGAAATAAGTACTTTGATAAATGTAAATACTATAAAAGTTTTTTCTAAAAAATAATATGGATCTACCATAAAACAAACAAGACATTAATTCTAACGCAAATTTGACTGCAACCACTACTTTCATTTTTTAAAAAATTATATGTAAATAAAAATATAATGGTTTATTCGTCGTTGGTCAATTGGTTAAACTACTATATAAAGCGGTGTTCAAGTACCGCAAAAATTCAAATAGTTGTCCAAAACTTAAACTAAAAAAAAACCGAATCAAAACTAGCAATTTAAGAGCTTTGTTGAAGAACGTGTTTAAGAGGACGCCATTTGGAATCTCCAAGTCAACCCTCTAGATTTTCTGAAATCCAGATGGACCATAATATGCAGTTTATCGCCTTTCGCTGTAATGAATACGATTGACTGTGTCTATTCAGGCTAAATTGGCCCCCCACTATGACAGCGCTTCCCTGAAGGGGGTTTGAGGAGGGGGGGTTAAAATCGCTGAAGGGTTTTTTGTCTGGAGCGTTGTGTTTCAGGCGAAAGAAGAATCCAAGGCAATAAGGGAAAAAACTGCCTACTGAAGTGGGCTCTGATCACATGCATGTGTATGTTTTCAATTTCTTACCTTATCAGTAAATGACTTTTTCCCAATAGTAGAATATTGGATGCACAAGACGAATAGTAATATTGACTGTGAACTTTGAAAATTATTTAAAGAAGCTTCGCTAAACAAAAATAGCACACATAGGAATCGTGTGAAAACTTAGATATCAATAATAAATTGGATGGTATCCGAAAACTAAAAATGGAATTACACAGGAAATTCAAAGGCGTTTTGCACCAATCTTGATCGATAATAAAATGTAGCTTAATTAAAAATGACGTATTTTTACTTTCAATTACCAAAAAAGAAATATAAGGTAATGAAAGTAATTGTGATGAGGTCGCAAATTCGAAATACATATTTTGGTGTTTTCTACACGTTTTGGAGGTTGCTAATTCCGAAAAAGGGGTCATTGAAACGAGGATATTTTTTTTGTATAAGTGTCTTTTTTGTGTTATGCTCAATTGTCTTTTTTTTTAGTTGCCTTGGAGGGTTTGTGCCCCTGTCTATCTGAAACTACTTTTGGTGAAGGTTTTAGAAGGTTCTCCTGGTGTTGCTTTTTTTGCTTTTTTATTTTGTGCGCTTACCGTTGGCTCTATAATATTCCTATGTCTATTGGTTATTCAGATTCATTTCGCTCTCTTTCTTATTTTTTTAATTATCATTTTAGATCTGATAGTAATATTTATTAAAATTGAGTTTTAAAAGAAACTGAAGTTATAAAGGTTATTCTAAAACAAAAAAAATGATTCTAAGAGGCCATTTGGAAGCTGCGAGGCCCGTTTGCTTTGCCTAATTGGTAATCCGGTCTTGTGTGTTTCCTATTAGATCGCTAAACTTGTCAATACATTACTTTTTCACAGTATTGGATACAAGAAAAGTAGCATTGGAGACAGAAATTAAAAAATATTTTTCTTACGCTGAATAAAAATTAGCACTCATAATAAAAAAATAAAAGCAATTGTTTGAAAACTTTAATATCAATAACAAAATTAAAAAAATAGGAAACAATTTTAAAAAATGGGTTTTTGAACACTTGTGCGTCTGTCAGGTCTGAAACACTCTACACCTGTTGGATGTCATAATAAGGTTTTCGTTAAAATCCCGTATGCGTAAAATGTTGCTTTTTGGTTTTAAAGTAATTAAAAGTCACTCATTTTTCACATCCCCAGTTTTTAATTAATCATCTTTTGAGAATGCTTGAAAATAACTAATTAACTATCATAACTAACCACAGATAAAATTATAAGACAACTAAAGGTTGTGCTGTTTTTCAATAAAGACAACATGATATGGTAACAAATGAAATGACATAGCCAAAAGGCTGACCAAAGAAATGAATCTAAATCTGTGTTGTTGTTATTGTTTTTTAAATATTTTTTCTTTAATGTGTCCATTCAACTAACTAGCTTCTCTCAGTGCACCCTCTTTTCTCTATGTTCAGTGAATACTATGAAAAACCAGATAAGGTTAGGGGTCCCCTGGGTCCTATGACTACAAACAGGTGAAAATGGATGGACGATTTTTGAGCTGATTGTCTAAAAAAGACATGGTTGATGGTTGGGGTAATATATAAAGATAGAGACAATAGTTCTTGGGGTAGTTATAATCACGAATTTTGTTTGAATTATTTAAAACAGTTTGGTAACTCAGATTAATAATCTTCAATTAAGTGCTCGTATAATACTATTAAAAATTCAGATACCCTCACTCTTTAAAATATGTAATCAGTACTGCAACTATTACAACTAATTATAGTTATTTACCAGAACAACCATTTGTAGGATGTGTACTTTTATCTTAATAAGTATAAAAATTCGTAAATGAGGACATGCATTCGAAGCGAAAATAGCACAGTAAATGTTATTGTAATTCTAAAGTCATTTCTGAATGCGTCACGAAGATGGAAAATACTTCAAAATTTTGTATATGATTTTCAAAGTTAATCTTTGATACGACTAATAGTTGAGTAAAAGGACTAATATTCAAAAGTAGGACTAATAGTCATAAAAATCTTAAAATATAATTTCCATAATGGATATACATGTTATGATATTGTATGACACCGTATTGGATCAGAGGCCCGAAAATCCAACACAATGGAGATCTCATATCCTCACAAAATTGTGAAAAGTAACATTAAAAACTTAATAAACCAATACAAAAAATATATATCACAAGGCAACACCAAGTCTATAAGGATAACCGTAATTAATAGTTTATTTAAAAATGTCTTCGCTCAACGGATACAGAAGTTACTTTCAGCATCGGGGCCAAAAAAAAAAAATTAAAATGTCCATATTCTTATGCAGCCATGAACTATTTTTCTAATATGCATACAATTTTTAAAGATAATGTGTCGAATTAATTAGAATGCCATAAAATACATCAAAGAACAATACTAGTGCAGTGAGGAGGGGCATGTTGAAAATATTCCGATGTCTATTGGTTATTCAGACGAAATTTTTCTTATTTTTTTCTTAATTATCATTTTTGAAGTAATTTTTATTAAAATTGAGTTTAAAAAAAAACTTGAAGTTAAAGGTTATTCTAAAACAAAAGAAAAATGATTCTAAGGGGCCACTTGGAAGCTGCAAGGCCCGTTTGCTTTGCCTAATTGGTAATCCGGCCTTGTGTGTTTCCTATTATATTGCTAAACTTATAAAAAAAAATTACTTTTCCCCAATATTGAATACAAGAAAAGTAGTATTGGCGACAAAACGAAATATATTTTTCTCACGCTAAATAAAAATTAGCACTCATAAAAAAAAACATAAAAGTAATTGTTTGAAAACTTCAATATCGATAACAAATTGGTTGGTACCCGAAAAACAAAAATGTAATTACACAGGAGAATAACTAGTAAGGTTTGCACCAATATTAATAAATAATGCAATAATGTAATACAGACAAATAAAAATTATATAGTTTTTTTTATTAAAAACAATAACCCGTATAATCGAGTTTTGTTTTAGTTTGCGCGTTTTGTTTATAAGAAAGGTATTACGTATAATAGCTTTGTCCAAGAAGCACTAAACCTATGTCCTGTTTGGTATATAAATACTACTATGAAATTCCCCTATTGACCTTCTCGAAATTCCAGCCGCCGAATGCGTTTCTTCAGAAGTCCTTTCATAAAACCCAGCCGAACTCATTGACAAAATGCAAAAATCTAGACCTGTAAGAAGATCCCTGCCCCAAAAACCAGATGTTACACTCCACAGCCAAACTAAGCCCCAGGAGAAGTTCCCCCCTTTCTTAGAATCAGGGGCTAGCCGCACCACGCTAATTGACCCCTGCAGAGCGACAGATAACAGCGTCATTAGGTCATAGGGTTGCTGTAAATGTACATTTCATTTCTGTGTAACTTTTCGTTGAAAATTTCTAAAAAATACAAATATTTGCATTAAAATTTTTATAACAATTTAAATCGATGTGGAAAAGTATATTCTGTTTACGAGTGAAAGAATTTTTGCTCTATCTTTATTCGTTAGAGAGTTGTGTTACGTTAAAGTTAGAACTTAACGCGCCCTCAATTTTTTACAAACTTCAAAAAATTATTAAAAATACTAAATATGTGATTTTCACAAAACAAATTACTGTTATGAAATCTACTCCTTTCGTTCTTTACAATGATACAAAAAACTAGTAACCTTTTATTAAAATTGTGTCGGTAATTGACTTGCGAATATTCTCCATAGGAATAACATTACGATTTTCAAGATGTGAAATTCTGAATGGAGTCCTCTTAAGCACTGCCTTCTCTATGATAACTGCCTGTCCGTTCTTAAAAAAAGCTGTCCAGCTAAAAAAAGCTGTATGCTAGCGTATAGTAGCTGTTTGTTTACATTCCTTTGATTACAACGCAATAGAATTTTCAACGTCCGATTTAAACTTATTTTTACGACTTTAAAACCAACTGAAATTGTTTATAATGGCATATTGTTGTGTTCCGAAGTGTAATTCGAAGTTTGCGAAGGGTTGCAGCATTTCATTCCACGGAATTCCAGCGAACGAAGAGCTAAGAAGTAAGTGGCTGAAAGTCATTTCGAGGAAGAACTGGACACTGAACTTTACCTATAACTACTCTCGTATCTGCACTAAATACTTCTTGGATTCTGATATTAGTTACACTACGAAGTTTAAACGACTTTTGAAAAATGCCGTACCAAGTGTTTTTCCGGAATATCCGAACTATTTACAGCCTCCATCTAAAAAGTTGCGATCAACAGCTGTGTTGGAAAAACGAAACTGTATTGAAAGTGAACAACTTCCGAAATTAAAGGCGCAATCAAACGAACAGAACTGTGAGTTTTCATTGATAGAAGAAAAAACTAAAGATGCAGAAGCTCAAGTCGATTTTATAGCCAAGGAAAGAAACAAAAAACTAAATGCTTCTAAAGTTCAAACTAAAAAATATTTGAAAAAGCTGCAACAGTTGCAAGTCAAGTATGACCAAACTATAACTTTACTAAATGAGTATTTGGACAATCCTTTATTAACATCTTTCATCAAAGTATTGAATTCTAAACGAGATAATGAGCCTTCAGCTTCATTTGTAGTGGACTTGTTAAAAAACTTTGGTAAGAAACATCCAACCTACTCAGAGACCACAATTCGCCAAAGTCTGTTGTGGAGGGCTTCTTCGACTAAAGGATATGAATATGCCCGAAGAAACATTTCCCTTAAAGCTTAAAATGTGTTTGCTTTTAGCTTTTTAAATTCCATTATATGTTATTCTTATTTTATTACAAAATAAGAACAACACAAATTACATTTCGCTGTGAAAAATGATTTTTGTCTATTTTCTTCTCTTTTTCAGAGATCTTTCATAATATTTGTACAAATAAGGAAAATAGGCATTACCAACTTTTTCAGTTTTCTAACTATTTTACTATACCTTTTTTATCTTATTTATGGAACTTATATATATCTTATCATGGAACTCATATGATTTTTATTTTATTATTTCTTATAAATTGTACTTGTTTTTTTCTTAATAATTGTATATTTCTAATAAATTGTTAATTGTAAACTGTCTCTTTAACTTCAAACAACACCTTTGAAATATTTATCTTATCAAAATAAAGCTTGAGAACTAGTTAAGGAAATACAGTTGCAACTCCAACACATTTACAATTTTTTCTTTTAATTTTTAATGAAATATATTAAAAATATTATTGCAAATTCAAGGTACTTCTTACAAAATTACTGGTGTTGAGCAGAATGATTGAATAAAATATTTTTATAATCTATGCAAAATAACTATTACCATCCTTTTACAGATATAAAGAGATATATAACTAGAACTTTTATATTTTGCACTTAAAACTCCTACAAAATATAAAATTATGATTTTTTTTGGATCATAAGCATATAATTTTTAAGTGATTAATCTATTGACACACTAATTTGAATAATTTAAACGCGAAAAGAAGATTTCCTCACAGTTGTACTATAGCGAGAGAGCGAGATTGATTATACGTTACGAGCGCTCGTAGTGGCGGATTGGTGTACTATCGTCATCTTGTCGTAACAGGGGAAGAGCGAAAGTCGGACAGGCAGTGTCAATAGAGAAGGCAGTGGTTTAAGTGATTAAAAGGTAAAAACGAGCATTATACAATTTTTAGCTTACACTTAAAGCCGTTAAAAACGGTACTTGCAAACTCTAAAAAATATACTTAATTAAAAGTTCATGGAAATAGGACACTTGTTATCTTTAAAGGGTGGAATAATATGTTCATTGACCCAAAAATCTATTTTTTTTTCAAAAATGTAACTTAGCACGTTCTTCCACTAAGCTCTTCAATTGTGATCATCCAGGAGTAGAATTAAACATTAGATCCTTCTTTTAACACATGAAGAACTGATTTCCAAAAGGCGTTAAGTCAAAATTTTCAAATATGGACTAAAGTAATTTTACCCATCCACCCCCAAGTAAATAACACATTGGCCAGTTCTTAAAACTTTTGAGCGGTGAAGAATAAGGATCGTCGTATTCTGATCACCTTTTATTTTAATTTAAACTGCAAGTTATCGTCTGCCTTTAATTACCAACCAGTGATTATATATATATTTAATTAATAATTTAACCATAAGGTAACCTTATGGTTATGACCTAATGGTTATAAGGTAATTAAAAATTTATCTGTATCTGTTTTTCATTGTACAAATTTAAAATTGCAAAAATATCGTCTGAATTCTAATGAATGAGTGCAAATTTTTTAATTAAAGCATTTACATTATAGTCATCCCATGTAGAACACATGTGGGATCCGTAAGGGCACATTTGGCTAACGTGGGCACTAATATATATCGGGCCCAGAAAGAAACGAACCCATACATTTCTGGTCAAACCACAGGGGCCCACCTAGACTAACCTTTGCAGGCACAGTTACAATTAAATTATTCAAAGAAGAAATAGTTACTTTTTTCAGTACAATGTTTTTAAATTAACAATTAAACATAATTTTACAATTAAAACAATTAAAAGTAACCCCTATGCCTCATTTCGATAAAATTGGCCTCATATGGCTAGCCTATAATTATCTTTATGGTTAACACAACACCACCCAATGTGAATCCGAGAGATTTAAGGAAACTTTTACCTGATAGGTTAAATTCAGAAACTTAACAACCTAAAAAGTTCTATGGTAGCTGCCTTTGTGTAATCGCGATTTTCTCAAAAACCTTTTTGACGATAGGTACTGGGAAATCGTGTACCAAACTTTATGTTTGTAATTTAATTAGTCCGAGCTGTAGACAAACAGACGACCAATGTTCGATAAAAAATATTCAGTATCGGCACCCTCCAAAACATGTCAAAAGCTCAAAATCTCCATTTCGGAATTTCGACCATCATCACATGACTTTTATTACTTTATATTTCACATTAGGTAATTGAGAGAAATATACGTGAATTACTTTCAAACGGAAGTCATTTCATTTCTTTATTATTTTGTGCCAAAAGGGCACAAGTCTTGAGTTTTATTCCAAAAGAGCGTAAGTCATGAGTTTTGTTTCCAAAAGGGGTTAAGTATATCTTTTTTTTATATCTATATAACTATATTGGCAGGATTTTTTAAGCATATAATTTAGTGTTACTATCATCCATAGATAACTGAGAAAAATTATCATTTCCTTTAAACCAATAATACATCTTCTATAACAAAACTGCGATTTCTGAAGAATACAAAAAATTGACTTAACGCCTTTTGGAAATCAGCTCTTCACATTTAAATAGATTTTATTTAAAAATTATATTGTTAGTCTAAAACATCACACAGCTTTTACTACGACTAGAGTGCCTAAAAAAAGAGCTAACCAGCCTTGGTACTCGCTGTTTGTATCCACACAATCAGGAAAAGAATCTTTACTAACCACTCATGGATTCCAGCTTGCACATTTATGCAATTTTTCAAACACTAAATTTTTTTCGTAATGGCTATTTGATATATTAGTAGGATACCATTGTTAAAATTTACTATTTCCTCTGCAGGAGAAAAATTACCCCGGGCTTTGGAGGTAATTATTGGATACATCGGGGTAAATATTGGACAGATGTTTTCAATCTGTTCGTCACAGTATTTAAATTAGCTACAAGAGTAAATTGTGTACTAGAGGTACTGTATACGGGATAATTATTGAAATGTATGACAGTGAAATCTAGATTAAATTACCAATCATTTATAATTTACCACACAACTTTTTAACAATTTCTTCTTTTTACAAGTACAAACATTGCACTAATTTTCCTGTTCACATTATCTCATTTCATTTTTATTATTGTCATGTTTTGTCCAGCATTATTGCGTTCCCACTAGGGACTACCTTCGATGAATCTGTGGAGACCTCCGGGTCGGCAGAGATAATTATGTCTGATACAAGATGTTGATTTCTAATCACCAGTAAAGCATATTGAGATGTTGTCTGTCATCAAACTACAACTAACTGAACTGATGATTAAAACTATATAACTACAGTTATAAACAAAATACAAAAATTTACTTCAACATTACGTTATGTGAAATGGATTAACTGATTTAGTTTGCAAATGACCGTAAAACACACACAAGCATACAGTATTTTCACAATTTCAATAAGTGGCTGCGCTGGTCACCAGTTTGTTGTCTCAAAACCATTTAAGGAATCACCACTGAACTGAACTGAAACTCTGGAATTAGCATCTCATGAAAAGCTGGTGAAGCCTATTTTTGGGTCACTTGGCGACAGCTTTAGGGAGAATATGTGCCACATTTGGCATGAATTCGCCGATCACAATTGACACTTTACTTGACAGTTTGCATTGGATCGTCAAAATCGCTCGCCAAGAATAGGACTCCAAAGAATTTAAGTTTTAAAGATTGTTCCTGCAATTCTATTTTTTTTAAAGTACATGTTTCCGAAACTTCATTATATAAAGAACCTCCTAAAGCAATAACATATCAATTTTCTTTTTCAAAATTTATTTAAAAAGTTGGGTTAAAATGCCTATTTTAACAGGTAAAGTATAGGATTGGCGACAAATGTTGGGTTGCTCTTACAGGGTTGAAGGGCTTCACCGACCCTGTTAGCGAGCGGTTCCATGCTCGTTCCAGAGTTTCAGTTCAGTTCAGTGGGAATCACTGTGAATCAGCTTTCGAAGTTTCAGTTATCGAACCCTTCTTGGTGTATGTTTCCCATATTGTGATAGTAAACCTCTAAAATACGAGTTGTAATTGTCTGTGTTAAAGTTCCTAAAGGAGGCTAGAAATAGACAGTCGGAAACAATTAAAATTACCAAATACATGTAAGGTAGCGTTTTTTGTTTAGTGCAATTTGTTACCACTTATTGTTATTTTTTTAATTTTATAACTTAATGTTTTTCTAATTTTTTTCAACAAACACATTTGAAAAGATATACTAATTAAAGCGGCTTGCACCTGGTCGCAATAACCAAAGAAAAGAATTCTAACATTGTTCCCGTTTTACAAATCGAAATTATTATTTCGATTTGGAAACAGGGACTATGTTCCTTGAGGTAGACGCACAGTCATAAACAAGTACACTGAAGTTCTACGTGATTTAAACCAAATTTTTTAAAAATCCGAAGATTTTAGGTGAATACATTGTAACAAAGAGTTTTACAGTAAAAAACTCATCTGATGTTCTAGAAAAATACCGTACCGTAAACCAATGACAAGCGGCGATACTATCCGCAGACTAACGAGGATCATAAATTCCCATATTCCGGATTAGAACCATGGACCTTTAGATCTCCAGCCCAACGCTCTTTCAACTAAACTAACTTTTAACTAAACAGAAAAAAATATGTTTTTCCTATAAAACAGTTTACTCTTACAGAGAAATTTTTTTTAAAAAGCAAATAACAGTATTTTTCTGCAAATACATGGCATTTTAATGTATAACTAATATTGTTTTTTACATTGTAGCTACAGAGAATAAAGTGTTCAAGGAAATAAAGAAGAGGAGTTTCAAACACATTCGAGTTATACTCTTCCCTACAAAAACAGTACAAGAAAAACAGCCGCGGACGTCATTCATTATACCCCTGGCCTTAATAAATGTTTTAACATTGTTAGTGTTGTACATTTTTCATATAATATTTAATTAATGCAAGAACAGTTTAACTCTCCAATCCTGGATTTGAAGAGTTCTTCTTTTAAAGATTGGATTTAGCCCCCTATGGGCATTGCGACTTTTGATAACTTTAAGGGGGATTTTGAGTCCTATGGAGATAATGCATTAGTTTTGTAATTACAACCTTTGCGAAAGTATTGCTTTACCATGTAAAATTTTTTTTTCACTAAGTATCAGAATAACCTTATCATAGTAACTTATTCTCTAGAAATAAAAGTGGTAAATGATGTTTTCATAGAAATATTTTTGAGAGCGGTTTGTTTGTTGCATATCACATCAATTGGCCATTTTCAGACAAATTATGATTTTTTTTAGCTTACGCATTTATATCGTATTTTAAACTTACTTGGAAAAACCCTATCTTCTAATTACAAAACTAATAGTGTGGGACACTTCACATTTAAGAACATTGAAGTTAATATTTATTGAATCATTTCACTCTTTATAAAGTGTTTCGATAGATATAAATACTATAAAGGCTTTTTTAAGGGCTCTAAAGAAAAACTCAGAAAATGTATAAATAGCACGGATCTATATTAAAACGAATAACCCTTTATTTCAAAGCAAATTTTTAGTCAACCACTACTTTTATTTTTCACATTTTTATATAATAAAAATATCTTCAGAAGCTGGTGTACTTTCATTCAACAGTCGCTGTATATATAAAACGGTGTGCACAAATACCGCAAAAATCTAAATAATAGTCCAAGAACTTAATTAAGGAATGCAGTGTAAAAAACCTGTTTTATTTATATTGACCAAGAGTATCTCGTCGTTAGATTGTATGTCTTTCAAAGCATTTATAACAAAGTACAGTAGAACTATTTTCCAAAGTAATTGAGACCTAACTACATTCGGATAATGAATCCGAAAGGTATATCAATGTGTTTTTGGGCTGTGAGATCATAAGCCATGATGGATATTGAAAATTTACTGCACTAGTCTATTCCATGATTCCACCACTTTACCCAGGCTGTTAGTAAAACCTATTTTTCGTCCCCTTAAGCCCACAATTAAACAAGCTCAAACTATCATTGTTGTTGTGTAACGTATTTTATCATTTTTACTTTTTTTATTTTATCATCATTTGCTTGCCTTTATTATTTTTGATTTTGTCAGCAACAATAATTATCAAAGTTATGGCAATGTCACTTGGCAAACAGCACAGAAACAGCATCTCCACCTTAGTTTAAGGTTGGTTGTACGTTTTCCGGCTGTCTATTTCATGCCTCTATTAATTTTAACTTCTAGCATTAATACTGTCTTGGCGGGTAAACTGCAGTAACTCCAAGAAATAATTGAGCCATTTTTGAGTTATTTGAGTAAGTTTATCTGTATACTAGGATAACCTACTTAGTACAGTTTAGCTATCAACTTCAGTCAGCTCAGTGTAGGGACTGAATTATACTCAGCTGTCGAGTTTTGTTTTTCCGAAATGTGCCTAAAATACACAATATCGTACGAACTTCGCTCAATTTCTATTCGATATATATCGGCAAAATCAAAATAGCCATAAAGCACTATTACTACACCGGCACCGGGTTAGACAGTCCTAAAAAACGTGCCACACTTGCAATAGCCACAATAGTTGCTTTTTTCAACTAATGTTTTCGATTCACCGTTTCTCTTAATTTTCCAAAAAAACAAATTTTTTTTAAAATTATATAAAAATCAAGACAATGATAGGATTTCATTTGGGATATCGCCTTTTATAATAAAAAAATTGTTTGAAAAATTTAAAATTTTACGAGGAGAATGGTTTTAATTGTGAAAATAATTAAACAGTATGGCCCAATTTTTAACGTAACAATTTCAGTATGTTCTTGATGAAATGCATTGAAGCTTAGTATTTCTCAATAAAAATTCTCCATAATTTTGATACATGAAAAAAAAATGAGGTATTGCCTTTGAAAATGTTTAAGTTTGCATTAATTTTAATATGAAGATTATCCCCTGAGCAAATTTTGTTTATTCAACTCAAAATGTCGTTGATCAGCTATCATATACCATAATTTGTAGGATGAATTTTGGCTGATTTCCATAGAGTGGTAACTTATTTTTCTGCAGCTATATTCCTTTCAAACAAACACACAAAAAATTAAATCCTACGAACATAACCGAAGTTGAAACTTAAGTACGAACACACAAAATCATATAAGATAAAATAAGTACCCTAACGATGGAATCTCCTTACAAGTTAAAATATGTATGTCCAGAAGTACCTCTTTCCTCTTTGCGATTCTTCATACCAAAAAAAAACCCTGGCAAAATAATTAAAGTACAGTAGAGTCCCGTTTATCCGAAAGGTACGGGACGTAACACTTTCGGTTAATCGAGATTACATAGGAATTTTTGGATAATCGGAAATCATTCACTTCACACCTAAAAAAAAACGCTGGAGAAGAGAAAATTTGTCATTGCGTATACATTTCATATTTAAACAGTAAAAACCCGGTGCCTACGGGTTTAACCGGGACTCTACGGTAATTCAGTAGATAATAATACAGCGGCATTTTCCACACCGCATTTTTACAATTTTATGCTTATTGGGTAATTCCATAATTTCAAATAAGTTTTAAATAAGTTATAAATTATTATTTTAACAAAAAAAATTGGTGGGTAAATTTTACATTTTAATAATCTTACTTAATTTTGAAGCATGTCAAGAGTCGAATTCAACACCGACGTTAACAACCAACCCACACAACGTTGTCAAAACGTCGTACACTGCGATGCAAAAGTTTTGACAATGACTTAATTTAGCTGTAAAATTTAGAATTGTGATTGTTGAATTACAAAAAAACCCTAAACATATTAAAAATATATTTTGAAATGCTATAATTGAAACATAATTGTTTGATTGCTATAGGAATAATTTTTTTCATAAAATAAACTTTTGTATGATGCAAAAGTTTAGACACAAATACGAGATTATGCTAATTTAAAGAAGATGATGGCCTAATTTCGCAATTTTATTGATTAATTGTATTTTTTTCATATGATAAATTTTAAAAAACTCTATATCCAGTGAACTAAACAGATTTAATAACATTATTGGTTCAATTTTACACCAAACTGACAATATAGCCACTTTAAATATTTATTCAAATCACATTTGCTTCAAATGTACAATTAAACATCTCTAAATACGAACCGAATGCGTACCAGTCCATCACCTTAAAGTTTTGGCACGAATTCGTGGATTTAGAGACATGCATTGACCGATTTTCTTGATGAAAAGTGCAGTCTTTCCCATATAAAATCACAAAATAGCGACATATTATTCTATTTTGCACTTTTAGTACAATGCAGAGATAGTCACCTCTTCAAAAACGACAAAAAAAAGGTAATTTTAACGTAAATTCACTCCACACCATTACGAAAGTTCCTTCTTTATACTGAAGTTTGAAATTTCTTGAGAAAAACCGGTTTCTTTGTACCGGTTACAATTTAACCGGTCTCTTTAGTGCTATTTAAACACGTTCGGTTTAACCGAATATTGAAAAATAAGCTTTTGAAAACACCGGCTTTCCCCTCAAAAATTCTAGCATCAAGGTGGAACGTTTGTAATGGTGTGGAGAGAAATACGTTGATAAGCAGACTTTTTTGTCGTTTTTGAAGAGGTGACTATCTCTGCATTGTACTAAAGTGCAAAAAAGAATAATATGTCGCTATTTTGTGATTTTATATGGGAAAGACTGCACTTTTCATCAAGAAAATCGGTCAATGCATGTCTCTAAATCCACGAATTCGTGCCAAAACTGTAAGGTGATGGATTGGTAGGCATTCGGTTCGTATTTAGAGATGTTTAATTGTACATTTGAAGCAAATATGATTTGAATAAAGATTTAAAGCGGCTATATTGTCTGTTTGGAGTAAAATTGAACCAATATTGTTATTAAATATGTTTAGTTCACCGGATATCGTGTTTTTTTAATTTATCATATGCAAAAAAATACAATTCATTAATAAAATTGCGAAATTAGGCCATTATCTACTTTAAGTTAGCATAATCTCGTATTTGTGTCTAAAATTTTGCATCATACAAATTTTTATTTTTTGAAAAAAATTATTGCTATAGCAAATCAAATAATTATGTTTCAATTATAGCATTTCAAAATATATTTTTAATATGTTTAGGGTGTTTTTTGTAATTCTACTATCACAATTCTAAATTTTACAGCTAAATGAAGTCATTGTCTAAACTTTGCATCGCAGTGTACAATGAGCGATCACACAAACGAAGTATAATTTGAATAATATGTTTGACTTGACCAACGTTAAATAATTTTATTTCTGGTAAGTTGTATATTTATTAAAACTCAACACACCCTTATTTACAAGAGGCGTGTTGAGTAATTTTTGTTCAAAAAATTTTGATTGTAACTTCAGGTAGCAAGAGAAAGGCTGAATTTGTATGCAACTACAGTGGCGGTCAAAACTATAAGGACAAGAGTTACGTTGCCAGATCTTGTCTGTTGTTTGTCGCCGAGTTATGCAATTTTCTTTATTGAAAATCAGTGGTAAACTAAACATTTAAACAAAACCTATTAAATTAATTAACTAAAAAATTTTAATGTTGTTGTTGTTATAGTGTCCATGTAAAGGCTATTTCTATGTAGGGCTAAAAGCGTTGATGATGAGAGTCGCCAGGTAATGGGCCTGGAGACTATAAAGTATGTTTCGCCAAGCTCAAAAAGAGAGGCAGCAATTGCTTGGCAGTCAAACAAATGGTCTGGCGGTAGTTGGGTTTCTGGACAATTTCTAGAGAATGGGTAGGATCTTGAGGTGTTATCTGGAGATTTTTTTTATGTCCTTAAAATGGCATGTACGAAGTCTTGCTATAACAGATGCTAGGATTCTAGGGCAGTTTAGATCAGGAATGAAAAAACTATTAATATTATTAAAAAAAATTTTAAAAAAATTATTGAATTATAGTTGAATTTAAGTTGTTTTTGAAAATTTTCGATTTAAGAAATTAATAAAATATTTGATTTTTGGCTTTTAAAAGTTTAAACCAAAACTGGATGCTGTGTTGGGTGATTTTTTTCTAACGTGTATAAATCTTGTGTGGAAACGGTTTTAGGTGACAGTTACTGTTACAAACCTGCTTGTTTTCTGATAAGAATTTCAGTACGTATTTAAGTACTAGGAAAAGTATCACATTCTGCATGAACAACAGAATGACCCCTTTTTTTTAAATGGCTTTCCATAATATTGAAAAAGCGTCGTTTAAGCAATTGGAAAGAAAGAAGAGAAGACAGGTGTAGAGGGTAGCATTAAAATATCGGTATCATCAACTACTACAGTTACTTGCCTTTATTGGGCTATTTTCTTCGTAACTGCTTAGTCAGTTTTTAATAAAGTTCCATCTCTAAAAGGTATGTTAGTTTATTTTGAATATCTCTCCCGAACATGTCACGTTAGCCTTGTCTGCACTATCTGTTATTCAATTAACAGAATTCCACAAAGTACTTGAAATATCAGTAAAAGGACTGTGGTCTATAAAGAATTGCATTACCTTGTTTAGACCTACAAAATCTTTCGTCATTCTTGCATGAGTTAGGTCAACGGGAAACACTGGTCAGCAAACTCATTGCATAAGTTATTTCACTGCATTTCGAATGATCCAGGTTCCATGTTGACTTTCATTCATTCCTTCTCCATTCTTTTAGTACATTTCATGAGGATTTGTTCAATATTGCTTATTCTTGGGTACTCCATGTTTGTTATTCATTGAAGCATGGCTTTGAGTCACAAAACAGCAAACTTTTATTGGACATCTCAATAATGACAAGGGGTGTTTCCGTCGCGTGCAGTGAAAAATTTCGGCCATTTTTAACAAGCAAACACTTTATTAACACAAAAAAACAACAATTACAGAAAAATTTTGTTGGTCACAAGGGGGTCATCATCCAGGTTTTTTTTTCATTGTTTCCTTCCAAAATCATCTTTGTAAATATATAAAAAAAACCAATGGTATATTCTTTGTCAACATAACATTTCCTTTAATTTGATATCAATCTCGACTTATTATGGTTTCTAGTTATTTTTTAAAAAAATTGATGTTTTTTTCAAGATGGCGGCCAATAAAAGTATTTTGCGTGACATTTCGGGTTGTAAATTTTAAATGTTAATTAGAAGCATGTTTCCTACCAATTGTAACAAAAATAGTTTCTGGCTTAATTAATTTCACCCTTAACTCTATTTCGACTATACTATTTTTCGAGCTGCAAGTGAAAATTTTGGACTTTCCACATTCGGGCGGAATTTGCCTGATTTTCAGCGCGCTGTAGCAACTAAACTATTAGTCTGACATAAATAGTGTAATTGACTTTTATTTAGCTTGTTTAGAGTACTTTAACTTTTGTATTGACGTTTTTGTTGAGAAATCAATACATTTCCTGCAAGAAGGAAAAAAACCAAAAAAAGGGGTAAAATTTTGGGATTTTTTCGATTTTTTTTAATGTTCCCATGCCCGAATTTGTTCACAAAGTTGATATTCGGATTCAGCACCCTCGAAAACATATAAAACCGTTGAGAAAACAATTCCTGTATTTTTTTCCTGAAACGCCCCTTTTTGACGACCTGGTTACTGAGGTACTGGACTATTGTACCGAAGAAGAAACCGGTTTCCTATCGCAAACGGCCGCCAAGCAGATCTGATTAGGGGAGGATTCTCGTGCAATCAAGGAGCTCATCCCCTTTCTCTTCACTTTTATTCAGCATCATAAAGTTTTCTCTTGTATAGTTTTTCATTAAACTAATTGTCAAAAAAGTTTTAACAAAATTAAATTTTATAAATTGAAACGTTTAACGTATGCATTTCCAGTTATATTTTCCGAATTCAAGTAATTTATCCTGAAACACCAGTTTGGCATTTGAGGGTAACATTGGTCTAAGAATAAAACAGTGATACTATATTGAACTACTTCACACTTTCATTTATTCAAAAGTAAAGCAATATTGCGCTTTTTAAAAAACAAAAAGAGTACACACACAGATGAATAAAATTCATTTTTGAAATTTTCCTTTACACATATGGTACATAACAATACGTTTACTATGCATCTATGGCACTTTACTATGTAGAAGACGTATGCATAATTGTATATTGTGTTGCCATAAGCTGTCCATAGATTTATATAGACTTACCTAAGCTTATGTTGTGTTTTCATAGACTTGCCATATGAAGGGTACAGGAGAAAAACCCTTCATTGCATATAGGAATCTGTGCATCAGGCATCGTTGGCGACGATACCGAGTAACCGCCTAAACTGGTGTAAAGAAACCGGTTTCTTACTTGGTTCTTCTTTCGCGGCAACAACGACCTTGAAATTTCAATAGCATCGCACAACATGCGTTTTTAAGGTTTATTAATGATATTTAGTTTGTTTTTGCTTTAATTAGCGGCGTACTAGAGCTACAAGAGGGCTATTAAATATTGATGCATGATATTTACGATTGCCGTTGTGTCGGAAAAGTTTTGAGTGAGTATAAATTTTATATATGTAGGAGAGAATTCACGAAGGAAACAATGTAGATTACTGGCTCAAGTAGTTTATTCGTTGGTACAAATTTTACATGTTTCAGCGAGTCTAAAAATTGCTCGCCTTCTTCAGTAAAGTCCATAACACAAACTAATAGTCTACAGCGCGAAGCTGTTAAACATAATATCAGGAAAAGGGGTGTAGAGGGGGGAATTTTGCGTGGGAGAAGCGCCGTTCTGTTGCTATGAGGATTTTCCAAATCGGGGAGAACTCTGGCATGTTGGATGAATTTCCTAACTAGAATCAGATTTAATATGTATTTGGGATAATTTACGCCCCTCCCAAATTATTTATCGGATTTCAAGCAAATTATAAACTACCGAATGATAAGCTTACTGATAACTCTTTAAGACCGGCTATCAGATGGCGCTGATTTAAGTTTATAAGACTAAATTGTCGAGTTTTATCGAAAAAATGCCTTAAACAGCATCAATGCCAGCAACTCCTTAAAAACAAAGTCACTTTTTATACAAATAATGACTGGTACAAGTCAGCTGTTTCGGTAGCAATATTTTTGAAGAGCTTGAACATTCCTTTTTATACCCGCACGATCGTGATAGCTCGGTCCGAAAGGGTTAATCACATTCATAATCATCAAGTCGCTATCAAATAGCTGTGTTTAAATTTGATTCCTATTTAACAGTGGGGGCTTCTAATTTTCCCACAGTATTTTTAGAAATAAAATAAATTTTTACGTAATAAATTATCTATACATTTTTCTTTTTGTATTTATATTAGATTTTCAGTTACATCAAACATAATACATATTGTAGCGGCCGATGTTGTAGTTTAATTAAACTTTAAAAAAAACTTATCTCTTTTCATTTAACATTTTATTTTACAAGAACAAATATACACTTCCTAACTTACAAATTCGAAAAACCATCCATTCCATTTTCTGCGAACTGATGACACCACAACTATGCATTTTTACACAATCGCTTGCACGTTTTCAATGGGGTTGTTTCAAGTCGTGGATGGCAACAGCTCCAATGGTTTGTTTTCATCTGTTGCTTGGAATTACCTATGTTTTAGTATTCGAAAATGAGTGTTCTAAGAACATTTACTTATTAAATTTTTTAAATGTCAACTTCTTGTTGTGCTGTTGGTTGTTCGAAACATTTGTTAAAAAAAGCTTGCATAGAAAGAAAAAAAATTCCTTTCGTCTATATCGGTCATTTTGAGAGTGAAGCCGAAGCAACCAATGAAATCGCAGTACCGATAAAAATGAAAAGAAAAGCGTTACATCATCTGAAATATTTATATTCCTTTTAAAAACCACGTATATGCGTACCAGTTTTTTTAAAGAAACTTATAGTTTCTCAACTTTATCATCCAACATTTTTTTGCTTGGGATTATAGGAAAATTCGTGGCTATAATTCTTTTTTAAAGATTACTTCCTAAGATATGTTTCATAAACGTTTGTCAATAAATATTAAATTAGCATGTTTACCAACTAAATCGAGAAAAACACCTATTAACGAAGACTATTGCATTTCTGAGTATTATTATCGTGTGCGTGATAACTGCACTGTAAAAACAAGGGAGCAAAACGAGTATTATTACGCTTTTTTTGAGTTTATCAAATGCCAAATGAGGTGTAAATATCGTTTACTCTAAGTGTTATCACCGAAATAAGTGTCATAATGCACTCGGAATGGTTTTTATTTTAACTTTCGAATAAAATCGCTGTTAACATATACTAGGAATGATTTAACGTTACCCTTTCAAAAGAATTTTGAAAACAAAACACCAAAACACCATTCGAAAAGACAAAAAAAAAAATCACATTTATTCTTTATTGATAAGTAATCTATAAAAAAAATACTCAAAACCCTAGATTTTCAGTTTGGTACAGTTCTGTATTCAGGCTGATCAATATCGATCAAAATATAAATTTTTTAAATTATGTCGATTACAGAAGAACTCCAATTATCCGAAGTAATTGGGACCTAACCACATTTGGATGATTGAATTAATAGGAAGGAAAGTATAATCATCATTGCCTTTTATGACAGATGAGTACCCAATATAAAAGCAGTACAGTTGTACCAACTTTATATGCTAATTTAAACTTATATATAGCTACCGGAAAAGTTGATAGAAGATCAAAATCAAAATTACTTGCAAACGCTTAGCCTTCAATTTTTCGTATGACAGATTTGGGGTACCCGATACATTATGAGAACAAGCAGTCGTAGAAGTTATACCACACTTTTATCTATGCAGACAATAATTTATAAACTTTTATATATCGGTTGCTCTTCGTCTATGTTGGATGTCATGTCAAAAAAATTACTTGGCAAACATGACAGATAGGCCGGGTGGAATTTTTCCGGAAATTCGGATAATCGGCAACGCTTCGGATGATTGGAGTTCAACTGTAGGTACGTTTGGAAGTGTGTCACTCTTTTTTTTCTATATCCTGAATGGCCCTTATTCTGGTTTAGTTTAGTTTGAATTATCGTCGCACTAGAGCTACACGAGGGCAATTGGCGACGGGTGTCGTATTTTAGAACCAAAATCAAGTGACGAGCCCACACCTGAGTACGCACCCAACGCAACCGTTAAAGGCGACATCGTACGCAGCGTTAGGACTTTGAAGTATATTTAACGTGCACTCCCTCTACACGGGGTATTATTCGTCGGACATTTTTGGCTGCATGAGCCGTTTATAGGTCGGCAGTTAATTTGGCGATGCTCGGACCCGAAGCTGGGACCTTTCACATGCTAGGCGAAGGCCTAACCGACTGGGCTCCCCAACCCCCTCCCCATTCTGGTCTTGGTTTCCAGAATTTCCCCATTCTGGAAACCAAGACATTTGCGTTGACCTTTATTTCGATGCCCCCCCCGTCACGGACCACTTTTCACACCCACGCCAAATGTACAAAGGGACACCTGCATATGAAACTGTCATAATTCGAATCGCAGAGAAGGGAAAAGTTAGAGTTTCGTTGAGAGAACAATTTTTTTCTTCGTTTGCTACTAGCAAATGAATATCTGTTCTTATCACGTGCTTTAAAAAATACAGATCACTGGACATGTTTCACGTCGTGAGTGGCAACTGTTCTTGCGGTATGGATTTCATTTTTAGTAGAACTAAAGCTTCTCCCTGTTCGTGAATCATGTTAAATTGCTGTCACAGAAATTCGTTTAATTTATCCGCATAATGCTGAATCTCATCTTAATCAAAGTTTTCCAGCAACATTGACGTTTTGGTAATGAATTGCATACTTGAAATTTAATCGAATCAAAACCGATGAAGTTTTTTTTTTTAAATTGTCAATATCAACTTGAACAGCCATCATAATTTCCCTCAAAAATCTATTTTAGTAAGTTGTAAAAAGCATAACTGTAAAAATCAATTGAAGTCATAATTTTGAGTCAAACCCTCAATTGTGAGACAAAATAACACATTTCTCACGATCTAAAGTCAAGATCTCAATTGAAAAGCTTAGGGGTAGAACATGCTTAGTGACGTTTTGAAAAAATTGAGATTTCTGTGTCAATGACCATTTTATTATCTCCTTTAAAGATAACTAGTTTACTCTTTTTCATAAAATTTATGTTAAGTATATTTTTTACCTTTTTTAAGGCCGTTTTTAACTTATGTAAGGGCAAACGAAACTCTTAAAAGCTCATTTTCTCGTTTTCACCTTTTTGTCACTTGGCACGTTCTTCCACTAAGCTCTTCAATTATGAGGCCAAAATCGAACATTTCGCTCATTTTCTTTGTTTTTTTTAGATGATTTGGCGAGCTTGGCAACATACCTAGCAAGAAAATGGAGATTGAAACAAAAGGCTTATTTTACAGCTCTATCCCACGATAATTCCAAACTATCAACCAGCATATTTAAAAAGGGGGGCGGGGAGCCCATTCGGCTAAGGAGTTCGCCTTGCATGCGGAATTCGGCGGGTCAGGGCTTCGCCAAAATAACTGCCGACCTATAAGCGGCCTGTGCAGCCAAAAATGTCCTACGAATAATACCCCGTGTAGAGGAAGTGCATGTTAAATATGCTTCAAATACCCCGTGTAGTAGGAAGTCGCCCTTAAGGGTTGCTTTCGGTGCCTACTCAGGTGTCGGTTCGTCACATGACTGTGGTTCTAAATTCGAGGCCCATACCCCTCGTGTAGCTGCTCTAGTGCGACTATAACTCAAACTAAACTTTTTAAAAAATGTTTTGTTCTTCCTATTTTTAGAATATAAAATTCACAGTTGATTCTTTCTGACGTCTTTGGAAACATAAGTTAAAACAGAAACTAAAACCATTTCTTTGACATCCCCATTATGGGGCGAATTCCCCACTCAAAGTCAGATGAGGCTTTGTGACAGAAGCGCCCCGTTATTAGAGTTTGACACCAGTTGGGGGTTGTTTTCATTTCTCGCTCGTGTTCTGCTTCCGTGGGGTCAGTTTTGTCGGCCCCGCGCCGGGTACCCAAAATGAGGAAGAAGGGGTGCGGACGGGTCGATGAACTTTCGGAGCTGCGCGGGCAAACATAGAGTCCCTCTATACCGACTTGCACTAAAAGGCATATCATATGAGCTAAAATTCGCCAACCCAAACCTCAACCAGGGCCTGATGAATAGGGCCCTCAAATTTCAGGTGCCCTAAATGTTAGTTTCTATTATGCTAAATGCTGTTGATTACCAGAATTTCTGTAACTTTAAAAATGTTTAAAGACCACACTTTGTTTTTAGATTGAGTTAGACTGAGTCGTTGACGTAAAGTGTTTGGATTGATCGATATTATAAAGATTCCGATAAAATGATATTAAAATACAAGATACATTGGCCAAGTAGCAACATCATTACGGGCAATCATGCACAACATTTTCCGTAAAGGGGCCCCCAAAATGAGTTGTGCCTGTAGTCTGAGTTTTCCTAGATCAGGCCCTAACTCAACTCAACCATAACTTCAACTCAAAAGTTAGATGTAATCTGCCGTCTGCTCTGGAAGTTGAGGTTGAGGAAAATATCTTTTACGTCATTAACTCCACCTATGTTGTTAAGTATTAAAATTATCACATGCATAGATTACTGCCTTCGTCACAGCGAAGAGATACTTCGTCATTATAAAGACGACGCGGCGACTCTCATCTTGCTCCTCTTTCAATCGCTGATCTTCCGCATGCGTATTCAACGTTGAAGAACACACATAAATTTTTGGCAAACGTGAGAATGAAGTTTTGACTGAGACTGTCAGAACCACTCAAAACTTCAGTTTATTTATTTGTAACATATCTGGAAAAATGAATCTGGAATCTGGTGTATTCAGTACCAATATTTCCGCCTAAAAAAGAGATTAATTAAAAAAAAATAATGTTTTTTTGAATTGCAGATCAGAATCAGACCTTTAAATAACACGGCGTGCAAGCGCCGTTACAAATAAAACATTTTTTCAGATATTTCGTATCGGGTATCGTTATACAAGTGTTTAATTACGCAACAAGACTTTTAAAGTTGTGAAATCTGTAAGTAAATTATAAACATAATTTACAAGGTCAGGTTTGTATTATTTGCGATAAAGTTTACAGAAAAAAAACTTTTGAGATAATCTTTATAGAAAAAAAACTGCAATTACACTGCCCAAAACAATTAAGGGAGCACTTTGCGTACTTTTGTTACTTTCAGTCTCAACTTTTTATTTTTCATTCTAAAAATCTAAAATTTGTGATACAGATTCAACATGCATCCAGAATGAAATGGTAAAAAACGGGGGGGGGGGGGGGGGGATCTTATTTTTTTAAAAATCTACAAGGGGGCTCCGCCCCCTGCTCGCTATCGCTCGGCAACCCCCGAAATTGCTGCGCAATTCCATTGAACGAATAAAAATATGCGAACGAAACTTAATTAAAAGACACTAATTTACTATCACGCCCTGAAAAGAAAATATATTACATAGATACAATTATAAAACACTAATTAACTACGCTGCGTACGATGTCGCCTTAACGGTTGCGTTTTGTGCCTACTCAGGTGTCGGCTCGTCACTTGACTGTGGTTCTAAAATACGATGCCAGTCGCCAATAGCCCTTGTGTAGCTCTAGTGCGACGATAATTCAAACTAAACTAATTAACAATCACGCCCTGAAAAGAAAATATAATACACTAGCTTTATAAACCCGGCGTTGCACGGGTGTACCCTTAATAACCCTAATTAGTAACTTTTATTTTATACCAATTGATCCCCTCTCCACTGGTCCACTCCATCAGGATATAATAATCTCCTCCCATTCTGATATGAGGGGTTGATTTTATCCAGGCCCTTCCAGGAGTTAGAGGGCTTTCCCATAGGCCCCTGTTCAAATTGCCAGAACAGCTATGATATAATGGCTTGTTTCTATTTCACGATTAGCGCAATGAAACTTCCCAAATGAAGTAAACATTCCACTTGATATTTCATACAACTCGATAGGGCTAGGGAGTCCAGTCGGTAAAGACTCGCCTTGCTTGCGGTAGGTCCCAGGTTCAGGTTCGGGCATCGCCAAAATAACTGCCGATCTATAAACAGCTCGTGCAGCCAAAAAATGTCCGACGAATAATACCAGAGGGCACTTTAAATATCCTCCAATTCCGCCTGCGTACGATGTCGCCTTAAAGGACGCATTTGGACTCAATTGGATTTTCCGAAATCCAGATGGCGCAGTTTTTGGACCATAATCTGCAACTTACGCCTTTAACTGTTATGAATAAGATTGAATATGTCCTTTCAAGCTAATTGGCTTCCAGTGCGATAGCGCCTTCGGTTCTATAAAAGGGGGTCTGAGAATGGCACAAAGATAGTGACGGGTGACCCGAGCTTGGGGGGGGGAGAACTCCGCCCACATGTGCCTCCAGGGCTGGATTATTAAATAGTGTAAGGGATCAGTGGCAAGGTTTTTTAGACGGTTCTCCTGGTGTTGCTTTTTTGTGTTATGCGCAACTGTTGGCTCAAAAATATTCCTTGGTCTATTGGTTATTCAGACGAAAATTTCGCTATCTTTCTTCTTATTTTTTTCTTACTTATCATTTTAGAACTAATAGTAATATTTATAAAAATTGAGTTTTAAAAAAATGAATTTCTACTTTTTCCTAATATATGATACAAGAAAAGTAGCAATGCTACTTTTCTTGTTCATATATTCAAATATTTTTCTTACGCTGAATAAAAATTAGCACTCATAATAAAAAGTATAAAAGCAATTGTTTGAAAAATTTAATATCAATAACAAATTGGTTGTTACCCGAAAAAAATGTAATCACACAGGAGAATAACAAGGTGGTTTGCACTAATATTAATAAATAATACAATAATCTAATACAGACAAATAAAAATTATGTACAATTGTTTTTATTAAAAACAATAACCATATAATCGTGTTTGTTTTAGTTTTTATTTGGCCGTTTTTTTATAAGAAAAGTACTGTGTATAATAGCTTTGTCCGTCCATCTGTTCGTACAACAGTAAATCACCCACCGTCACACAAAGGAGTATTATGATACGCCGTATTGCAGTTATAATCATGGTAGAGATTTACTGTACGGTCCCCCTTGGCGAACTTTCCAAAATCGCGCCAAAAGTCCGTCTTTTGGCGACTTTTTTTTTAAAAACCACTATTCAAAGAAAAGATTGTATAGGAATATTTCTTATGAAAACTCAACCAACGGTCCGATAGGGTTGCCGACCATCGGTGCGAAGTCGTAGAATTTGAATCTTCAGTTAAAGTCGGAAAGGTTATATGCCAGAAAAAATTATTTATCGCCAAATCCGAAAAACTCGCGCCAAGGGGGACCGTACAGTAAATCTGATCCATAATCATCAAGCTAAAGACATTTCAAATTCTATTTGAAAATTCGTGCATAAAAAAAAGTTTATTAAAATTTATTTTATCATTAAAAAAACATATTCCTGAAAATGATGACTTACTATTAACTTAGAGTAAGGTAATGGAAGTATTGCGATGAGGTCGAAAATCCGAAATGGAGATTTTGGAAAGTGCTGATTCCAAAATGTGGTTTTGAATATTGATCCGTCTGTCATTTATTTTGTGTGTTTGAAACCACTCTACAGCTCGAACTAAAAGAGCTACAAACTTAAAATTTGGTACACGCGATCCTATCCCTTGTTGAATGTCATAAGGCTATGTCCTCACTACGACATCAAACGCCACAAAGGCAACAAACGCAACAAAATTTGGCGACTGCCAAGCAATGCAATAGCATGGTGGTTGACTCTGCCAAGTCGCCAAGTTTTGTTGCCTTTGTGGCGTAGTCAGGACATAGCCTAATGATGCTTTCGAGAAAATAGCACATGCCAAAATGCTGCCACCATAAAACTTTTTTGGTTTTGAAGTAATTCAATGAATATACATTTTATGTTATGATAGTGTACGACACCTTACGCTAAATAAAATTAGCACTCATAATAAAAAACATAAAAGTAATTGTTGGAAAACTTTAATATCGATAACAAATTGGTTGGTACACGAAAAACAAAAATGTAATTGCACAGGAGAAGAACAAGTGTGGTTTGCACTAATATTAATAAATAATGAAATAATGTAACACAGACAAATAAAAATTATATACATTTTTTTATTAAAAACAATAACCTTATAAATCGAGTTTTGTTTTAGTTTGCGCGTTTTGTTTATAAGAAAGGTATTACGTATAATAGCTTTCTCCAACAAGCACTAAACCTATGTCCTGTTTGGTATATAAATACTACTATGAAATTCCCCTATTGACCAAATCACAGTTTATCTTCTCGAAATGCCAGCCGCCGAATGCGTTTACAGTCCTACACAAAAGTTTAGACACAGAAGCAATTCATGAAAATATCGATAGTATTCATTAATTCCCACAAAATTCTTTTTAATATATATTGTTAAACTCGTAAGAAAAAAGGGTAACAAAAAGAAATTCAGAAAAAATTAAATAAAATTGTATAACATCAACAAGTCGAAATTTTGCAAAATTGCCATGCCTCAAAAGTATAGACACAAATGTAATGTTTATGCAAATTCTTGAGCGGAAGTGACTGTGTTATCAAAGGGGAGTGTCTCAAAGCTGCTATAAAGGGATTGGAATATTTTTTACTGCTTATAATGATGCCTAAGTCAAAGCAATTTTCATTTGCCGAGATTATAAGAATTTGGAAATTAAAAAGCCGAGGTAAATCAGTTTCTGATATTTCACTTGAACTGAACCGATACAAAAGATGTATTTATATAGTTTTAGGCACGTGGTGATGTATACCAGGCAAAAGCAATGTCTGGAAGAACCAGGGCGACCAGCAAACGAGATGAAAGGCAAATTAGGAAACTTGCTTCAAACAGACATTGCTCTGCAAACCAGATTAAAACTGAAATTGCCAACAAGGTTTCCCGAGAAACTATACGTAGAAGAATTGTGGCATGTGGATTTAAAACAAAATCTAAACTTAAACGTAAGACGCGGTTGCAGTCTCATCACAAAGACGCAAGACTAAATGGGCTCAGAAGCACATGTCATATAGGGATAAATGGCTAGAGGTAATCATCAAAAAATCTTTAGTGATGAAAAAGAAAATGGAACCTGGATGGCTCCGACAGGTTTTCTTACTACTGGCATGATCTTCGTAAAGGTCCTGTGACTTAGTTTAGCCGAAGTCAAGGCGGACGGTCAGTGATAGTTTGGGGAGGATTTTCTGTAAACGACAAGACTTCCTCAGCGTTTACAAAGGGGAAGCAAAACTCTGAAAAATACCAGGAAACCCTCGAGAGTAATTTGTAAATGTTGGGGGAGATTTTATGTGGGCCTAACTGGAAATTTCAACAAGACAACGCCTCTATCCACACATCCAGCTCAACGAAAGATTGGTTTCGAGCCAAAAAAAATCACGGTTCTCGATTGGCTTACATATGGCCCCAACTATTATTCTATAGAAATTGTATGGGGAATTCTTACAAAAGTTGTATATGCGAATGGAAAGCAGTATACCAAAGTTTCTAAACTTAAAGAAGCTATTGAAGCAGCGTGGTACGATATCAAGCCTGCAACCCTGAAAAAGCTTTGTGCTTTTAATGAAAAAACGTGTTTTGGAATTGATAAAAAACGAGGAAGCTTTATCAACTATTAAAACTTTTCATGTGTTTCCAAAAATTAAAAAAAATTATTTGTGCCTAAACTTATGTGCAACGGATTTTTGTCATTTTTTCTATCTTTGCGAATACTTCGCCATATATTTCTTTTTTCATTTTCTAAATTTATATTTTTGAATATAGATCTGCATATGTTTAAGTGTAATAAATAATAATTCTCCTCTTTAAATACTAATTTGTAAAACATCATATTTGTGTTGTCTAAACTTTTGTACAGGACTGTATTCATAAATCCTTTCATAAAACCCTTCCGAACTCATTGACAAAATGCAAAAATCTAGGCCCGTAAGAAGATCCCTGCCCCAAAAACCAGATGTTACACTCTACAGCCAAACTACGCCGCCAGGAGAAGTTCTCCCCTTTTCTTAGAACCAGGGGCCAGCCACACCACGCTAAATTGACTCCAGCCATACCATTGCAAATTGACCCCTGCAGAGCGACACATAACAGGGTCATTATGTCATAGGGTTGCTGTAAATATACATTTCATTTCTGTGTTACTTTTCGTTGAAATTTTTTTAAAATATAAGTATTTACATTAAAATTTTTATAACAGTTTAAATCGATGTGGAAAAGTCTATTCTGTTTACGAGTGAAAGAATTTCTGCTCTCTCTCTCTCTCTTTCTTTATCCGTTAGAGAGTTGTGTTACGTTAAAGTTAGAACTTAACGCGCACTCCATTTTTTACAAACTTCAAAAAATTATTAAAAATACTAAATATGTGATTTTCACAAAACAAAATACTTTTATGAAATCTACTCCTTCCGTTCTTTACAATGATACAAAAAAACTAGTAACCTTTTATTAAAATTGTGGCGGTAATTGACTTGCGAATATTCTCCATAGGAATAACATTACGATTTTCAAGATGTGATATTCCTAATCGATTCCTCTTAAAAGTTGCATTGGATGCCTACTCAAGATAGAAAATATATGCAAGTGCAATTAATGACGGCCATTAGCAATTAACTATAATCCTCCTTTCAGCAATAACAAATGTGTAGTTTTAGTGTGACACATTATTTCCAACCAAACTAACCCAACAATGCCTTATGCTCGCCAAACGCCATGGAATTGGCAACCCTTCAGGTTCTTTATCCGTATTCAAAGTGGATTCTTCCACAATCAAAATATTTGAGATGCCAAGAAGTGACAGGCGAATTATACCATCTCTAGTTTTCATTTACTGGCAGCCCAGATTCTGTGTAGGGGAAGAGGCGCATTATCCAAATCTTTTCTTAATGGAGAATTAATATTTTTAAAAAAAGGCGCTACTACCAAAGACACCCACAATTTCCGTTGGGAGCCAACTCAGGAATAGGCCTTGTCACTTACCATCGGCTACGATTGAAAATTACGTGTACGCCGCTAATGTGTAGTTCTTGTGCGACCTTTTTATAAGCACCTTTCCTACTAAGGAATTAAAAAATTTATGTATCATCGTTTAAGATACCACTTATTGCATTTTGTAAGAAGACGTATAAAAATTTTAAATTTTTTATTCTTACGTTAGTACGTTTCATTGCTGTATTAACCAAATTTTTTAAACTGCGGCTTTCTAGCAGGTCGTAAGAATCTAAGTCAATATGTAATCGTTTAAACTTCATAATGTTAATCTTCGGTAATTAACATACAAAACACAATCGTAACGGTTTTGCTTTTCACAACAAACTTAATTATTCTCAACAAACCCTCAACTGACTTTTTAAAAAAAAAAAAACCTACATTCTCGCGCTCTCTTAAAACTTCAATCCAAAGTAATGCCAACACTCGGCAATCCTTACATTTCAATTGAAACAATACATAAAGACAAAGCAATGAAAATACATTAAACTTTCATCCTAAAGTTCTATACCAAAGAGTCTTATCAGTTCGCAGTCACTGGTAACACTACGGTTTTCTTTTAGTTCGCTTAGGTCTGCGACTCTTGAGTTCTTCGCCGGAATCCTCATGCGAAACATCATCTGCATCCTCACTCCAGCCCCTCCAAGACTTCAGCTGATTGACATGAGCAGTTGTAGCATACATGCGACCATTAGTAGCCTCTAACTGGGATATTCTATGCGTATCACTAGCAAGGGCATACCCAGGATCTGATTTGAGGGGGGGGCAGGCAACATTAGGGGCCCCTATTTTCTTAATTATGGATGGGCCCCTTCTTTAGGGAATTTTCTTTGATCCCCCCCCCCCCCTAGTTAACTCATGTGGTTTTTACTTATCCAATCAATTGCTTAATGCAATTAATTTTTTAAAAATAAAATCGATTATAAAATTTATTTATCTTATATAACTATAATTATTAACTAGGTAAATAATTACTAGTTAATTATTAACTAAAAAATAATTACTAGTTCAATTATTATTAATTATTAATTAAATGAATGGGAATGTTTCAGATGATGTAACGCTTTTTTTTATTTGTATGCGTACTGGATTTCCTTGGTTGCTTCGGTTTCACTCTCAAAATGACCGACTTAGATGAAAATAATTTTTTCTTTCTATGCAAGCTTTCTTAGCAAATGTCTTGATCAACCAACAGTACAGCAAGAAATTTGCATTTAAAAAATGTATTAAGAAAAATATTTTTAGAAAACTTATTTTTGAATACAAAAACATAAGTAATTCCAGGCAACAAACTGTTGGAGTTGGAGCTATTGCTATCCACGACATGAAACAACCCCACACTACACTTATTACCTTACATTTATTAAGACTTAATTTAGAACAAAATTTTAAATGTACGCATTACTTTGATTTTTTTAAATAAATTTAAGCTTACAAATTATTGAAATTCTAATACTACCTAGAAAAAAATTAATTTTTGTCTACTAAAGATTGATAAAACACTTTCGCCGCCGAACATTTTTGTTCTCAACGAAATGAGTATATTAAAATATGAAATCAATTGTAAACTGTTTAATGAACCAGAAGATAACTGCAATCGCGGTACAAAGAACAGAAAATTTTACTTTTAAAAAATTGGTACTATTTTAAGAAAAGTAGAAGGGATGTTCAAAGAAAAGTATAGGAGAATTCATAGAGCTAAATATATCTTTAAAACATACTACATCCAAAATTTATTCAAGAAAACGCATACAAACTAATTCATTTTAAATAACATATAGATCAGGTAGCTAAGCTAATTTCTCTTATTCAAATATGTATTTTACATAGACAAACAGCAAAGATCACACATGGATAAGGGCCGTGTGGTAACTCCACAATCAGCATATGTAATTTATGAATAGTACAAGTTAAATTTAAAAAAAAAACTTTTATAATGAAATTGAACAATAATATAATATTTATTCGATCTTCTATATATAGTTTTGAAGTTTAAATGACTTCTTTTATACACAATAAATTATGTTTTTTTTACTTATAATGAAATGTAACAACTATATATGTGCAGAATTTTCCTTCATCAATTTCAAAACAAAGCATTAAAAATCTGTTTGCACCCCCAATATCCCAAATGAAAGGATGGGGGGGACCGAAGAGGTTTGTTTCAGCCAATTCAACCATTTATATGCCAGTAGCCCGCTGTTTTTGTATTAAAAAAATATGCATTGTAATCAAAATTTATACACGAATATGTTTTCGGAGATTCTGGAAAGAAATCTGAAGTTTTCTACCTTACAAAATACGTGGTTAAAAAATCTGACCAAAATAACACCATAACCAAATTATTATACGATTTTTTTTTCTTTTTTGCTTATAACTATTCAAGCTCATATCTTTTGAATAATCCATACTCATATTCATATTTAGGTCGAACCACCCTCGAAAAACATACCCCTTTTATAACCCTCGAAAACATACATATAGACTTCTAAGAAAAAATCGAAATTTTACTGAAATAACATAATTTATCTCTTGTGCACATTTCTTGTAAATTATATTTATTTTTACTATACAATTCTTTAAAACAACAAAAAAATCATCTTTAATCACTCAATTTGTTAAACCAGTTTATTTACAATTGCTCCAACCACTGCAACCAGTATGCGTTCTCTCAAAGGGGCCCCCTCTATTACTTATTGTGCTTTTAAAAAGGGCCCTATACTTAATACACTTGGGACCTACCCAACAGCAAATTTGGGGCCCCCAGAAAATTATTCAAAAATTAAAGCATTAAACTTTCGTATTTATATTAGTGTTCAAAGAAATGTAAGATTTGAACGATCTCGAAAACGCGTGAAATTTGTTTAAACAAATATTTATATTAGTGTTAAAAAATAATTGCGTAATTAATAATAATTGATTACGCAAATTGTTGCCCTTTTATACATAATATATAAGGACCCCCCAGGGCCCGATCACCGAATAGGCAATTGAAGACGGTGCTTCCTCTTTAAAATTTGAAGGGGCTCCTCAAATCAACCTTTAAAAAAATCTTTGCTACCACCTATTGCTTTACCATATTGGACTAAGAAGGGTATTGGATTACAAGGGTATAGCAATTTGATACAACAACTACGTTGTCTTGGTTAATGTATGGTAAATGTAACCTTTAGTTTGACAAAAGCTGGTAGCCTATTAAAAGTTGCTTGGCCCATTAGTTACCCATGTATTAGACTGAGACGATGCTTTGGGGGCCCCCTAATCCAGGACAGGCTTCACTAGCAAAAAAGTCTTGATCGAGTCCTGGAGCCCCAAAGGCAGTGGACCCAATTGAGATCATATTGGGCCCAATTTTTACAAAATATGTAAATCCCTTTTATATAATATACATTAATAGGGGGCTTCAGAGGAAGTGGGCCCAATTGGTAACAAATTAGCCCGATTTGAAAAATATGTAGGCCCCTTTATGTGTAATATATCGGGCCCCAGAGGCCAAGTAAGGACCAATGGCGAACACATGAGCCTCAATTTGAACAACATTTGTAGGCCTCTTTTATATAATATAAATATATATTATATATAGGGGCCTCTAGAGGCAAAGAGGGCCCTTGGGCCCGATTGGAACAAATTGACTGGATTTTTTTTAAAAATTGCATACTTTTCACATATATAATATATACAGGGGCCTACTTTGAACTTTCTAGGGGAGAAGAAGCTGCCCCCCCCCCCTTCCCTTGCCCTATGGTGGGTACGCCCATGATCACTAGGGAGTACCTCTGTGATGACCATAGGACCTCGATATCGCGACTGTGCTTTCGTCGACTCCCCGGTGGCCTTTGAGTGTCTTCTAACCACGACGACTTTTCCCTCTCCGAAAGATAGTGTGCCAGATTTCTTTTTGTCGTAGAACGCTTTAGTTTTCTCTTGCAGTTTTGAGATTCTTTCCCTTGCTTCGAGTTGCAACTTCTCCGGTTCATTCCATACTTCGCTTTCTTCACATGCAAATAACCTTAGACTTCCTTCTTAGAATCTTGGTACATATCCACGAAGTACTTCAAAATGGTGTTTTCCCAAGAGTCTTGTTTACAGTGTTGTTCAAGTTTCTTTCTACTTCCTTAATCTTGCTGTCCCAATCTTTTTGATTGGTATTTTCCATTGACGTTTTACGATGGTGGACAGTATCGTTCTGTTAGTTCTCTCAACCATTCCGTTTGCTTGAGGATGAGGCGTAGAGTTCAGTGTATGGGAGATTCCATTGTCGTTGCAAAAATTTTGAAAGTAACGTGAACTGAAGCAGGAGTCTCTATCCGATATGAAACGATCCGTTAACGCAAAATCTTCAACGAAATTCTTCACTGATTTCAAAACGTTCTTATACGATGCATCCTTCACAGGATAGAGACGAACAAATCTTTCATGTTATCGACGACGACAAGCAATTCTTTGTTTCTTTTGGAACTGGTTACGAAGGGGCCTAGACGATCAAGATGTACTGTCGCCTATGGTCTTTTAAAGGTTGGAACAGGATAAATAAGACCTTATCTCTTTCCACCTGGGACCTTATTGACCAAGCGATCGAAGCACATGGAAATATGGCGACGAACATATCTCTTCATGGAAGGAAACCAATACAGTTCCTTGATTTTCGATACAGTTTTGTTTACAGCAAAGTGCCCCATAAGGTCGTGAAATTTTACAACGATGCTTTTTCTCATGCTCTTCGGTAAGACGAATAAAAGTCTTTCTTTGTATCCTTCTTTAATGGCACGAAAGAGCCTGTTTCCCTTCAAAACGTAATTCTGGACCTTTTGATTATCTTCTTTGGTCCTGTCTACTACGTCTTTCTTGAGAGTTACAATTAATTCCTTTAACGCGTCATCTGAATGCTGCATCAGGAGTACTTAGTCTTCACACTCAACGTAAGACAAAGCTCTAAATTGTTTTCTATCAAGGAGCCAAGCGTATCTGAAGCGTTTTGAACTGGAGTTCTACTGAAAGCATCAATATGAGACATTTTAGTGCCTGGCCTATGGCGGATTTCAAAATCGTATTTTTGAATGAAGAGACTCCAATGAGCAATCTGGGGGTTATTAGACTTCTTAGCATTCATATAAATTAAAGCTTGGCTATCGGTCAGTACAGTAAAACTGATACAAAATAAAAATTGTCGAAGTCGTTCTAGTGTCCATACTATTGCCATCAATTCCAACTTATTGGAATAGTACTTCGACTCAGCGGCTGTCGTCTTTTTACTAACACCAAAAATAAACTAAATGAAGTTGATAGTCATCTCCATAATGAAGCAACATACCTGCAATACCATCAGAGCCGTGTGTACCTCCGTTCTTTATTTTGACTTTTCCCAGTTTGTGCCGTTAAAAAAATTCAAACTAAGTCAGTTATATCTTATTTAATGTGCGTTCAAACTTAATAAAATATATTTAACATAAATAAAAAAAATACTTGACATGGACAATTTTAGAATTTTAAATACAGATAAAATACTATAAAAATGTATTGCTTTAAATATTACTTATGGTAAATATGATTTTTAAATGATTCCAGAGTGTCGAATTATAATATTTTTATTTACATTTAATGCTTACAAAAATAATTTAAACTATTTATTATTGTGCGCTTTAAAATTATACATTTTTGTATGGGCCAAGCCTCCCTTACCATGGGCCAAGCCTCCTTTATAAATGGAGGTTTGGCCCAGGTGTCTATGTTTTAAAAAACAATGAACTTATAAAAGAAAAGGCATTATTTATATTACACTATTATATCCTTGTTGCCAATAAAATTTCATAAATTATGTGCTATCATGTGAAATTTTTAGTATAAAAAAATACTGAAAACATGGCCAAGGCTCCCCGTTTTTCTTTACCCGCATTTGCTTTTATATTTTCTTTACCCTTTATGCTGAATTAAGTAATATCCTGAATTGACCCCACTGAATTCAGACTTAATTTTAATTATTTAACAATGTCTATCATAATACTATCTGTGTATATATATTAATAATAATATTTTACGGTCAAAAAATGGTTGGTAAATAAAATGCACTTTATGCTGAATTTATTTTCATTTTCCTCCTTTGTTCGAATTTCGTCTAATCTAAAGAAATATTTCGTCATTTCAGTTTCATTAAATTGAGGATAATTGTCCTTAATTTGCTTGAAATACGATAAATAATTTGGGCGTAATTTATCCCAAATACATATTAAATCTGATTCTAGTTAGGAAATTCATCCCAACATGCCAGAGTTCTCCCCAATTTGGAAAATCCTCATAGCAACAGAACGACGTTTCTCCCACGCACAATTCCCCCCTCTACACCGTTATACTTTGAAGGTTTTTTTTTATTTAATGGCACTAAAAAGTACCATCGGGGCTTAACCAGTTAGCGCAGGTAAGTAAAACTTTTCCTTTGTAGACTTTAATGTTCGATATCCGTACAATATTCAATAAAAAATTTATACTTTGCCGGTAATATTTGAACCGGTAATTTCTCAATTATGTCCGAATATTTTTGTTAGCTTAACTCAACAGACCGAATTTACTGCAGAACTCTTAATAGTTTTTCCCTCCCGTAATCGGAATTTTAATATGGCCACCCTGTATCAACGTATTCTTATAAATTTACTAAGGGTTTGTTTAGGCGTATTGGAGAAACAATCAATGGCTCACTTTCATACAGGGTGTCAAAAAATGGACTATTTGGAACATTAACTGTTTTTAAAAATTAATAAAAAAGAAATGAATAGAGATATTAACACAATTATTGCAGAAAACGAATGAGTGGAATTTGATATAGAACACTTTATTATGTTAGTTATATTTATTACGGTATTATGTTATTACACTTTATTATATTCAATTTAACCGACAGATGGCGCGGTAATACCGTGTGTTGGCTTTATGAAAGAACTAGGCATGCGAATATACCGAAAAGAAGGACACGTGGTCAGAAATGTTCAGTAGCTTTTAGTTCAGGGAAAGCAGCAATAGTTTTTGCGTGGAATCGAACACATGGTATTGCAGCGCTATCTGTCGGTTAAATTGAACATAATAAAGTTTAATAACATATAATAACGTAATAAACATAACTAACATAATAAAGTGTTCCATATCAAATTCCTGACCTGACTCATTCGTTTTCTACAAGAATTGTGTTAATATCTCTATCCATTTCTTTTTTATTAATTTTTAAAAACAGGAAGTCCATTTTGGGACACCCTGTACTATTTTATTATATGACAAGTTCAACTTGTAATTTTTCCGTGCTTCCTAAGTTCACAAAAACGAGATTCAACTGAGACTTCTCGGGGAAAACTGCCAAGTAACAATAGGAAATCCCCTCAACTTTCTCGGTGGGCTAACTTGAAATATTTCAGGTGAAAGAATGCATAAAAACCCGAATTGATCGATTAATAGTAATTAATATGTATGTTGCATCATACATAAGTGAAAGCTGAAACACACCCTTAAAGGGAATACCTTATTCATCCATGTCCAATATTAGCCCTCGGGTAAAAATGAACTTACAAGGCTTACGTTCGGTTTATCAAAGTTTACAAGGTACTGAAATTTTTTTTGTTCAAACTTTACCATTAACGGCGAATGGAGACCAAATGACCGCGAGTCTCCAAACCAAAGTGCCTCTGTGTTAATCCAATAACAATTATTTTCCAAGCCTCTTTTCACCGGCTGTATTGAATATTTTTACAAACTCTTTTGATAAATGAAGCTAATTTACATGTCTATATAATCCCACTTTTTGCAATTGGTTCGAAAATATTTTAAAAATCTTCGAACGAATTTCGAAAAGTGGGAGTATACCTGTAAGTTAGCTACTTTTGTCACATAAAAAACCATTTGTAAAAATATTCAGTACCCCCGGAGAAATAGGCCTTAGAAAAAAAAATTTCTTTATTGGATTAACTTTTTTTGGGAGACCCGCTGTCACTCGGGCTCATTCGCCCTTAAATGTAGTGCAAATAGGCACAACTAGTATTGGTAAGAATTTCCTATTCTGTATATCCCGTTAGAATTTCAACCACATATTTAGGATTGTGTTTCCGATCGCAATTAAAGAGCTTAGTGGAAAACTGCTACATGAGTGACAAAAGGGTGAAAACGGACTTTTAAGTTTTGCGTTTAACATGTTCAATGATACAAAATCTCGATTTTTTTCAAATATGTCGCTTAACGCGTACTTTGACAGAGAAATAATCTTAATTACTTCATTCGCACATTGTGCGAATTTAAACATAGTATGATTTAAAATTTATAACACTATACTTGTATCTTGTATCGTACTTGAACATCAGTTTTGACCCGAGGGCCTCCAAACTTCCATCGCAGGTAACCCCATTGGGGACGGAGGGACTCTTAGTCTCAAAATGCAGCTTCTGCTGCAGCTGAATTTGTAGATATATAATAGCTATAAACAGTTATTATGCGTTATTCACCAATTTGAGTTATGGTGAATAGTACAGGGCCTTTTAAAGGGTTGGTCTATAGTAGAGTCATAATTTACTATTTCGCGTATGTGCTCGTATTTAGAGCTCTTCATAGTAGTGACGTGTTTATGCGCGATTGATAGAATTGCCGAGTCGATTGGTTCTATTTTTAAGTCTCTGTGCAGATCTTCGTTTCTAATGAACCAAGGAGCTCCAACCATTCTCCTTAAGGATTTGTTTTGAAAAACTTGATTTTTTTTTTGTTTGTTTTGCTGGCAGTAGCCCAGGCTGGACATGCATATAATAGGACTGGTTTAATCATTGTTTGATAAAGCAGTCTCTTCGTTCTGGTCGGGAGAGTTGTGTTTCCGCCAGTTATTGGGTTTAGGGCAATAGATGCTACTTGAGCTTTTCTAATGCTCTTCTCGATGTGAGCTTTAAAGTTGAGTTTAGAGTCTAGGTGTACACCTAGGTATTTGACAACATTGGAAATGGGGATTTCGGTACCGTTGAATCGTGGCTTGGATGTGATGGCAGAGTTTCTGTTTCTCTTGAAGATGATCGACTCGCTTTTAGAAGGGTTGATTTTGATTTTCCAGTCTTTACACCAATCGGTAACTTCGTCAAGGGCAATTTGTATGTTAGTAATGGCTGTTTGTGACCTCCTGGATTTCGAGAGGATGACCGTATCGTCTGCGAATTGGGCTATAATGCATCTTGGTGTGGAGGGGAAGTCGTTGATATAGATATTGAAGAATTGAGGTCCGTTAATGCTGCCCAGTGGCACATCAGCACGTATGGATCTGATGGAGGAGTAGGTATCTGTTATTCTGACTTGAAATGTTCTGTTCTTTAGAAATGATGCGAGGAGGTGGACAGGAGGGACGTCAGTCTGATTGAGCTTGTAAATAATTCCTGGGTGCCACAGGCTGTCAAATGCTTTCTCTATGTCGAGGAAAACAACGGCAACGCATTCTTTGTTGTTGAAGCTGTTTGAGATATATTCAATGATTCTGTGGACTTGGTGTGTTGTGCTGTGGCCGTGTCTGAAGCCATACTGATTGGTGCTGATCATGTCATGACGGTCCAGGTGGCTCTTGAGTCTGGAATGGATGATTTTTTCGAAGACTTTAGAGAGAGTGGGTAGGAGGTTGATAGGTCTATAGTTGGCAGCTATTTTCGGGTCTTTGCCTGGCTTTTTGAAGATAATTACTGCTGCTTGTTTCCAGATGGTGGGGAAATATTTGGCAGGCGTTCAGGATGTTGGTAATGTGGACAATTGGTTTACGGTTGAGGTATTTGAGGGCCTTATTGGGGATGGTATCGCAGCCCGGTGCTTTCTTGGCAGAAAGATTGTTAATGACTTTACTGACTTGATGGTGTTGTGAATTGGGTGGGCTATTTAGGAAATTTGTGACATAGTTGGATATGTAGTAGTTGTAATCTGGGTTTGCAGGATAGGTGTGCGGCTGGAACTGGTTCTCGAGGCTGGACGCGAAGACTTCGGCCATTTCCTTCTCAGTATATGTTAAGCTGGTTGGTCCTTGTACTGGTCCGATAGTAAGGGGTTGGTTCTTGAGAGATCTGCTCATCCTCCAAACTGAGTTGTCTCTGGTGGAGAGTTGGGTAACTGTTTCTTCCCACTGGTCTTTCCTATATTGGAGAAGCAGTGCGTTGACTTCACGCCTTGCTTTGTTCATCTGGTTCTCTGATAGACTCGTTGTGCTTTATTTTTCCGGGCTATTGCGGATCTAAGTTCGAGGGGGCAGTCGGGGCTTGTGATCTTTAGCTGGTCTTGTAGATGTTTTGATGTCTTGAATGGTCTTGTGGTGTAGGGAGAGGTGGCTTGACAGTACGTGGAACTTCTCCCAGTCTGCAATTTATAACACTATACTTACAAAAATATACAATTTGTATTCATTGTTAAATTAAAAGTGTTGGTAATCAATATATGATAGTTTTAGAAAAATTCAACTGGCAGCGACGTCAACATTGTATATCACAAGTTTCAGATAAGAATTTATTTTTTGTTGGTAACTCTTACATCCAGTTACGATTTGAGATACAAAACATTCGAGATGCTGAAAAAAAATCTAAAATATCCTGCATTAAATATGATTTAAGTTGAATCATGTATTAAGGGTGTATCAATCATGTATCATGCAGTACTAAGAGGAATTATTCTTTATTTTAGTTCTTGCATAGGTTTAAATTTATATGAAATATTTGTTTTTAGCTTTTTGTTTGTTTTCATTCTAAATAACAAGATTGTATTATTTTACAAAGAAAACTTGTATTTTCGGTTCCTTTATAATTCTTCTAAAACAATTGGATGGGTAAAAACGCACATAAATATCATAGATACAAACATTACTAATAAATAGCAATACAATCGTTTCCCTTTTATTTCCACTACAAGTTGCAACCAATTTTGTTTTAAACAAAAATAATTTTACACGCCTCTCGATCCTATTGCAATGGTTTGTGAAATATATAAGATAGTACTGGATGTATACATATGCAAATTAACGGAAATGACACTGATTAAAACACAAGTTGTGTCATATTTTAAGTGTGGGTTCAGAAAACATCTCTGATAGCAATTTCAAGAATTGCTGGAAGTCGGTTTCCCAAATCGAATTCTTTTCTCCATGTTAATCCAATAGGGGAAAATAATTTTCGAAGCTTTATTATTCCAGTTGTGTTGAATATTTTTTACAAACGGTTGTATATGATAAATGTAGCTGGTTTAAATGTCTCCATAATGGGGTTCTTTCACGTCGTGGATGGCTACAGCTCCAATGGTTTCTTTTCATTTTTTGTTAGGAATTACTTTATGTTAAGAATATTTTACTTATTAAATTTTTTAAAGCCAAGTTTTTGCTGTGCTGTTGGTTGTTCAAAACATTTGTTAAAGAATACTTTTATTAAAAAAGTTTCTTTTCTCCTCTATTGAAAATTTTGAGAGTGAAACCGAATCAACCAATGAAATCGCTGTACGTAGAAAATGAAAACAAGAGCCTTACATCATCTGAAACAATCCCATTCTATATCTAAAAATTAGTTCGAATAATCTTTAATTTTCAATATGAAATTTTTCTATAAAATGTACGATCCAATTTCAAAATTATTTTATAGAAAGTTTTAAATCAGCTACATTTATCATATAAATAAAACCGTTTCTATAAATATTCAATAAAAGTGTTTTTCTCGCCGTTGAACTTAATAATTTTGATTTTTTGAAATAACAAATAATATTTCTTGTAGCTACCAAGAATTTAATTTTCAAATATTTTAAAAATATTTAAGTTTAGCAGGGTTGTAAATGGATGTAATGCCTCTATCGTTGGATGTTTAAAAAAACACGGTTTACTGCCGTTGCAAATTTAAAATTTAACACCGAACAAAAATATTCTATGGGGTTGTTTCGCGTCGTGGATGGCAACAGCTCCAACGGATTGTCGCCTGGAATTACTTATGTTTTGGTATTGGAAATTGAGTTTTCTAAGATATTTTCCTTATTAAATTTTTTAAATGCCAACTTCTTGCTGCGCTGTTGGTTGTTCAAAACATGTGTTAGGGAAAGCGTGAATAGAAAGAAAAAATTCTTTTCATCTATATCGGTCATTTTGAGAGTGAAACCGTAGCAACCAATGAAATCCAGTAAGGATAAAAACCAAAACAAGAGCGTTACATCATCGGAAACATTCCCATTAAGACGGATTTTTGATGTTATATAAAATTTCTAAATGCATGATGCAATATAACTGCAATTTTCGTTTTTTTTTAATCAGCATACGGATATCTGGGTGTTTCGGATTCGTGCGAGAATTTTTTCGTCATTTGTAAGAAGGTAAGATAGCGATGTGTTTGGAGTTAAAAAAAGCCGAAAAATTGTAGGATAGAATGTAACAAATTACACTGTCAACAAGATTGAAAGGCTAAACGAGGTTTGATTATTTTTTTGAATGCAGATATTTTGCTTTAAAAAATTCAATTCAATCATTTAAAAATAATAGTACGAGATTTGATTCAATACAAGGTTTTAATACATCCGTTCTTGTGTGCGACGATAAATTTATGTTTCAATATTTTATTGTATACGTGCATGTAAATAACGCTAATGAAAATCTAAACTTGAAAATCTAACTAATCGTGACGCCATCACGATGTCGCCATTAGCTTTTATTGGTTTTAAGCTCAGGTGTCGGCTTCGATCAAAATTGCCCTGAGGTCCCCAAATACCTTAGTGTCTTCAGGGAGCTGGCCAGGTAGTCAGAAGGTCCCGGGCTCACATCTCGGCATAGGATATTTGTGTTGTGTGTTTGTCCGTATTTTTCCAGAGTACACTGCGACATACGTGATCTTTGTATCTATGGATTTCGAATGTCCCGAACAAGCGCACGATGGCACGTTGGGTGCCTACGCAGGTGTCGACCTCGTCACTTGCCCATGGTTCGAAACTTACGAGGAGAATTTGGCTGTGTTAAAACTCCATGGCGGCTTGAAATAGAAATAGACAGCTGGAATACGGACATCCTAACCAAAAATTAGTGTGTATTGTCTGTCTCTAAAAAAATTAGATGGATCCACTTATGTGTGTGTGTTGTCTGTTGTGTCTGTCTTACTTGACGAAGGTTTATAAGCGGGTCGCTGACTAAGCACACAAACCTGAATATATATGTCTACCAACCAACCAACTTAGTGTATTGTCCCCTAGAGACTATTTCCCTCCCCTTCAGGGACATGTCTAAATTGTGGAGGTGGCGATAGATGGCAGCATCTGTCTTGTATGTGTGTGTATGTCGTGTCCGTCCTTCTTGACGAAGGTTTATAAGCGGGTCTCTGTGACCAAGCACACAAGCCTGGAAATATATGTCTACCAACCAACTAGTGTATTGTCATTGGGGCAATGTATACTATATTTTTTTCTTACTGGGCAGCTTTATCGGCAGCTAAACCTTTGGAAACTCAACATATTCTTCAGAACTGTTAGCCCTTTTTTGTGGTATTATGTAGGCGACTCTCGCTAACAATTTTGACTCTTTGATTATAATGAATCTGAGCCCTCTGTGAGATGTTGAAGTATTTTTAGATAACCTAAGCCAAATTAGTACTCAAAGAATCATTTTGTCTTATGACTCTTAAAACTTACGAGTTGATTTTATGAGACGGCCACGTAATACCTCTCAGCCACTAAGCCCCCATATGTATCGACCCACAATATCGATAATGGAATCTAGAGATTTCACAAACAACAATTTTTACAAATCATGTAACTCTACTTTATGTTATCAGAGGTAGGCACATCGGAATGAAAGTGTTTTTCACCGTGTAAAATGTTCGTAATTTGAATATTGTTTTATAAACCAAGATTTTTCCTTAAATATCGTTGATCTTAGACGACAATAGGGTTTATAAAAGTAGCATTGGATAGTTCTGTTTCTATTAATTTTATGAAAATTATTTTTGAAAAATACCAGTTTTTAATTTTTACTAAATGAAATAAATTTTAAATATCATTAATGACATGATTATTTTTTTTTGTGCAGATTTATTTTTAAATACGCGGCTTTTCGGCCGTTGCTAAGTTAAACAGAAGAACTGAAATCTCAACGGAACTCAATCCCTTTGCTTTCCATGGAAAGATAATTTAGTTACAGCCGTAAATTATTTAGTAATACTTCACCAACAGCGCTGGGATTATGTAAGCAATGCATGAAGGTTTTTATGTCCATATAATTACTGATATCTTTGTCTTTTACCTACTGAATTTTATTAGTAAATTTTTAAACCAGAAATAGTATTTGGTTGGACCATAGTTCAGTTCGAATAGAATGTTTTTTAATATTGTACGTTTCAACATTTTAATAGTGTTTTTTCCCCTAAATTCTAATCTATAGATTCATATTATTACATTTAGAAATTTTTTAGGAAACTTAATTATAATAATGTGACTTCCGCGATTTCATTGCTTGTTTCGGTTTCGCTCTCAATGCACATTTTTGCGGGATTTTTTTTGTGCAACTTGTTTTTATTCTTGCTATTTGCTTGGCTATTTATAAAAACTTTATTAGTTTTATGTTTCCCGTTTAATTCGAGAGAGTCACTCGTCCATCTATTCAGGATCGAAAAAGCGGAAATTTGTGATAAGAAACTTTTATTTCTATGCCTGTGTTCTTTAACAACTGGTTTGAACATTTAACACCACAACAAGTTGTTGGCATTTTTTTTTTAAATTATAAATAAAATAAATGGGAAAAATGTACTTTCGCGAATCGAACTAAAATTTCCTCTATTTTAATATAAGAACAGAAAAATTAGAAGCATAGAATAACAACTCCCTACAAATGTATTTGTTGAACAGTCGCATAAAAAAGAAATTTCCGAAAGATTAATATGCTATTGTTACTTTCTTTTGGAGCAACCGCAAACAAGAAACCTGTTGAAAGTGGCTATTGGAAACATCAGCTTGCGATTTTTTTTCTCCCTAAGTTGAGCTCGCACTTATTTATCATTAGATGAAAGAATTATGTCTTTCGAAGAATTAAGTAATGCTTGTTTTAATTAAATGAAAATATGAAAAACATGATAAAATAAAATTCACTCTAAAAAAATATCATGAAATAAATTAACCCGAAATTCTTCACGCTGACATTCTTAGATGTTTAAAAAATTGATTTTAACTGTTTTTAACAAATTAAATTTTGGAAAAAATTATTGTTACAATTTATTCAAAAGTTATGATTCCAATCCCCCCCCCCCCCCCCCTTGTATATATTTGTTGTCTTGTATTAATTTAGATATCGTTCTACAGCCTACACTGTGCAAATAGTCATTTTTATTTTTAATAAACACTTTTCAAGGAATTAAATTATTCCTTTTCAGCATGAGCTAACATTGAGTGAGAGGTTTGTTTGGGCTTACTAGGGTTGCTTAGTGACTTTCTGACGGCTTCACTTTGTTCCTCACCAAGCATGTCCATCTTCTTCTAAACTCTATAATGCAATTCATCCGTGTTTCGTGCATTGTGCAATCGTTGCAGCACTTTCTCTTTATCCTTGGCGCGTGCCGGACCAAACTGGTCACTCTGTATTCTTTTAGTTTGACAGAGCTCCATCTTACTCGCCACTGATAAGAAGATTTTGTCTCGCCAAAAATTAATTTTAAAAGAAGTAATGATTATTAAGGGGCGAATGAACCAGAGAGTCTCCAAACCAAAGTGCCTTCTGTGTTATTCCAATGGGGAAAGTAATATTTTCTAAGCCACATTTCTAAGGCTGTAATGAATATTTTAAAAAACTTGGGGTTTTTTTTTGTAGGATAAATGTAACTGACTTTACAAGGTCTCTATAATCCCACTTTTTGAAATTAGTTCGAATATTTCTTTTTAATTTTCAAAAAATAATTTTTCGTTTAAGGCCAATTTTGGGGTCTCCTAAAATAATGAGCCCTTGTAGGCCTAGGCAATGATTAGGGCCTGAGTCGGTTTCGAATCGATATCACGATGTCAAAGTGATATCGGATTGACATTCTTCTTACTAAACCTGTATCTCCTCTGCACCGCTTTTCCTCTCACTAGAACCACTTAATACTTTGTTTACATTATTTTCTTCCTCGCTGGGAGTCACAGAGTCAACTTTCTTTTCTTACCTGACAGGTGTGTGTTCGAAGTGGGCCTTACCCAGCCTGGGATTTCTGGATGTGGATCGCAATACCGGGGGGAAATGGTGAACGGCGATCTTAAATGGCCTCGGCGCCGGAGACTTGATTTCACTCCATGCGTTTTGTTCGCTGGCGAGCGCCCGATTTCAAGTCTCAATTCTAAATTCAAGTCTCAAATTTATCAATTCTCAAGTCTCGTGATTTCAAGTTGTTGGATTTTTTGGCGTTTTCCATGTTGGATTCTGGAAGGAGTGCCGGTGTTCGTCGTTTGGGTATATCATGCGAGTGGAAAATTTGTATGTAAGTAAACATAGTTTATAGAACTTTTGGTTAAAAGGTAATTTTTTTGGTAAAGAGAGGGGAGTGTGAAATTGATTTTTTTCCAAAAACTTTTTAATTAAAAAGTGCATAGCTAACTTTTAAAATTTAAATAGATAACTTTTAAAAAATGAATAGATAACTTTTAAAAAATGAATAGATAACTCTTACAAAAATTAATATATATACAAATACAAATACAAAAATTGGCGACCAACAACAGGCCAGATCCCCAGCAAGGTTGGTCCAAAATAAATCTAATACATTATCAGTTTCCAATGACCGTCAAGTTTCTTCTTAAAATCTTCTACTCTCTTCGAATACACAACATAATCTGGTAAAGCATTCCACTCATTGACAACTCTATTGTAAAAATAATGTTTTCTTACCTCCCTTCTAAAGCTCGATTTACTCAATTTCTGATCATGTCCTCTGGTCCGGCTATTTAAGGTAAAACCTAAGCCCTCCATGTCTCCCTGTTTTATGAACTTGAATAACTGTATTAAATCATCCCTAGCTCTCCTGTTTTCCAGGGAATTCATGTTTAAAGTACATGTAGCACATGTAGGAATACATGTTTCAGTATAATTTTTTTATTAAAAATATTACTGAAAAACTTTTTTAAAAATTTACTATAAAACTGTTTTAAAAATTTACTATAAAACTGTTTTTTTATTTATTTAATACATAACTTTTTTAAAAACTTACTATGAAACTTTTTTTTAAAATTATTATACACAACATTTTTTTTAAAAAAATTTAAGTACCATAAAACTTTAAAAAAAAATTATATTTAAGTTTTAAAAAATTAATAAATACATTGCAATTAAAAAAAAATTATATATAACTTTAAAAAAGTAGATTCTTCCAAACTGAACTATCTAAAACTCAAATTTACAATGTTGCATAAATGGAGCAGGACGCTTCTCTAGTATTGGACTTGGATATAGTTTTTCTGGAGCTCCACCTGTAGGGTCCACCCTTCCAATCGGAAATAAAATCGTTTGAATTATAATTACATCATATTTAATTATTATATCCATAACATACTTAAAGTCCTTCTGTCCAATGTATACCTGTTAATTCATTTATACATAATTTTATAAATTGGACACGTTTCAAATTTCAATGTTTACCTCCGTGTATTTATAATATTCTTTTTCTATGGAGATACTGCCTTTGACCTACTCAAAAGATTAGTATACTTGTGCATAGCAAATGAAAAGCACCAAAAAAGTAACTTAACTGAGTTTAAAATCTTACACCGATTTGTCATGTTATCCATTAGAGCTTCCGCAATAGGAATGATTCAGATGATGTAATGCTCGTCTTTAATTTTCTAGTCCTGCGATTTCATTGGTTGTTTCGCTTTCACTCTCAAAATGACCAATATAGACGAAAAGAAACTTTTATTTCTATGCAAGCTGTCTTTAACGAATGATTTAAATAATCAACAGCACAGCAAAATTCCTTGCTAATTTCCTTAATTTTATTTACATTTGAGCTTTTATTAATGTACAAAGATGTAAATATACAATTTTTTTGTTCGAAAAAATATTAAGTGAAATGATATGATAAATGTCACTTCTATTTTTAGAGCAAGGGATTTTATTAAAAATTATTCTTCGAACTGCGATAGGCTTGTCCAAGATAAAACAATGATGGAATGAACATAAAAAAATGAACAAAGATGACACGAAGGTCTGAGTAATGCAATGAACGTCAAAGAGCAACTTTTCGTCAGGGAAAAAAAATTAACTTTATTGTCATAACGGTTCGCAAACCTACTTGTTTTCATTTCTTAACGGCATTTATTAGACGCCGCCGTTTAATTTACTGATAATGCAATGTAATAAATAAATGATAATGTAATAAATGCCTCAAAAAAATAAAAAAATAAAAATAAAAAAAAATTAAATAAATGTACACATTTTGTTTTTAAAAAAAAGTAGTGGTAACTATATACTTCTTAATAAAAAAAGTATTGCTTAATTTAATAAAAACTGTATGCAAAACAATGAATCACGAACTTTAGTTTATGACATTTAGTAGTGAATTTGGACACTTAAGTTATATTAATTCGGTTACACCATACATGGATTTTTAAAATAAAATTATGATTTCTTAAAACCTGTTCCAATTAACCACGGCTCAAAATCACGAGGCCTGTCGCCAATAGCCTAATTTAGTGTTAGTTATTCAAATTAGTCGAGCGTCAGTTAAAACTTTATCCTACTATTGCAGCTAAATCTCGAATTTAAAGATATTAAATGTTCCAAACTGCATTATAAGATTAGTACAAATGACTTATCAAACGTACTACATCCACATATCGCATATGGGATAAAACTATTTTTGATAGGGGAAAAAAAATCGTTTTTATTTTTTTATGAAATCTACGACTGCCTAAAGTTGTTTGAGTATTTATAATTTGTATTAATTTTAATGAAATTGACCACTTCATAATTTCTCTAATCGTTTAAACTAGTTTAGTTAACTCTTAAATTTAATATTTTTTTTATAAACATTTGGAAGCACTGTATATATCGTCGGTCAAATGACAAGACCACGAATGTGTAAAAACACAGAGATGGAAAACTGGATACTGTTACTGCTTTCAAAAATCGCTAATTCCAATAATTTACACATTCGTGGTTTTGTAAATTTTTTAAAGTAGATACCAGTAACCGTTATTCTCCATGTGTTTGTTTACAGTTGATGTCGCTGCTTGTCATAGGTGTATACTGCAGAGCCCTCGATGCCCGTCCCAAAGGACACAAGAAACAAAGAATCAATACGTAAGTCATTATAAAAATACACCCAAAGTTCGTTTTAAAAGATTCAGATCACCACTGTGTTTTTATAAATAAAATATACAATTAGAAATTAGTTTGTATTTGCATCTTATAAAGCAAAAAATATTCCTTTAAACTTAATAAAGTATTTAACAAATATAATGGTCAAGAAATGATGGTACCTGGTTTTAAGAAGCTTTTAAAAAAGCTTAATCGAGTTACAGCGCGAGGCAAGTATCAAAATGGTTAACCAAAAAAAAAAAATGCCCTGCGTAACATGGATGCGGCAAGGTATATCACTCAACCAAAAACTGTGTCTTTTAATCTCTGCATACTGAATAGGCATGGGAACTTTCGCCAAACCCCGCCACTCTTCCTGCAAGTCGTTATAAGTAAAGTATTTTCTTTAAGCCAGTGATTGGTTTGGCATGTCACGTGGGCATACAAAACCAATCAGAGTGAAAATGCTTTTGGTAAAGTCTTCTGCGCTATCTTGGAGGAAGGGTAGCTAGGTTTGGCCAAGTTTACATGTCTCGTCGATAGTCCTGTCTCTCAGTGTAAGTTTGTCTTTTTACTATCGTGAAGATATTTATGTTTCATCTCTCCAATACAGAGATCTGCACCAAAGTTCCCCCCGGAAGCGTACTCCGCTGGTCTCCGAGTGTTGTCCCTCCGTCACCGAGATCATCCGGCCCCAGGGCGGTATCTCCAAAAGCGGCCGCATCTTCGAGCTGTACCGCGACCACAACTCCACCCAGTCCTTCTACCAGACATCGTGCACCCAGGGCACCGAGGGGAAGCCGTGCCGGTACGTGCGAGCCAACTCCACGTGCGTGCAGCGATACAGCTACACGTACGCGCTGGTGCGGGAGTTTGACTCGAACGCACAGTGGCGGCTAGACTACATCCGCATACGCAGCGGCTGTACGTGCGATGTTACGGTGGGGCCCAGCAGGAAGCGGAAAAGACGAGGTCGGAAAGGTCGTCGTACATTTACGTCCGATAACAAAGGTTCTATCCCAATTGAATAGTGAAGGAGATAAACAACTTCATTGCATAGGAAACTTCCAGTATTCTGGTGTGCTTGGCGGACATTGGCGACAAAAAACTAGTTTTTCTCTCTGTTCTTCTTTCGTGGTACAAACGTGTGACTCGTTTCACTGATCTCTGTTGGGAATCAGGGTTGCCGCGAGAGAAAAACAGAGTAACCGGTTTCCTTACGCCAGTTTAGGCGATGACTCGCTATTGTAGCCAAAGTATCCTAATGCAGACAGAATTTTATGCAATGAAGTTGTTTTTACCATGAACTTAATTGACACTAATTCCCTGTTTAATACTGTGATTTGTCATTTTTCAATTACCTTCTTAATACTACCAGAGGAACTTGATACACGCTTTCCTAAAGAACTTTAGAAGTACTCGATAATTTACGGTGACCTTTTGGTGCTAATTCGATATTGTAATGTCAGAACGATATCATATCATCGTCGAAAAAATTCCAATGTATATAGTATATTCGCATTTGGTAGACATCAGAGTCGGAACGGGAAATCCTTGTAGAATTATCAAATTGGCAAAGTCGTTGAAAGGTAGTGCAGGCGTTGAAAGGTAGAAAGGCATTTACGTCAGACAACAAACGTGCTATTCCAATGTTCTAGGATCTTATTCCTGATTGTTAGCTACTGCAATTTGTCGCTTTTCAATTGCAATCTCAATACTGCGATAAGGCCCTCGATGCTGACTTCCCTAACGCACCCTTAAGTAGTACTTGGTAATTTACGGTGACCAATTCGATATAGCAATGTCACAATGATCGTTGTCGTTTGGAAATCCTTATGGAATTATCGAGATCGACAAAGTCGTTAAAAGCATTTAAGTCATACAACAAACGTGCTATTCCAATTAATGTGAAAACTACGAGATGTCTACAATGAGAGGTCTTCGATACTAGCTTTCCTAACGCACTTAAGTAGCACTCGATAATTTACAGTGACCATCTGGTTTCAATTTCGATATCGCAATGTCAGAATGATCGTTATCGAAATGATTCTAATCGATATTTGCCACTGGTAGACATCAGAGTCAGAACGTGAAAACCTTTGAAAGCGGAAACGGTCACTCACCCTGCCGTTCACTATATTTATTTATCATTCTGGATTATTTTTGACGCGTAGAGGCCGAAATTGGAGACTGTACGTTTTCGCTGAATCGTCAAAACTGCGAACTGTATCGACTCTAAACGAAGTGCTAGAACAAGTTAAAATAAAGTGAATCTGCATTAGTTCCATTTTCTTTGAAATCGTTCGATTATCCTCCCTATGAATGTGTTGTGTAACTTGAAGAAAGTGTGGAGTGGCAATTGAATCATTGTTTGTCCGAAAAAACTTGGTGTCATCTCACTTAAAGGTTTAAAAAATGGATTTGGTGAACCATCAGTTAATGAACTTATTGTTAAGTGATTAGTGGATTAGTTGCATTCAGGTAACTGTAGTAACATGGTCTATAGTTTATTCTATAAAATTAAACAATCGTCAGAGCCCAATATAATTTTGTGTCAATTCTCGTTTTATGATGGGGGTGCGTAGAAGCACATTTAAAATATGGAGGTTCTCGGTCTGTGTTCTGAATGCGCATTCTTTACAGCTCACCGCAACCGAATAAACTAGCGTCTCGCATCACCACCTCCCAAAGGTGAAAAGCTATGCTGAGGGATGTTAAATTGATTGACAGGTTTAGCCGAATCGCTAATCAATGCCAAATGTAGCTTATTTGTTTTTTAAATAAGCATTCTTGATTAATATTTTTTTAACAAACCTTTAAAAAAAGTCTACAACATAATGTATAGAGGAATCATTAAAAGTATATGTAAAACAATATATTCATACATATACAAGAAGAGCAAATAAGAGATTCTAAAGTAAACTTAAGCACGTTAATAAACAATGTGCAGTTGGATAAAAGTGTTACCAGTTGGTTTACTAAAAATGGAGTGTTTTCTAAAAGATCGTGAGTACATAAAAATGCAATTATTAATGATGTTAAGGCTTGACTTAAAACTGCACAAAAAAATTGTCTAAAATAGTGAAACATAAATTGATTTACTCCGCAAAACAGAATTTCATTTTATAGTGAACCACATCATTGCAATCTTACTACGTACTAATTTAGTTTGAAATAATCTTACTACGTACTAATTTAGTTTGAAATAAGTACACATTCAAATATTATTAACCTCTAGAAGGCATTCCTAATTAACAATTCCTTTAATAAAATAAAATTGTTTTAAATTATTTATTAAAATACTTAATTAAAATCACAGTGGATTGCGGTTTCAAACCGTTTGTGTAGGACAAGCCAAGATGGCGACGCGGTTGCAGTTATATCTTCACCTATAGAAAGCATTGCCTACTAATCCTCGTCCCTTATACCTCCATAAAATAACGTCACTTAGCCGAGTAAGATTGCGATTTCGGTGGTAGCGATTCTGAAATTTATTATTAAATACTCAGTTTGACATTTTCTTGATAATAAATATGGAAGTTTGTTTGTCGGACAAACAATGAACAGTTGATGATATTTCAGATCTAGTCAAAGTTCCTTGAAACTTTTCAATTGTATTTTAAGAGTGTTTATTTATTTTATGTTTTTTTTTCTGTATTCCGATTTTACTGAGGTGTTAAACACACAAAAAAATTGCTAGAGTGTTCATGATAAGAAATTGGTGTCTAAAACCAACTCGACCATGCATTTTAGTGTAGCATTACTCTAATCTTTATTTAAGTTTGCACTGTTGATTGATTAAAAAAAATGAAAATGTCAAGTGCAATTATGTTTAAAATATGGAAAATAATTATATATGAAAAATTAAGACTTTCAATTACTCAGAAATTTTCTGATCTTACTATTTGATGCCTAGTGAGTCCTAAAAACCAAAAATATATACATATTTATAATTTTTTTTAGATTATTACCCTTTGTTTGTCTAATTGCAATATACTCCATAAGACCGTTGAAAAAATTTCTATAATTTTTTTTTAAATAGTTAATTAAAGTTTAAGTTAAGTATAGTTAAGTTTTTAATTAAAGTATAGATTTGAATGTTAAATTAAAGATAGTCCTGCTGCTTTTATATTGATGTTTGTAAAATTTTTGAAAAAGTGTTTTATATGTTATTGTTGTATGAGATGTATATAAGCGCTGTCTTATTTATTGATTCAATATGGTGTTAGCCAAGTCTTAAAAAGATGAAATTATACTGACTGCACATTTGTCTTAAATCTACCTATGTGGCTAATGATGTGCAATAAATGTGCAAAAAAAAAATGTTGTTCCTTAAATAGTTTTTTTTTATTATCATTGTTCCAATACACTTTGCCAAACAGCCATCTAAATAAGAAAATGCATAATAACGAACGAAAAAATTAATAATAGGTAATAAAAATCAAGTATTTAATAATTTCGCCTACGATTATGGTTTTTTTTATAAACCAGTAAATGCATTAGAAATACAAAGTAATACATAGCATCTCGGTCGCGATATGGTGGAACGTAGCTCGTCGCGACGTCTAGCATAACGAATAAACAAAAGACGCTCCACTTACATGGTAGGATTAATTTTAATTTTCAAATTTTTAAAACGAAAATATTTGTAATTTTAGTATCAGATGATATTTATTAGTAATAACGTGAAAAAAGATTACATAGAAATGAATTGAAGTCCCCAGTAATTTTGTTTGACAAGTATTTATATAACATTTAATTTCTAAATATAAGAAAGGATTTAAAGATGCAGGAGAAAATATATAAATAACACGGCATTGAAATGCCGTTAGAAAAAACAAGTAAAGTTTGTGAAGCTATTTTTAATTATTAAAAAATCAGTTTAATTCTTAAACATTATTTATTAGACCGGAAAATACTATCAACGGAATTGAGCCAACGAATTTATTACCTCATATTTTTGAATTTATTCATCTGTTTCGTTCACTGTATTTCCAGCTTTGTTAAAGGTAAAACTTTGCAGGCAACGTAAAAAAAAACACGTATTCAATAAATCTCGAGTAAATTTATGTAGATTATGTTTAAAAACCTGTAAATAAATTAGAAAACCAATTTACAAAGTCTTAGGTTGTTATTACTTCATATAAGTCTACAATTTTCCCAAAGGGCGTAATTGCGTGGTGATACGGACACACGCAAATTCGGGAAATGGTATAACGCGGCACGCCGCGACGCGTGTAACATGAGGACTAAACAAATGACGCTTCATGTTCAAAGGATGATTACACTTCATAGATTTTTGAAAAGAAAAAATATATATTTTAGTTTCACGTGGCATTTAGGAATAACAATGTGCAATAAGATTGATAAAGGAACGAATTAAAATTACCTGTTATTTTGTTTCACAAATGAATATATAATAATTTATTTTTACATTAAATGAATGTGTTCTCCAAAAGAAAGAAACCCAAAGAAATCACCCTCTACGGTCAAGCTATCCCCTGGGCAAGCTTCGTGAAATATCTCGGTGTCATGTTTGACTCGAAACTAACCTGGAAAACACACATTAATTATATTATGAAAAAATTCCTTAAATGCAGAAGCGCTCTTTACCAACTCATCGGATGGAACAGTAAACTCTCAACCTACAATAAAATCCTAGTCTACAAATATTACCTACGCCCATCATTGCCTACGCCGCCCCTGCATGGGGCTTCTCAGCTAGGAATTGAAATGATTACACCAGTAAATTTGTTTGACAAATGTTTGTATATAATTTAAGCTCCTTTAATTCTTCGAACAAAGCCTGTGCACATTGCATTATATATATCTCAAATTAAAAATATCAACAAAAAGTTTGATTATTAAAAAATCAGCTTAATTCTCGAAATGTTATTTATTAGACCAGAACACTAACAACGGAGTTTTAAAAAAAATTCTAATGCCAACTTGTCCATTATAAATTCTAACCCCTGTTTCATCAACCAATTAGAGAATGAGTTGCTCTCCTCTGGCTGATGTCGCATCAAAAGCAAGCACCAAATTGCCCTTTTTACCCCTGTCTACTCACGACAGACATCACATTGCATCACTCCACTGATAAACGCATCATATCAGATGACATTGTGTAACGACCACGACGTTAAAAATATGAAGTAAAAATTTTTAAACCATTTTTAGTTATTAAAAGATCAGTTAAATTCTCGAAACATTATTTAGAAGACTAGAACACTATATCAACGGCGTTGAGAAAAGGAATATATTAATTACTCCGTACTTTTTAATTTGGATTACCATATATTTGTGTCGTTCATTTCCAACACTGTTTGAAGCACAACTTTTCAAGTAAAGTAAAAAAAAATACGTATTTAATAAATATCAAGAGTATATTTATGTTTATTATGTTTATAAACCTGTAAATAATTTAGAAACACCATTTACTAGGTCTCGAAGGGCGAAATTGCTTGGTGATACAACAACAACAGCAAACTCGCGGTCGCGATATGATGGAACGCGCCACTTCGCGGCGGTTAACATAAGGACTAAACAAAAGACGCTCCTGTATATAAGATAATTAAATTCAATTAATAGATATTTGAAAAGAAATTATATATATATTTGTAACTTTAGTATCATGATATTTATTAATAATAACGTGCAAAACAAATTAAACATGAGTGAATTGAATTTACCAGTAAATTTGTTTGACAAATGTTATATTAAGATTTAATTTCCTTTTCCCTGGACAACTTTGTTGAAGCAACAGATATCTATATAGCACGGCATGCGATCTCCGTTAAAAGAAGTAAAAATTTTGAAGAACGTTTTAATTATTAAAAGATCGGTATAATTCACGAAATACTATTATTAGATTGTAATTGACCTAAAGAATTTACCTCATTCTTTTTTTATTTTTAACTAGCTGACCCGACAGACGTTGTCTTGTCTTTACTATGAATATTGAATTGTAATTGAAGGTTGATCGAAAAATCCATCGATCCTTGGCAAATGCAGCCAAAAATGTCCAAAGAATAATACCCCATATAGAGTGCGCGTTAAATATTTTTCAAAGTCCCGACGCTGCGTACGATGTAAAAGTTACATTGGGTGCCTAATCAGGTGTTGGCTAAGACGCCAGTGGCCAATATCCCTCTTGTATACCTGTAGTGCGACGATGATTCAAACTAACCCTAACCCATACAACTGGATGGGAATAGCTACCCTACGCTAAATTTTTAACTTCGCCAATGCCAACATTCAATTGGCCATATCATAGCTGTCTTGGCCATATCTAAGTTTTTACGCTATACGTAGAGGGAATTAACATTTCTTAGAAGTATTCATCAGATCTAAAATAGTAATAGCCTTTACTGCCATGATACCTTGTAGCAATATCTTCACTTCTTACCATTTATAAACACCAATTAAATTAAATTCGAAAACAAAAAAAAATCAAAAGATTTCAATTCAATAAATAAAATAATGATATTCAAACAAAATCCTACAAAATAAACTCACGTGCTCATATTTAATTTTCGTTCGCGTTGAACGTGCTGAAATTTGTTTTAAAATGAAATAAAAAAGTATAAATTCTAATCTTACAATGCTATTCCTAAGGAGAAATCGGCTCACGTTTTGCACTCCTACACCCGTTCGGGTTCGAATTTCGAATAACTCATTCATTAAGAACCTTCTCCTGACAATAACAAACACAAAGAAAAAAGAATTAGTGAAATCGGTCCAGCCGTTCAGGCGTGATGCCGTCACAACGAAAAAATGGGACTTTAATTTATATATAAGATTTCCAAATGTTTGTGTCGTTACTTTCCAACAGTGTTAAAGAACTATTCAGGCAACGTAAAATTCACGTATTTAATGAATATCGAGAGTAAATTTATGTTTGTTTTATTTATAAACCAGTAATTAAATTAGAAACATAATTTTACAATGTCTTAGGTTGGTATATTACTTCATATAACTCTTACAATTTCCAAAGGGGCGTAATTGCTTGATGATACGGCCACAAGAGCCAACTCGCGATATGGCGGAAGGCGGCACGTCACGACGTGTAACATAAGGACTAAATAAAAGACGTTTCCTGTACATAGGATAATTAAATTTAATTTATAGATTTTTCAAAAGAAAATATTTGTAGTTTTACTATCACATGGTTATAAAGTGTAAAAAATAGGAGTGAATTGAATGAACCAGTAATTTTGTGTGACAAATGTTTATATAAAATTTAAGTTTCTCTTCTTTCAGTTTCATGATTAGGAAAGGCAATATATATATATATATATTTAGAACGGCTTGTAAACGCCGTTAAAAATAACAAGTTCAACTTTTGAAGGTATTTTTGATTATATTACAAAATCAGCTAAATTCTCGATAAAAGTTTTATTAGACCAGAACACTCTATCAACGGAGTTAATTTTATTTCTTATGCCAACTTGTCCATTATAAATTCTAATTCCTGTTTCATCAACCAATTAGAGAATGAGTTGCTCTGGTTGATGTCGTATCAAAAGCAAGCACCAAATTTAATTATTGCCCTTTTTACCCCCTGTCTGCTCACGACAGACATCACATTGCATCACTCCACTGATCGCCGCATCATATCAGATGGCATTGTGAAGACGAATGAAAACTTTCCCTACCCACTCAAGCCGACATATTCCACGACTACTGCCGCCTGCCCTGCGCCTACCCATGTGTTGAAGATTGCTGCTGCTCACATCACATCTCATATTTAATCTCATCATCACCATAATATTTACATTACATATTATATTCTATCTTTCATGTTGTCCACCACACTTGCAGTAGTCTATGTACCTCAAAAATTTCAATTTACATCTACTAGTAGATCATGCTTTAAAGTACAATGTATTAATAGTTCAGATGGCATTTTATTAAGGCACAAATCATGCTTCAGCACATCATTCGCACCATCCCTATTCTATCAGCTGCAGGAGTCAATCCGGAATATAGGTTTTCGATAGGTTTAAGCATTCACGCAAAATCAAAAAACATCGTCGGATATGTCCATTTTCTTATTGAAAAAGGCGTGTTGGGGGTAGCTCTGATATGTGTTTATGCTATGGTAATAAATTTCGACGTTTGCCATACGTCTTACACCTTGATGAGGGATGTAAATGTAGTATTTCTCTTCATTGTGAAAGGTTTCTTCAGCTATTGTTTTAAATATACTAAAGGTTCCGGCGTTGCTAGGAGTGGTTTCGTTGCAATTTTCTTTGTGACATCACAACCCATAAGTATGTGGTCTTGATTGGAGTGTTGCAAATTGCAGCTCCAAGTTGGCTTCTAAGTGTGTTAAGAGGCACGTAGCGCATTTTATCATGAACTCTCACTTTGATCCATATCATTAGTTTGGGAGTATCGGGATTGAGTTCTTTCCACTAGCCGTTGTCTGCTGTCCACCGGACACTTAACCAAGTGGAAACAAGCCTTTAATATATCCAAATTAGTGACTCAGTGGCTAAGAGGCATTACGTGTCCGCCTTATAAGCCCAAGTTTGGGAGTTCGAGGCCCGTCTGAGTCTTCAGATTTTTTGGATGGGAAAATCGTGGACAAGCATGTCATATGATAATGTGGCATGTAAAAGATTCCTTTAGTACCCATTTGGCTTGGGTTTTCTCGGCAAAATTAAATCTCGGCATCCTTCAACATCCACAGAGAGCTCATATTTATTTTAAACCGAGCTTCAAAATTGGTAACGAGAGTCGCCTAGGAGGTGCCACAAAAAATGGCTCTCAGTTCTGGAGAATATAACGGGTTTTCAAAGGTTCAGCCGCCAATAAAGCATCCCCATTGGAAAGTGAATATTTTTGACTTTGGGTAACACGGAGAATTGTTCAACGATATGTAACGTCCCTTATCGTAGGGGAGTGTGCATTAATTGAAAAAAAAACGAAACATTTTGCGATAGTTTTCGATCTTGGCGTTGAAGGGGGAATTAACAAATACTACCACTATTTTTGTCTAAAAACATTTTACATATTAATTTAATGTTCTTAGTATTAAACACAATTTGCAAAAATAAACTAACTAAATAGCACGGCGAGAGCAAGCGCTGTTACTAATAAAACATTAACTTATAATAATTTCTCATCAAAAGGCATGCTTTAATTCTCGACTCATTATTTACTATAACTTTATTAAACAAGATGAGCCAAAGAATATAAAATCTTATAGTACTTTAAATTTTCTATGGTCATACCTTAATATCATTCATTTCCAACTTTCCCGAAGGATCCTACATGTAGGAAAAGAGAGGAAGCCGTTTTTAACAAAACTCAAGAGTTAATTTATGATTGTACAGGTTATAAAATCTGTCAATAAATATAAAACCATTTCAGTTCGGTCGGTATTATTCATATCAGGGCTTGTTTTGATGTCGGCAACTAAGTATCTTTACAAATGAACCGACAATTTATCAATTTTGTCCAAATATTTTTTTAGCTCTTAACTCAACATACTGACATTCACTGAACAACTCTTAATAGTGTTCTCTCTAATTCTCGTTGAATACAAGAATTTTAATTATGGCCACCCTGTGTACAACGCAATGCCAAATAATTAAATCCTTTGTTGGGGGTTTTACAAGTTCAGGTCGGTATTATTTCATATCAAGCTGTTTTGATTCGGCAACTAAGTATCTTTACAAATGAACCGACAATTTATCAATTTTGTCCAAATATTTTTTTAGCTCTTAACTCAACATACTGACATTCACTGAACAACTCTTAATAGTGTTCTCTCTAATTCTCGTTGAAAACCAAGAATTTTAATTATGGCCACCTGTGTACAACGCAATGCCAAATAATTAAATCCTTTGTTGGGGTTTTACAAGTTCAGGTCGGTATTATTTCATATCAAGCTGTTTTGATTCGGCAACTAAGTATCTTTACAAATGAACCGACAATTTATCAATTTTGTCCAAATATTTTTTTAGCTCTTAACTCAACATACTGACATTCACTGAACAACTCTTAATAGTGTTCTCTCTAATTCTCGTTGAACACCAGAATTTTAATTATGGCCACCCTGTGTACAACGCAATGCCAAATAATTAAATCCTTTGTTCCTTTGTTTAGGAGTATTGGAGAAACGATCAAAGGCTTCACTTTCAAACCATTTTTTTTATAAGACAAGTAAACATTATAGAAATTTGTATCTTATAGCAGTATTAGAAAAAAGTCTCTGCACATTTTTGAAAATTTTTAGTGTTCAAAAATTAAATATTTTTTTGCCGTAAGGATTCAGTCCATAGAGCAAATGATAGTTTGGAACACAACCATGGAGAAGTATTGCTTGCATGTTAGCGTTTTCCCGTATGAGATCAACATACCACGAAATGAAACAAATTTGAAACGAAATGTTATCTAGTATTTGATTAAATTTTTAAGTTTTTAAATACCAAAATACAGCAGATGCGACCTTTTACGATTTAATATTTAATATTAAATAACGGTGTTATTCGTTCAATTTGTTTAATTGATGTATGATGATTCCATACTGGTGAAAATGGGATAACATGGCAAAGCAATTCTTTTGCAAAAGTTGTGATTTCAAAACTAATTGGATCTACGGGACTGGCAATCCCTCTTAATAACTTGAAATATTCCGGTGCTTCAAGTCCACAAAAGCGAGGTTCAACTAAGATTTCTTGCGAAAAACTGGCAAATAACACAAAGGAATCCCCTCGAAAAATACCCCATTGTAGGTGGGCTAACTTGAAATATTCCAGGTGAAAATGCATAAAAACCCGAATGGACCTATTACAAAAAATTGACACGTATGTTGCATTATACATCAGCGAAGACTGAAACACACCCTTAATTATTTGGGGGATACCTTATTCATCTATCTAAGTCCAGTTCGTGTCATAGCCCTCGAGTAAAAATAATGTAACAAGACTTACTTTGGTCTTGCAGTACACAAGGTGCTGGAACAGTTTTTTGTTCAAACTTTACCATCAATGGCGAATGAGACAGAATGACCGCGAGTCTCCAAACCAAAGTGCCTCTGTGTTAATCCAATAAAGAAAAATTATTTTGTAAGCCTAATTTCTCTTGCTGTATTGAATTTTTTCGCAAAAGTTTTTTTTTATATTAGAAAAAAAGATTACTTACAGGTCTCTGTTAAACTCACTTTTTGAAATCGGTTCGAATATTTGTTTTAATTTTTAATGAATAATTTTACACAAAATCATCGAACGACTTTCAAAAAATGGGACTCCGGATACCTGTATGTCAGCTACATTAATAATATATAAAAATTTCCATCCATAATTTGCTGCGTAAATCACAAATTACTTTTTAATTACCCCTTAGGGGACTGTACATAAGATTAAATGTGAACTTGATAAACAAACACCGCTTTGTAAAAAAGGGAAAATATGAACAACGACCTTGAAAATTCTATAGTATGACATAAAACCTTTAAAAAGGTTACACTAAACGCACTTATTGCATAAATAACTGTTAAGGGGGAATGAGAGCGCTGGACCGCGGGTCTCCAAACCACAGTCAGTGCTCAGTGTTAATCCAATGGGGGAAAAATGTTTTCTAAGCCACATTTCTAAGGTTATATTCAATATTTTTACAAACGGTTTTTTATGTGATAAATGTAGCTGACTTACAGGTCCCGATAAAATCCCACTTTTTGAAATTTATTCGAATTTTTTTTTTTCAATAAACAATTTTAGAAAAAATATTCGAAGCAATTTCAATTTCTGAGATTATAGAGGCCTGTAATGTATCTACATTTATCATTAAAAAAAAAACGTTTGTAAAAATATTCAGTACAGCGGGAGAAATGGGGCTTAGAAAATAATTTTTCTCCATTGGATTAACGCCAGGGAACTTTGTTTGAGAGACCTGCGGTCACTGGGGCTCATTCGCCCTTAAATGTAGTGCAAATAGGCACAAGTAGTAGTGTGTTTCCAATCGCAATTAAAGAGCTTAATGGAAGAACGTGCTAATTGACAAAAAGGTGAAAACGAGAAAATGAGCTTTAGTCGAGTTTTCCTTTGCATTTTAAATCCGTTAAAAACGGTGAAAGATATAGTTGATGTAAAGTTTATATATAATAAAGGGGAAACATGTTAACTTCAAAGGAGGGAATAATATGTTCAACGACGCAAATTCCAATTTTTTTTCAAAAAAACGTCACTTAACACGTTAACTCTTATAATGTGTTAAATACATCATTCGCACGTTGGAGAATTTCAGCAAAATGAAACTATGAAAGAATTATAAATTGTAACAATAAAAAATATCCTTTATTATTTATTAATAAATAAAATTGTTGGTAGTAAATGTAATTACAATAGTTTTAAAATAATCCATCTAGTAGTGAGATCCCAAACGAGCTTCAAATATGAATTGTTTCGTTTTTTCGATAACTCTTACATCTACACTGCTCAAAAGAATTAGGGGAATGCATGGTTTACCCTTTCACCCCCAATGATTCCATTTGGAATCATCAGCTTGCGATTTTTTTCTCACTAACTTGAACCAGCACTTTTTTATCGTTTGAAGGAAGAATCATGTCTTTTGAAGAATTAAATAATGTTGTTTTGATTAAATGAAAATACGAAAAACATGGTAAAATAAAATTCTCTCCCAAAAAATTTTATGAAATAAATTGACTCTAAATTCTTCACGCTTACATTCTTCGGTGTTTAAAAATTGATTTTAACTTATTTTAACAAGTAAAGTTTCGAAAAAATAAATATTTTTATAATTTATTCAAAAGTTATGCTTCCGAATTTTCCCCCTTAATTAGTTAAAACATTAGGACCCCCCCCCC
>JAFNEN010000682.1:0-5000 GCA_019343175.1 Oedothorax gibbosus | reverse complement strand
AGATTACAATAAATCTGAGCTCTCTGTGAATGTTAAAGTATGCCGAGATAAACCACATATATTATGACATGCGTGCCCACGATTTTCCCATCCAGAAAATCTAACGACTCAGGCGGGAATTGAACCTGGTCAAACTTGGGCTTATCAGGTGAACACGCAATGCCTCTCACCCACTGCGCCTCTATAACGACCACGACGTTAAAAATATGAAGTAAAAAATTTTAAACCATTTTTAGTTATTAAAAGAACAGTTAAATTCTCGAAACATTATTTAGAATACTAGAACACTATATCAACGGCGTTGAGAAAAGGAATATATTAATTATTCCGTACTTTTCAATTTGGATTACCATATATCTGTGTCGTTCTTTTCCAACATTGTTTGAAGCACAACTTTTCAAGTAAAGTAAAAAACACGTATTTAATAAATCTCAAGAGTAAATTTATGTTTATTATGTTAATAAACCTGTAAATAATTTAGAAACACCATTTACTAGGTCTCGAAGGGCGAAATTGCTCGGTGATACAACCACAACAGCAACCTCGCGGTCGCGATATGATGGAACGCGCCACTTCGCGACGTGTAACATAAGGACTAAACAAAAGACGCTCCTGTATATAAGATAATTAAATTTAATTAATATATATTTGAAAAGAAATTATTTGTATCTTTAGTATCACATGATATTTATTAGTAATAACGTGCAAAACAAATTAAACATGAGTGAATTGAATTCACCAGTCATTTTGTTTGACAAATGTTATTATAAAATTTAATTTCCTTTTTACTGGACAACTTTGTTGAAGCAACAGATATCTATGTAGCACGGCATGCGATCTTCGTTAAAAATAAGTACAAATTTTGAAGAACGTTTTAATTATTAAAAGATTGGTATAATTCACGAAATACTATTATTAGATTGTAATTGACCTAAAGAATTTACCTCATTCTTTTTTTTATTTTTAATTTCCAAATGTTTGTGTCGTTACTTTCCAACACTGTTAAAGAACTATTCAGGCAACATAAAATTCACGTATTTAATGAATATCGAGAGTAAATTTATGTTCGTTTTATTTATAAACCAATAATTAAATTAGAAACATAATTTTACAATGCCTTAGGTTGGTATATTACTTCATATAACTCTACAATTTCCAAAGGGGCGTAATTGCTTGATGATACGGCCACAAGAGCCAACTCGCGATATGGCGGAAGGCGGCACGTCACGACGTGTAACATAAGGACTAAATAAAAGACGTTTCATGCACATAGGATGATTAAATTTAATTTATAGATTTTTCAAAAGAAAATTTTTGTAGTTTTACTATCACATGGCATTTATTAAATATAAAGTGTAAAAAATAGGAGTGAATTGAATGAACCAGTAATTTTGTGCGACAAATGTTTATATAAAATTTAATTTTCTTTACTCTTCACATCTGCTGTTAAGAGAAGCAATATATATATATATATATATATATATATATATATAATATATATATATATATATATATTATATTATATATATATATATATATATATCTATATATATATATATATATATATATATATTATATATATATATTATATATAATATCAGCTAAATTCTCGAAAAAAGTTTTATTTGACCAGAACACTCTATCAACGGAGTTAATTTTATTTCTTATGCCAACTTGTCCATTATAAATTCTAACCCCTGTTTCATCAACCAATTATAGAATGAGTTGCTCTGGTTGATGTCGCATCAAAAGCAAGCACCAAATTGCATTATTGCCCTTTTTACCCCGTGACAGACATCACATTGTATCACTTGACTGATCGCCGCATCATATCAGATGACATTGTGAAGACGAATGAAAACTTCCCTACCCACTCAAGCCGACATATTCCACTGACGCCTGCCCTGGGCCTACCCAAGACTGCTGCTGCTCACATCACATCTCTCATATTTAATCTCATCATCACATAATATTTACATTACATATTATATTCTATCTTTTTTACGTTGTCCACCACACTTGCAGTAGTTTGTGTAACTAAAATATTTCAATTTACATCTACTAGTAGATCATGCTGTAAAGATACACTGTATTGATAGTTCAGATGGCATTATATTAAGGCACAAATCAGGCTTCAGCAAATCATTCGCACCACTGCACCATCCCTATTTTATCAGCTGCAGGAGTGAATCCGGAAAATAGGTTTTCGATAGGTTTAAGTATTCACGCAAAATCAAAAAACATCGTCAGATTTGTCCATTTTCTTATTGAAAAAGGCATGTTGGGTTAGCTCTGATATGTGTTTATGCAATGGTAATAAATTTCGACGTTTGCCATACGTCTTACACCTTGATGAGGGATTCAAAACTTGAGCAAAGTATTCCTCTTCATTGTGAAAGGTTTCTTCAGCTATTGGTTTAAATATACTAAAGGTTCCGGCGTTGCTAGGAGTGGTTTCGTTGCAATTTTCTTTGTGACATCACAGCCCATAAGTATGTGGCCTTGATTGCAGTTTTGCAAATTGCTGCTCCAAGTTGGCTTCTAAGTGTGTGTTTATTCTAAGTGCATTTTATCATGCACTGCTCTCACTTTGATCCATAATTCTTACAATCCTTTACTCAATAGCACCGATATAGTACATCGAAAGAATGAGTACAACTACATCAGTGTCATTTGATAGCCCTATATAAGGGATGTTATACCCGACTTGACAGCATTTAAGAAATGTTTTATATTTCTATTATTTACTTCTTGAGGGAAGGTTCAAAGGACCGAACAAATATTAATGGACACCTGTATGGTCCCTTCATATGAACGATTTAACTTTTTATGCATTAATTTTGTTATGTAGTACAACCTAGTGTCAAATAATTAGCCAATCATTAGTTTGGGAGTATCGGGACTGAGTTGTTTCCACTAGCCGTTGTCTGCTGTCCACCGGACACTTAACAAGTGGAAACAAGTCTTTAATATATCCAAATTAGTGACTCAGTGGCTGAGAGGCATTACGTGTCCGCCTTATAAGCCCAAGTTTGGGGTTCGAGGCCCGTCTGAGTCGTCAGATTTTCTGGATGGGAAAATCGTGGGCATGCATGTCATATGATTACGTGGCATGTAATAGTTCCCTTGAGTACCCACTTGGTTTGGGTTTTCTCAGCAAAATTAAATCTCGGCATACTTTAACATCCACAGAAAACTCAGATTCATTTTAAACTGAGCTTCAAAATTGGTAACGAGAGTCGCCTAGGTGGTGCCACAAAAAATGGCTCTTAGTTCTGGGGAATATAACTGGTCTTCAAAGGTTCAGCCGCCAATAAAGCTTCCCCATTGGAAAATGAATATGTTTGACCTTGGGCAACATGTGGACAATTGTTTAACGATAAGTAACGCTCCTTATTTTAGGGGAGTGGGAATTCATAGAAAAAACGAAATATTTCGCGATAGGTTTCGATTTTGGCGTTGAAGGGTGAAATAACAAACGCACTACCACTATTTTAGTTTAAAAAATGTTTTTATAATAAATTAATGTTCAGGAAAGAATTCTAGTAATTGAAATACAAACTAACTATATAGCGCGGCGTGCAAGCGCCGTTACTAGTAAAACATTAACTTGCATTATTTTTCTCATTAAAAAAGGCATGTTTCAAATTCTCGACTCATTATTTACTATAACTTTATGAAACAATTCGAAACGTGTTTAAACGTTCTTATGACGAAATTCACTGCACAACTCTTATTAGTTTTCCCTCTAATTCGCATTGACCAACAGAATTTTAATTATGCGTTGTGTATACAACGTAATGCTAAAATAATTAATGCATTTGTTTGGTATTATTAGAAAACGATCAAAGGCTTCACGTTCAAACCATTTTTTTAAGAGACAAGTAATCATTATAGTAGGTTGGTTGGAAGACATATATTTTCAGGCATGTGTGCTTAATCACAAAGATCCGCTTATAAACCATCAACATTATAGTAATTTGTATCTTACATAAATATTAAAAAATAAGTCACTGCATATTTTTGAAAAATTTTAGCATTCAAAAATTAAATAATTTTCCTGCCGATTTAATAACTTAAAATATTCCGGTGCTCTAAGTCCACAAAAAAAGGTTCAATCAAGATTTCTTGGGGAAAACTGGGAAATAACACAAATAATTCCCCTCTATTTTATAGGTGGGCTAACTTGAAATATTCCGGGTGAAAGAATGAATAAAAACCCGAATTGACCGATTACAAGTAATTGACACGTATGTTGCATTATTACATCAGCGAAGACTGAAACACACCCTTAATTATTTGGAGGAATACCTTATTCATCTATCTAAGTCCAGTTCGTGTCATAGCCCTCGAGTAAAAATAATGTAACAAGACTTACTTTGGTCTTGCAGTACACAAGGTGCTGGAAAAGTTTTTTTGTCAAACTTTACCATCAACGGCGAATGAGACAGAATGACCGCGAGTCTCCAAACCAAAGTGCCTCTGTGTTAATCAAATGAAGAAAAATTATTTTCTAAGCCTAACTGAAAAAATTGATTTTTAATTTATTGTTAAATAAAAATGTTGGTAGTAAATGTATGTACAATAGTTTTAAAATAATCCATCTAGTAGTGAGATCACAAACGAGCTTCAAATATAAAGTGTTTCGTTTTTTCGATAACTCTTACATCTACTTACGATTTGCGATACAAAACATTTGGTGATTATTTCATATTTTTGGATAGACTAAAGGAAATTCCGACTGGCTGCTGTTAAACGCAATATTTTTATTGCATCTGCTTTCCTGGCTAGTGATGGAATGGATTACAATTTTTTGCCGTTAGGGCGTAACATTTTTTACATAGTTTTCTGGGCTACCGCTAGGCGGCGTTACACACGATAAACAACATTCTTGATACTAAAAAATATATAAAATGTCCTGCATTAAATTTGAATTAAGTTAAATCACGTATCATGCAGTCGCAAGAGGAGTTATACTTAATTTTAGCTCCTGCACACGT